>JAWWEX010000094.1:4681216-4702386 GCA_035583215.1 Arremon brunneinucha | reverse complement strand
TAAAGGGTTTATTTGTGGGGGGAAAAAAACAGGAAAGGGTTTATTTATGGAGGAAATAAAACCCCCAAATAAATTTTGGGAACCCTACAGTAACAGGTTTATTTGTGGGGGATAAAAACCCCAAATGAATTTTGGGAAGACCTACAGTAACTGGTTTATTTGTGAGGGGGAAATCCCCAATTAATTTTGGGAAGTTCTGCAGTAAAAGGTTTATTTGTGGGGGAAAAAACCCCAATTAATTTTGGGAAGTTCTACATTAAAGGGTTTATTTGTGGGGAAAAAAAACAGTAAAGGGTTTATTTATGGGGGAAATAAAAACCCTAAATGAATTTTGGGAGGTCATACAGTAACAGGTTTATTTGTGGGGGGGATAAAAACTCCAAATTCATTTTGGGAACCCTACAGTAATGGATTTATTTGTGGGGGGATAAAATCCCCAAATAAATTATGCAGTAATGGATTTATTTGTAGGGGGATAAAAACCCCAAATTAATCTTGGGAGTCCCTACACTAAAAGCTCTATTTGTGCAGGGCAAAAACCCCAAATTAATTTTGGGAAGACCTACAGTAATGGGTTTATTTGTAGAGGGATAAAACCCCCAAATTCATTTTGGGAACCCTACAGTAACAGGTTTATTTTTGGGGGATAAAACCCCCAAATTAATTTTGGAAGTCCCTACAGTAACAGATTTATTTAAGGGGGATAAAAACCCCAAATTAATTTTGGGAGGCCCTACAGTAAAGGGTTTATTTGAGGAAAAAAAAAAACCACTAAATTAATTTGGGAAGGCCTAAAGGGTTTATTTCAATCATTGCAGCTGTTGCTGTGAAATCACACAGGGTTTGGATTCAATTTGGGAAGGAATTTTTTCTTGGGAGGGGCTGGGATGGAATTCCCAGAGAAATTGGGGTGCCCCTGGATCCCTGGCAGTGCCCAAGGCCAGGCTGGCACAACCTGGGACAGTGGAAGGTCCCTCCCAACTCCAACTATTCCATGAATTACAGAAGAAATTTCTGGGAAAAAAAGGGGAGAAAGGAATGTTCAGCCCCCTGGAGCTGTCTGAGGCACTTCCAGGAATTCCTGGGATCCTGTCCCTGCTGTGACACTGCTGTCACCACAATGCCCAGGTGAGCTGAGGCTGTCACAGAGCATGAGGACAAACAGACCCAGCAGGAACAGCCCAGTCCAAACCCAAAATCTCATTTCAGGAAAATCCTAAGGAAAAGCCCTGGATGTTGCCAAGGAAGTTTGATGGTTTGGTTTGTAGGGCTGGAGGAAAAGCCACGAGCTCATGGGATTTGAATTGTCCATGCTCAGCAATGGAGACAGGGAAGATTTATTCCTACATACATGGAAAATATTACACTCACTAAAAAATCACTCAGAAAAATCACCAAGTGCCACCCCTGCCATGGCAGGGACACCTTCCATTGTCCCAGGGTGCTCCAACCTAACCTTGGACACTTCCAGGGATGCAGGAGCAGCCACAGCTGCTCTGGAAAATCCATTCCAGCCCCTCACCACCCTCACAGCCAAGAATTTCTTCTTAAATTCAAATCTAAACCTGAACATCCGAGCTCCTCTCTACCTCAGCCAGGTCAGAATCACAACCTGCCTTGGAATCACAGAACCAGGAACGCTTTGGGTGAAAGAGACCTTAAAACTCATCAGCTTTAAAGTAAAAGGCTCAAGGCTTTATCCACCTTGGTTTGGACCTTTCTAGGAATGAGGCACCACAGCACATCCGCGGTGGCGGCCCGGTAAATCCCACCCGGGAAAACACCGGGAGGCCTCCGTGCCCTGTTGTGCCCGCCGGCCGTGAGGCAGCGCGTTCCCCGGGCACTGCCAGCCCCGAATCCCGGTTCTCAGGCCGGGAATCTCGGGCACTGCCAGCCCCGAATTCCGCTCTCAGATCGGGGGTCCTGGGCGCTGCCAGCCCCGAATCTCGGCTCTCAAACCAGGGGGTTCCGGGCACTGCCAGCCCCGGATCTCGGCTCTCCGGCCGGGGATCCCGGGCTCTGCGAGCCCCGAATCCCGGCTCTCAAACCAGGGGGTTCCGGGTGCTGCCAGCCCCGGATCTCAGCTCTAAGGCCGGGAGTGCCGGGCACTGTCAGCCCCGAATCTCGGCTCTCAGCTCGGGGGTCCCGGGCACTGCCAGCCCTGAATCTCGGCCCTCAAGCCGGGGTTCCCGGGCATTGCCAGCCCCGAATCCCGGCTCTCAGGCCGGCGGTTCCGGGCCCCACCGCCCCCCCACCCCGCGCCCGCGCGGGACAACGGTCCGCTCGCTGTCCTCTCCCCGGTCCGCGCCCCTCCAGCCAATCAGCGCCCACCTCCCCGCGCCCGCCTCCCCCACGCGGGCCAATCAGCGCGCGCGCCGCGGCCCAGCCAATCGCAGCGCGGCCGTTGCTGAGGGGGGGCCGCAAGGACCCCTCGGGCCGCCCCCGCCCCGCGCCCCCTCACGGGCCGCCGCCGCCGCCTCCCCCCCGCCGCGCTCCCAGCGTACTCACCGGGGCGGCCGGCGCCGCGACCTCCGCCTGCTCCGCCCGCTGCCCGCGCTGCCTCCGGCGCGGCCGGGGGGAGGCGGAGGGGGGGAAAGGGGGGGCGGCCGGAGCGGAGTGAGCGCCGAGCGGCCGAGAAACAAGATGGCGGCCGGGCCGTGAGGCGGCGGGGCGGAGGCTCCGCCCTTTTTTGTCGTTCCCCCCCCTCCCGTCCCTTCCCCTCCCCGGGCTGGGCCGCGGCGGCGCGCGTGGGCGCGTGACCCGGCGGGGATCTCGCGAGATTTGCGGTTTTGGGCGGGAGTGGGCGGGGGGACCGTGAGGGAGGGGGACGGTCGTGAGGGACCGGGGCAAACCGAGAGGGACAGGGACAGAAACAGGGACAAACTGTGAGGGACGGGGACAAAACTGACGGACCGAGACAGTCCGGGAGGGACAGGGACAAACCTTAGGGATCGTGAGGGACGGGGATAAACCTGAGGGACCATGAGGGACGGGGACAAACCGGGAGGGACAGGGACAGACCTGAGGGACCGGGACAAACCTGAGGGACCGGGACAGGAACAGGGACAAACCTGAGGGACCGGGACAAACCGTGAGGAAGAGCGACAAACCTGAGGGACCATGAGGGACAGGGGCAAACCTGAGGGACCGGGATAGGAACAGGGACAAACCGTGAGGGACCAGGACAAACCCTGAGGGGCCAGGACAAACAGTGAGGGACCGGGACAAACGTGGAGGCATCTCAGGACCGACAGTGCCTTGAGGGGCAGCCAAACTCTTGTTCTGTCAAAGATCAGCCCTGTCCTAAATCTCCACCTGTCCAGCTTTAGACCTCTTATTTAGTCTTCCAGTGTTTTTCCTGCTTTATTTTTAAAAAAGCAGGAATGCTGCGATGCTTTCCAAGCTTGTTTGCTTCTCTGTCAAGTATCCTCCTAATAAATTGTGCGGTAAATAAACTTGGTAAAGATGTTGGATAAAAATACTTTAGATGTGTGAGTTGCAATGAACTTTTTTTCACCCCAGGATTTGGCATTTTCTGGGAATTTTTTTTTAATAGGAGTTAGTTTAAGTGGAATTTAAATATATCCAGTGTTCCTGAGTTGACTCACTCCCAGAGTCCCATTATGTAGCTTAAGTATATCTGCCCACAAAAGAAGAAAAAGAACTGGTTTACATATCTGGGAGGCCACAGAGTTCTGATTGTTCACACTGTGGGAGAAAAATATTCCTGAAATCGACTTAAATAGATAAAGGAATTAGAGATGCTTTTTCTATCTAAGTGGAGACTCGAGGCAGCTGATAATCAGGAAAAAAACCCAAAAGCAGCACCAAAGGGAGGGAAGAAAAGGCTGCCTTGACATTCCCATCAAATTCTTCAGTTCTGGAAGAAGATCCAATGGGAATAATGAGGAAAATTAGTGAGGAGATTTATATTTTCATGAGGAAAATGAGGGGATTTATATTTTCCTTTTAAACTTTTCCTCGAAGCCACAGAGGGCTGGAGCTGCTGCCTCATTCCCAGCCCCTCATTTGGGAATTGCCATTTCCTTTCCTGCAGGGATCCCATCCCAAAGATCTTCCAGGATCCCTTCTCCATGGGACAATTTCATCCTGTGGATCCTCACAATTCCAGGGAGGAACCCAAGGAATTTAATCCCAAATATATATATATTCCATATATATATATATTCCATATGTATATATTTCATATATATGTGTGTATATATATACATATGTAGTCCCTGGAATCTCTAGAATTCTGCTTTAATGGATTAATTGAGTCAATTAATAGACCAATAAAGTAATTTTTTGCATTTCCAACAGAATTTTTTTGCTTTTCTGCACATCCATTTAGCAGCAACTCCACCAGGGTATCCCTGGCAGTGCAATCCCAGGGATCATCCAGGGACATTCCAGTGAATCCAGATTTTCTCCTGCCATCCTGGAGCTGCTTCAAGCCAAAGTCTGTGCCCTGCTCCTGCCAGCTCTCCCAATTCCCAAATTTCCTGGCTCCGGGACACACTCAGAGGTGATTCATGCTTGCCTCAGGATTTCTCCCATTAAAAAAATTCACTTTTCTTTAGGAGTGACTCCATCTTTTTTGCCTCCTCATTGTCCTTCTGGTGGCCCAATTTGCAGCCTGGCCAAGTTTCTTTTTTTAAATAGCGTTTTTAATATCATTGTTCAGGTTATAAAAATAAAATCCCTTTGAAATATTGGTTGGGATGAGAAAGGAAAGTCAGATCCCACGGGGCTGCTGCACTTCCAGTCACCCTTCCCAAAATTGCTGGCTGGGTCTGCCCTGCTAAAGGACAAAATCCCATTCCCTGCAAGCACAGGGATTTGGGATTTGTGGGGGTTTGTGGAAGAAATGGAGGAAATGGGACAAATTTCTGTGTCCTCTGTGGGCTGGGAGCTCTGTGCTGGCACTGGAGTGGGAAATGTCTCACAGCGAAATTCCTGCAGTTTTATTGGAGCTCTTGAGCCTGAGGGCACTTGCAAGGCAGCCAAGAGAAATAAAAGCGGGATCATGGAGTGGTTTGGGTTGGAAGGACATTCAGGATCATCCAATTCCACCTCCTTCCCACTATCCCAGGCTGCTCCAGCCTGAATTGAACCCTTCCCAGGATGGGGCAGCTTTCCTGGAAATCCTTATGGCTGCTCCACTTTGGGGTTGTTTTCTTTTTGAATTCCCGAACTTCTGAGCCATTTCCTTCTGATCCATCCCCACAATTCCCTGGGAAAAGCCTCATTTATTAATTAATTACCCAGCCCTGCTGCTGCTGCCAGGCCCAGCTGTCAGAGCACCCAGCTCGGATCCAGCCCCTCTCCAGGGATTTCTGGACAATCCCCCCTTGCTCCTCCTCCTCTTCCTCCTCCTCCTCCTCCTCTTTGTGCGGCTCCGTTTCCTCCCCACCTGCTGCCTTTCCCAGCAGCAATGGATCCATTGTCTGGAGCTGCTCTGCTTTTCCCACAGGGATTGCAGCTCCACAGAGCTCCCTGTCAGCCTGCCCGGAACGTGCAGCAGCCAAGGAAAACAAGAAACAAGGAGGAAAAAAAAATAAAGGAGAAAGTGATTTAGCACGAATTTGGTGGCGCTTTGATGAGTTTGGACCCATCCAGCACCTTCCACCTGCTCATCCCATCCCTCCAACACTTCCCACTGCACCCCAGAGTGGATTTGGGAGCTGTGGGATTTGTTTGGGATGGAGACCCTTCCCAGGCTGGCCCTTCCCAGCTCAGGCCCCGCCATCCCCCGGGATTCCCGTTCCAGCAGCACTCTGGATTTATCCCAAACAAGCACAAATCCACAGGCACAGGAAAACCTGGAGAGAAATTCTTCCTGGACATGGGCGCGCTGCTTTATGGATCTGCAGGAAAAAGGAGACATTTAGGGCCAGGTTTTGGGGCCTGACCCTTTGTGTCACCTCTCCCACCTGGTGCCTGTCCTAGCTGGCATGATCCATATAATATTTAAGGATATTTAGGAATATATTTGTGCCTGGACATTGAATTTTTTAACCCTTCTGCTTTGAAATTAAACCCTTGGGAAGATAATTTGACCTAGGGGTGACACTGATTTTTTTTAACCCTTCTGCTTTGAAATGAAACCCCTGGGAAGATAATTTGACCTAAGAGTGTTGCCAGAGGATCCCTTGGGAGCACAAAATTCCTGAGGCATGATCCAGGGTCCAGATCCCTTTTGTGCTCAGGTTTGAACCTGTGTCCTGGGAAAATGTACCATTTCTGCTCCAGATGGGAATTCCCAAAGGAATCCTGCTCTCCCTCATTCTCCCAGCCCTCATTTCCTAAGGAAGAGCTGACAGGAATCAGGAAAATCCCCCAAAACTTTAGGATCAGCACTGGAAGCTCAGATACTCTGACTGGGAGGCCTCATTCCCAATATTCCCCCTTTGCTGGGGAGAGGATTTCCCAGGAAAGCACCTCCTGCCCAGTTCAACCCCCTGGCTGTCCCAGTATCCAACTGGTGAGCACTGGTGACCTGATTGCTCCTGCCAGGAGATTTTCCAGGTCTCCACACGGCTCCTGCTCCTGCCAGAAGTGGGACACGGCCTCCAGCAGGGAAGGAGCTGACCCAGCTGCAGAACTCATCCCACTGGGCACTTCCAGAGGGGCCAGGGCTCATCCCACAGCCAGGACAGGGTTATTCCCCTTTGGGATTCCCAATCCTGCCCTAAACCAGCCCCTTTCCATAACCCTTCTCCAGGTGCAGCTTCTCCTTCTCTAAATGCAGCTGCAGGACCTTCAAAGCAGCCTCAGAGCATCCAGAGCAGCTCCAGGATCCTTTTTGGGAAATCTCAGCCCTCTGGAGAGCTCCAGGAACCTCCTGGGAAGTCCCAAAATCTCCTGGGGAGCCCCAGGATGCCCCAGAAGAGCTCCAGAACCTTTCTGGGAAGGCTCAGTCTTCTGCAAAGCTCCAGGACAGTCTTGGGAATCCCCAGCACCCTCCTGGGAAACCCCAGGATATCCCAGGACAGCTCCAGGATCCTTTTGGGAAATCTCAGTCCTCTGGAGAGCTCCAGGACCCTCCTGGGAAGCTCCAGCACCTCCCTGGGCAGCCCTAGGACATTCCTGGGAAGCTCCAGAATGTTCCAGAGCAGCTCCAGGACCCTCCTGGAAGCCTGAGACCTCTGGAAAACTTCAGGACCTCCCTGGGATGTCCTAAACCTGGAAAGCACCAACACCTTCCTGGGCAACTCCAGGACTCTCCTGGAAGGCCCCAGCACCTCCCTGGGCAGCTTCAGGACATTCCTGGGAAGATCCAGGATGCTCCAGAGCAGCTCCAGGACCCTCCTGGGAAGCCTCAGTCCTCTGGAAAGCTTCAGGACCTCCCTGAGAAGTCCCAAAATCTCCTGGGAAGCCCCAGGACTCCCCAGAGCCCCGACATTCCCACCCTTTCCCTGTGTCTCCATCTCCCCTCTCTCCAGGATCCATCCACGAGCATTTCCCACCCTGTCCCAGGGAATGGCAGCTCGTGGCACCCACGGGGGCTGCAGATCCCGGGGTCACCCTCACAGGCTCCCCCACCTCCATGCAGCAGGATCATCCCTGTCCCCACCCTGAGCCAAGGCTGGAATCCTCTTAGGGCCGTTGTAGCGGGATAATCGTGTTAAGCCGCCCCGTGGCGCCGGCACAAACCCAAAAGGGAAAGCAGGAGGTGATGAGGAGCCGGCAAAGCCGAGCTCCTTAAGGAATTAAGAGACATTGGAGATGGGAGAGATCTGATGGGATCTCAGGGCAAGGCTGAGCTTTGGGGTTTGTCCATCCAAGGGAAGAAATTCCCAGGAAATCGGTGCCACACAGCCTGGAATCTGCAGTGCCAAAGCTTTCCCAGTGTGAGGCTGGTGATGCCAGAAAAACCAAAGGGAGCAAAAAGCTTCCAATGGAACTGAGATCTCCACTCCTATCATCAAAAAGCAGCTGGAAAAAAAATCCCACAGAGAATCTTTTAGGGCCGTTGTTTTCATTATCTCTTCCCCCCCGACAATGTGTTCCCAGGGGTGGCACTTCCTCCACAAAGCTGGAAATTTCACGGAATAGCCTTCCCTGCTGGGAGAACTCCAGCTGGTTTTCCAAACTCTTCCTCACCAAGGCCCCTCTGGACAACCTCCCTCCCTCCCTGAGTTTGTTTATATGCTTTGAATCCCGTTAGGAAACCATCTCCCTCCTTCAGCGCTGCTTTATCCAAGTTTCCATATTTAGTTCTTTCAGCTATTCCTGTTCCTGAAGCAGCTTTCCTGCTGCATCCCTCCAGCACAGGAGGGAATTATCCCAATCCTCCCTGCACTGATGGATGCTTGCACTCACTGAGCCACCCCAATCCCAAATCTCTCCCCAGCCAGGCCCTAATCCCAGCATTGGGAATACCCCGCGCAGCCCGAGGTGCTGCCCATGGGATGGAGAGCTGGGAATTGTAGGATTTTAGGGAGGGACAGAGTTAAAGGCGGTGAAGGAAGCTTTGCTCCTGGCACGTGGCTCCATGTCAGCCGGCAGAGGCAACGCAGGGAGAGCAGGAATTCGCCCCTCAGGAATTCACCGGGAGCAGGAGACGCTGCCTAGAGGGAAATCGGTGTTTGGATCCCGGCAGCCAAGGTGAGTCCAAGGGCAGCGCTGGAACCGCCGCCTCTGCGCCCAAACCTCCTCCTTTGGCAGCATCCAGGGCACCCCAATGTCCCCATGGTGTCCCCACGGTGTCCCCATGGTGTCCCCATGGCTGCTCCAGTGGCATTCCCAAAGCCCAGCTGAGCAGGATCAGCTGGAGGCTCCAGCTCCAAGCCCAAGGGTCTGGTTGGGGACTTTTGGGGTTCAGGGGACAGCAGGGGGGTGTTGGTGTTGCTCTTGGGGTCCAGCTGGGACAGAAGGGACAGGTGGCAGCTCCAGAGTCCAACTGGTGGCTGGACGGTCCGGGTGGAGGGGTTTGAGTTCCAGCTGGGGGGGTCTGGGGTCTGGCTGGGGGCTTTGGGGTTGGTTTCATGGGTGTAGGGTCCAGTGGTTGGATGTAGGGTCCAACTGGGGTCCCATTGACGTGTGTAGGGTCTGGCTGGGGCTCTTGGGGTCTCATCGATGGGTGTAGGGTCTGGCTGGGGGTCTTGAGGTCCCATTGATGGGTGTAGGGTCTGGCTGGGGCTCTTGGGGTCCAATTAATGGGTGTAGGGTCTGGCTGGGGCTCTTGGGGTCCCATTGATGGGTATAGGGTCCAACTGGAGGCTCTTGGGGTTTGGTTAATGGGTGTAGGGTCCCGTTGATGGGTACAGGGTGCAGCTGGAGGCTCTTGGGGTTCAACTGATGGCTGTAGGTTCTCATTGAAGGGTGCAGGCTCCATCTGGTATTTCTTGGGGTTCAATTGCTGGGTGTAGGGTCCCTCTGGCGCCTCTTGGGGTCCCATTGATGGATGTAGGCTCTGATTGAAGGGTGCAGGCTTCATCTGGTACCCCTTGGGGTTCAATTGCTGGGTTTAGGGTCCATCTGGTGCCTCTTGGGGTTCAATGCCTGGGTGTAGGATCCCTCTGGTGGCTCCCAAGCTCTGGTTATTGAGTCCATACTCCAGCTGAAGGCTGTAGGGTGCAGGTGGAGATTTTTGGGCTCCAGCTCCTGCCTGTACGATCCCCTTGAAGGCTGTAGCGTCCGTGTGGAAGCTCCTGGGCACCCACCGCTCCTTCCACCACCCCTTCGGACCCACCTGACGGCCGCACTCTCCTGCCGCTGCCGTTCGGGCTCCGACCGCCGGTTCCCCCGGGGAGCCGCCGGTTCCTCCCCGCTCCGCCCGGACCGTCGGGGCCGGGCCCGGGGCTCCCCCGCCCGCCGCTCCCAGCAGCCCGCCGGGGCCGGGGGAGGAGCGGGCACGGGCGGCGGCGGCGGCGGCGGCGGCAGCGGTGGGTGAGTGCCCGCGGGGTGCGGAGCTCCGGGACAGCGGCCACAGCCCCGCGGGCACCGGGCCGAGCGGGGCCGCACCTGCCCCGGAGCATCCCCGGGGACGGGGAATTCATTTGGGGATGGGGAATTTGGGGATGGGGAATTTGATTTGGGGATGGGGAATTTGATTTGGGGATGGCGGATTTGGGGATGCCCGGTACCGGCGAGCAGCGGGATGCGCGCTCCGGGAGGAGGGATGGAGGGAAGGAAACGAGGGGTTTTGATCCGCGTGGGGACAACACCGGGATCCCCCCGTGCCCCACGGCACCCCTAAATCATGAGCGGGGATGCGAACCCCCCAAAATCATCGCTGCGGCCGCGCTTTCCCCCCGTTCCCGAGGGCTCCCCGGGCCGGTTCCCCGGAGCCTCTCCCGGTGCGGGGCGGGCAGCGCTTCCCGGCCGGCGGCTCGGCACCGGGAGCGCCTTCCCGTGCCATCCATCATCCCGCTGAAAGCCCCGTTGACGTCAAGCCCGTCCCGTGCACGCCGGTGCCAGCGCCGGGAAAACCGGGATGGGGACCGGGAGAAGCGGGGAGGGTTTGCCCCGGGGCATCGCACCGGGCTCCGCTCGTCCCGGGGCTTCCCGGCGGCTCCAGGCTGGGATTTGTGCGGGGATTTGTCTCTTCCTCCATCCAGAGCTTCCTCTGCCCTCCGTGGGGTTTGGGGCAGGGGTTGGGGTCGGTTCTGAGGGAAAATTGTTCAGGAAGGGGTGAGGAGCAGTGAGACCATGCCCTGGGATGGGCAGAGCTCCTGTGCTGCTCCCCGGTGCCACAGCCAGGGGCACAACAAGTGGGGACAGCCCGTGGGCATCACCCTGGCACCCCGAGGGGCTCAGGCCTGGCTGGCCACAGGGTCCCCTCTGTGCCCCGAAATGGTCCCCAGGGCCACTGTGCGGGAGGTGGCATTGAGGGTGGCCGCCAGGGGAGGTGGTGGCTGTGAGGGGCTCTGTGGTGGGCAGTGCCCGTTCTGAGGGGCTCTGTGGTGGGCAGTGCCCGTTCTGAGGGGCTCTGTGATGGGCAGTGCCCATTCCCGGGGGTCTGAGGTGCTCTGTGGTGGGCAGTGCCCATTCTGAGGGGCTCTGTGATGGGCAGTGCCCATTCCCGGGGGTCTGAGGGGCTCTGTGGTGGGCAGTGCCCATTCTGAGGGGCTCTGTGATGGTCAATTCTCATTTCCAGGGGTTTGATGGGCTCTGTGATGGGCAGTGCCCCCCCTCAGGGGTCTGGGACCCATGGGAAAGGGGCTTCCAAGTTTGAACCCCATCTCTGGGTGCCCAGGGAACATCCCAGGCTGCGCCGCTTGTTTCCTTCCATTGTGAGCTGGGGGTGGGAGGCTGCGGATGCTCCGGGAGCACGGGATGGGCTTTGCTGCCAGGCACGGGAGCCTGGGGGTGTTCTTCTAGCACAGGATGAGGGAGCACCTGCCCAAACCAGCCCTGGCTGCTCCCAAACCATCCCTGCCTGATCTCCTGACCATTCCCAAACCATCCCTGCCTGATACCCCGGCTGTTCCCAAACCATCCCTGGCTGCATCCCCCAGCCATTCCCAAATTATCCCTGTTTTCGTCCCCTGGCTGTTCCTAAACCATCACTGGCTGATCCCCTGGCTGCTCCCAAACAATTCCTGCCTCATCACCCTTTGCCATTCCCAAACCATCCCTGGTTTCATTCCCTGGCCAATCCCAAACCACCCCTGTGTTCATCCCCCAGCCGTTCCCAAACCATCCCTGGTTTTATCCTCTGGCTGCTTCCAAACCATCCCTATTTTCATTCCCTGGCCATTCCCAAACCATGCCTGGTTTCATCCCCAGCCATTCCCAAACCATCCCTGGTTTCATCCCCTGGCTGCTCCCAAACCATCCCTGGTTTCATCCCCTGGCTGCTCCCAAACCATCCCTATTTTCATTCCCTGGCCATTCCCAAACCATCCCTGCTTTCATCCCCAGCCATTCCCAAACCATCCCTGGTTTCATCCTCAACCATTCCCAAACCATCCCTGGTTTCATTCCCAAACCATCCCTGGTTTCATCCCCCAGCCATTCCCAAATTATCCCCGGTTTCATTCCCAAACCATCCCTGGTTTCATCCCCTGGCTGCTCCCAAACCATCCCTGCTTTCATTCCCAAACCATCCCTATTTTCACTCCCAAACCATCCCTGTGTTCATCCCCTGGCTGCTCCCAGCTCCCCTCTCCATCCCCAGTTCTCCTGTGCTGTTTCCTCCCGCTCCGACACCTCCCCAAGGCCGCTCCCGCTGTGCTCGCACCTCTCTCGCTCTGTTCCATCTTCCATCCCTTTGTGAGGCCAAACTCCTGCCACCTCCCACGCTCCAGCCTCTCGCTGTGTCCCCATTCCAGCCTTTGTGGCACAGGGACAGAGGGTGACATTGCGGCAGCTTGGCCCCAAATCCGGGGGTGAATCCCCCCCTTTTCCATCCACCCCGAGCTGCTGCCATCCCCGGAGCTCAGCTCTCCGTGGGCTCCCACTGCAGCACAGCCCTTTGGGGAGCCTCACACGGATACAAAATGCAGTTTAAGGTGATGAAAATCCCGAATTTCACTGCTGATTAAAACCGGAGCTGTGTGACAGCAGCTCTTGGCGTCCCTGTCAAGGCACTTCAAATGTTTTGTCACCACATCTCCAACGAGCAGGGAGAGAGCCTCAGTTAGGAATTATTGGGAAGGGATTGACAGCCCCGCTCCTCCTGCTGCCTGTCAGGATCAGGAGCTCCTTCCTCTCTGCTGGGAGCCTCTCCAGGCTTCTCATCCTTTCCACAGACAAAAAACCACCTGGAGATGGAAGTTTTGCTCTAGAAATTGGGAATTGTGCAGATTTTAGTTGTTGGGTGGTGAAGCAACACCAGAGCTTTTGGCCTTATCTTCTCACAAGTGCTCTGTGGAGCAGCACCTTGCTGGGACCATCCTGTGTCCCTCATCCCATGCCAAGAGCTCTTCCAGGGATGCAGGAGCTGCTGGCACCCCCAGAGAGCCACCAAAGCTCCCTGTGCCACAGCGAGGGGTGTTTGCCGCAGGCTCTGCCCTCTCCTGGCACCTCTCCGGCTCCCAAAACTCTTCCCAAGTTTTCTGCTGATCCCTGAAGAAGCTCGGGAATAATTGTGCAGCCTTAGCAGTTAAAAAAGCAACTTTTTCTGCAAACAAAGCTGCTCACCCCCGGCTCCTGCTGGGCTCGGGAGCCAGCTGGGATCTGTGAGATGGATAGGGCAGGGAATGTCAGATCCAGCCAGGCTGTTGGCACATCCCGCTGCTGGATGTGGATTTGGGGATGTGGCTGGGTTTGGTCACCCATCCTGGAGCTGGTGGCTGGTCCCTGGAGACCCCAGGAGCACTGGGCAGGTGCCAAGAGTGGAACTTGAGGGATTTTAGGATCCAGAGCTCCTGGAAGGTGCAGGGATATCTGCCAGGAAGGTGCAGGGATATCTGCCAATGTGGAATGGGGAGGACCAGGGCGATGCTGCTGGAAGGAAATCAGATGTTCTGCTGGTAGGAGCAGCAGAAAGCCGGAGCTGAGAGCAGCCCTTCCCCTGGAGGAAGCAGCTCCATGAAATATTGATGGGATTCACACACAGCAGCCGAGCCCTGCGAGCTGCATTGCAGAGCTCGGAGCCGGAAAGGCAGCGGCAGCCGGAACGGGAAAAGCTCCTCTCCACCTTCCCTCTGTGCCAGGGACATCAGGGACGTCACCCCCAGCCCTGCCAGCCCTCAGTGCCACCAGGACAAGGCTCAGGATCTGAGTGGGGCCACCCCATCCCAAACCCATCCCAGGTTTCTTGCATCCCCACGGAGCTGCCCCATTTTTGGGGCCACGTGGCTGCAACGTCCCACTGCCCACGGTGCCAGCTCCTGTGTGTCCCCAGCTCTGTCCCCAGCTGCCCATGGTGGCCACAGCCAGCACCGAGGTGCCACCAGAGCAGATTATCCACGCTCTGGATTATCTCCAGGATGGGTTGGGCCATCGGGAATGGCCGGTGCTTGCCGCAGTGTCCCCGTGGCTCTGGTGGCCACTTGGGCTCGGCGGGCGCTTGCTGTCCCCCAGCCTGGCCCTGCCGGGTGGCTTTTGCTCCTCGGATTCCTTGATGTTGCCAAGGAAACGCTGGGATTCAGCACAGATCTGATTTAACCGGGTGCAGACGTCATGCAGGGACACGGGGGACAGGGACAGCGTGGCCAGGGCGCAGCCTCTGCTGTCCTGCAGCCCCTTCCCCACCGGGAAGGGCTCCAGCGTGGATGGACTGGAATTCCACACCTGTCCCACCTTCCCAAGATGGGCACGAAGTGGCTGCAGGAGGAATCTGTGTCCTGCTGGATCCCCATGGAGGATCCCACTGGATCCTCCTGGAGCTGAGGCATCCAGAGATGGGCACATCCTCTGGGAATGGGCATGGAAAGGGAATTGCCATGAGCAAGGTGTGGTTGGACACAGCAGGACTCAGGAAGATTCCCATGGGATATTTGTCCTGTGTCGCTGCTGCCTGGAGATCCCCTGCTGGGCTGTGGCTCCCACTCTGGATCCCACTAGTGGATCTCACTGGTGCTCCCAGTTTGGATCCCACTGGTGCTCCCAATGTGGATCCCACTGGTGCTCCCAATGTGGATCCCACTGGTCCTCCCAGTTTGGATACCCCTGGTGCTCCCACTCTGGATCCCACTGGTGCTCCCAATGTGGATCCCACTGGTCCTCCCAGTTTGGATCCCACTGGTGCTCCCAGCATGGATCCCCCTGGTGCTCCCATTACAGATCCCACTGGTGCTCCCAGCGTGGATCCCACTGGTCCTCCCAGTTTGGATCCCACTGGTGCTCCCACTCTGGATCCCACTGGTGCTCCCAGTACGGATCCCACTGGTCCTCCCAGTTTGGATACCCCTGGTGCTCCCAATGTGGATGCCACTGGTCCTCCCAATGTGGATGCCACTGGTGCTCCCAGTTTGGATCCCACTGGTGCTCCCAGTACAGATCCCACTGATGCTCCCACTCTGGATTCCACTGGTGCTCCCAGTTTAGATCTCCCTGGTGCTCCCACTCTGGGTTCCTTTGGTGCTCCCACTCTGGATCCCACTGGTGCTCCCAGTCTGGGTCCCACTGGTGCTCCCAGTGCGCAGCCCCATCCAAACTTCCCAACTTTCCCAAGGAATGGAGCACATTTGGACCCATCCTTTAATTTTAAGCTGATGCAGCAGCAGCAATAATGCTGCACCTGCAGCAAATCCCAGCCAGGACAGAACTTTGCTAACCTGCCTGAGCCAGGAGAAGCTGAATTCCAGGACCTGGAGTTCCTCCCAAATTCCCAGCTCACTTGCACCCAATTATAGCCCTTGTTGGGCAATTAAAATTATACAAGCAGCTGCCTATCAAAGCTGAAGCAATTAATTAGGATGAAATGTTTTTAGGGGAAATAAGCCTTGCCTTATTCCCAAATTCCTGCAGGAGCAGGTGTGTGGGAGCTGGGATGCTGCAGCTTGTCCTGGTGTGCTGTTGCCTAGACAGGGCCTTGGGGTGGCAGCTCTGGCAACCTTTTTACTCCCAAAAAAAGCTGATTTTAGGATTTACCTGCTCCAGACATGCACAGTTTGCAGTGCTCTCCCTCCAGGCTCGAGGCAGCCCCAGCCTCATGAGGACAGGAAGAATTTCCTGCCCCACTGCCAGGGTTTCCAGCCCTGTTTTTCCCTTGATGGCTTTGAGGGGGAAAACAGCTCCCAAAATCCCTCTGCCTCCTTCCCTGGCAAGGCAGCATTCCCAGCCACCCCCACCGTGCTCATTTAGCACCTTCCTCCTCCTCCTCCTCCTCCTTTCCCACCTATGTGGGGGCACCTGGAGGGCTGTTCCCTCCTTCTCCAGAGCTTTTCCCATTTTTCCCATCAATATTTTGCCCCTCATTCGTGTTTCTGTGCCATATTTGGGGCCAGCACTCCCTCCCAGCCCCAGATTGTCCCTTCCTACACCTGCAGCCCCCCTGGCACTGCCTGGTCACCTGTGCCCCCCTGTCCTGCCTCGAGCCCCACTTTTCCCATTCCTACAGCATCCGTAGGGATCCAGGGGTGTCATCAGCTCCCTGAATCCCAGCCCAGGGATGCTCCCAACCCATCCCACCCCGCTGGACCACTGTGGCCCTGCTCGGGGCTGGGAGGAGAACTGGGTCAGCCGTGTAACCATGGAGATGCTGAGGGAGATGCTGAAGCAGCGCCAGCACAGCCCCGGCTCTCCAGAACCCTGGAAAGCTTCACCCGCCCTGGCACCCTCCGGATCCGGCCGGGATGGGGCTGGGAAGCTGAGCCGAGCTTCCTCCTCCTCTTCCTCCTCCTCCCCGGCGCAGGGCCGGTAAGAAGCCTCCATCTCTTATTTTATTTTAATGTTTTTTTTTGGGGGTGCCACCAGCGGGGATGGGCAGAGCTCGGCCCCCGCCATCCACACGCAACAGGGATCCCGATTTTCCTGCCGCTTGCGCTCATCCACCGGGGATGCTCCAGCCATGACACGGCTGCCGGTGCATCCCTCGGGCTCCGTGCGTCCCTCGGGCTCGCCGGGGAGCTCCCCGGGGCTGCCGGTGCTCGTTGTTTCCCGCAAGGACGGAGCGTGGTGGCGGTGAGCGCTGCGGGGGCTGCGGCGCTGCCCCGGGAGCTCGGGACGCGGTTCCCGTGGCGGGGATGGATGCGGCGTCACGGCGGATGGCTGCGAGCATCGCCGGCTCGGGATCCGGGAATGAATACACGGAGGGGAGCGGGAAATGGGTGCTTGAAGGGAAAGATCTGCGGTTCCGTGACTCCCCCCGCGCTGCCGGGAAGGGGGAGCCGGGGCAGGGGCAGAGCGGGGCTGAGGGGGCTGTGGTGGCATCGAGGGGGCTGTGGTGGCATCAGGGGTGCCGTGGCCATGCCGAGGACACTGTGGCCATGCTGAGGATGCTGTGGTGGCACCAAGGATGCTGTGGTGGTACCAGGGATGCTGTGGCCATGCTGAAGATGCTGTGGTGGTACCAAGGATGCTGTGGTAGCATCAGGGGTGCCATGGCCATGCCAGAGATGCTGTGGCCATGCTGAGGGTGCTGTGGTGGCATCAAGGGTGCTGTGGTGGCTACAAGGGTGCTGTGACTGTGCCGAGGGGGCTGTGGTGGCATCAAGGGTGCTGTGGTGGCATCAGGGGTGCCGTGGCCATGCCAGAGAGGCTGTGGCCCGGCTGAAGGTGCTGTGGTGGCACCAAGGATGCTGTGGTGGCATCAGGGGTGCCGTGGCCATGCAGAGGATGCTATAGCCATGCAGAGGATGCTGTGGTGGTACCAAGGATGCTGTGACTGTGTTGAGGGTGCTGTGGTGACATCAGGGATGCCGTGGCCATGCCAGAGATGCTGTGGCCATGCTGAGGATGCTGTGGTGGCATCAAGGGTGCTGTGACTGTGCTGAGGGTGCTGTGGTGGCATCAGGGGTGCTGTGGTGATACTGAGGATGCTGTGGCTGTGCCAAGGATGCTGTGTCCGTGCTGAGGACACTGTGGCCATACTGAGGATGCTGTGGTGATGCTGAGGATGCTGTGGTGGTACCAAGGATGCTGTGGCTCTGCTGAGGGCACTGTGGTGGTGCTGAGGGTGCTGTGGTGATACTGAGGATGCTGTGGGCATGCCAAGGATGCTGTGGGCATGCCAAGGATGCTGTGGCCATACTGAGGATGCTGTGACCATACTGAGGATGCTGTGGCCATGCTGAGGATGCTGTGGCCATGCTGAGGGCACTGTGGTGGTGCTGAGGATGCTCTGGCCATGCCAAGGATGCTGTGGTGATACTGAGGATGCTGTGGCCATGCCAAGGATGCTGTGGCCGTGCCAAGGCTGGCTCAGCTGTGACAGCCACACTTACCAGCACTCAAACCCAGTCTCCAACCCAGCTCATCTCAGCACCAGGCACCCCTGAACCCCCTACCCAGCACCCACTCTGGACAAAAACAGATTGTGCAGAGAGATACGGGGTAAAACCACGGGCAGGGGAAAGCAAATCCTCCCTTTGGGCTGAGGAGCCGCTCGGCTTCCTTTGCAGTGGATTATCCCTGTGTGTGTTGCATTGGAAATGATCCCATTAGCGCTCTGCTCTCCTGATCTAATTTGCTCCCACCAGAGCCTGGTGCTCTCTGGGCGGCTGGAGCAGCAACAGGAGCCCTGTGTGCTCTCCTGGCCCTGCAGGGCTGGGTTCTCACAGGGATTTCTCACCTGGAGCGTGGAGGGGCCTGGGCTGGGCCTGGCTGAGCCCTGGTGCAGGGGGATCTGTGTTTGTGCAGGCACAGCCTAAGCCGGGGTTGCTGGTGGGGAAACTGAGGCACGGGGAGGTGTTTGGGATGCATTCCCTGTGTCAGGGGCATCCTAAGGGAAAACTCAGGGGTTGCAGCAGGTTTGGAGCCTGAGAGTGGCAGGTGGCATTGGGAAGTGTCACCCTAAAGGTCCCTAAGGCAGCAGATCAGCCCTGACTCCTCCTTGAGGAGGTGCTGGACATCGGCACAGGGCTGTGATAGGGCAGATCCAGAGCTGGGAATGCCTATGGCTCCATCCCTCTGGAGTTGGGATACATCCCACACCAAAGCTTTTATCCAAGGGATCCATCCTTCTGGAGCTGCTATACATCCCACAGTGATGGCTTTATCCCAGGGCTCCATCCCTCTGGAGTGGGCCTCATCCCACACCAACAGCTTTATCCAAGGGCTCCATCCCTCTGGAGCTGGGGGTCAGTGCTGAGCCCCCCCCAGGCACCAGGAGTGGGGGCAAGGCCATGGGTCAATGCCTGGCCAGAGCCAGGAGGGAAAACCCCAGCCATTAATTAATGATATTAATGACCAATCACCCACTCAGCCCTGCCATTGATAAATCCACGAGTTCAGCGGTGCTGGAGCTGATCCCACAGCTCCTGCCAGGCCTCATCCATGATTCCCATCAGGTCTCATCCCAGCTGAGCCCCCACCCTGCCCCACTCCCATCCCTCTCTCCTGAAAGGGAAACATTTTTCCAGGCGCTGCCTCCATCCATTATCACAAAGTGGCTTCACTTGGCCTGCAGTTAATAATTCACTTTTCCCTGGAAGATGGATGCTCCATCCTGCTGGGGTTTTAAATATTCATGGCCAAGGGAAGGCAGCAGGGCCGTGTGGGAGCTCTGCCATCCACCCCTGGTGCTCCCATCCAGGGATTCCCACCCCATCTCCTGGAGATGTGCAGATGTGGAATGTTTGGAGAAGGGGATGTGCAGGGAAAACTTGGCTGGATGTGATTCTGGATGCCCTCAGGGGTGGATGGGGCTGTACCCAAGGGACCCCTCACCCTGGCTGGGCAGGCTGGTGGCACTCAGAGCCTTCTGCCCATCCAGGTGTCTCCTGGATGTTGGGAGTGTCTGGGTCCTGCAGGGAGCTGAGGTAGGGCTGGATGTTCACCCCAGGATGCTGACCCCTTCCTGTTGCTCTTACGGGTGGGGGAAATATCTTGGAATGTACTGAGATTAAAGGAACTCACAAAGATCATCCAGTCCAACCCCTGATCCTGCACAGACACCCCAAAATTCCAACCTGTGCATCCCTGGAGCTCTGGCAGCCTCGGGAATGCTCCTGAGGGAGCCTGGGAAGTTCCCTTCCTTCTGCTGCCATGAATGGGGGAAAAATCTTGGAACACACTGAGACTAAAGGAATCCACAAGAATAATTCAGTCCAACTCCTGGCCCTGCACAGACACCCCAAAATCCCATCCCTGGGAGTGGTGTTCAAGCAATCCTAGAGCTCTGGCAGCCTCGGGAATGCTCTTGAGGGAGCCTGGGGAGTTCCCTTCGTTCTGCTTCCATGGGTGGGGGAAAAATCTTGAAATATGTTGAGATTAGGAACCCACAAAGATCATCCATTCCTGCAGAGACACCCCAAAATCCCATTCCTGTGCATCCCTGGAGCTCTGGCATCCTTGGGAATGCTCCTGAGCGAGCCTGGGGAGTTCCCAGTGGGAAAACCTTTCCCTAATTTCAGGTGGGTCATGCCACCTGAATTTCCTGGATTTTTTAACCCTTCCATGGCACCGATGCCACAAGCCCTGAACGTCCCCAACTTGTCCCCGCAGCTGATCCCGGGCAGCAGAGCCGGTGCCGGTGCCGGCGGGCGCGCTGACCATGTTCAACGGGGATGCCAGCTCCTCGTCTGCCCGGAATGTGGTGCGCAGCTCCAGCATCAGCGGCGAGATGTACAGCCTGGAGAAGAGCGCGCGCGGCAGCGCCGACTCCGTCTCCGTCACCGTCACCGCCAGCAAGAAGCGGCGCTCCAGCCTGGGCGCCAAGATGGTGGCCATCGTGGGGTTGTCCCAGTGGAGCAAGAGCACCCTGCAGCTCAACCAGACCGGTGAGAGGCCGCCCTGATCCCGTTCTTGGGGTTTGAGGTGGCCACCAGGCATGGTTTGGTTGCCCGCGTGTGATGGCGGTGTCCAAAAAATGGCGCTTGAGAAATGGCACCTGAAAATGACACTCCAAAAATGGCACCCTAAAAATAGTGCCTAAAAATGACACCCAAAAAATGACCCTGCAACTCAACCAGACCAGTGAGAGGCCACCATGATCCCCCTCGTGGAGTTTGAGGTGGCCACCAGGCAGGATTTGGTGGCCTGCATGTGATGGCGGTGTCTAAAAAATGGTGCCTGGGAAATGGCGCCTGAAAATGACACCCCAAAAATGGCACCTAAAAATGGCACCCCAAAAATGACACACAAGAAACTACCCCCAAAAAAAGACCCTGCAGCTCAACCAGACCAGTGAGAGGCCGCTCTGATCCCCCTTGTGGGGTTTGAGGTGGCCACCAGGCAGGATTTGGTTGCCCGCGTGTGATGGCGGTGTCCAAAAAATGGCGCTTGAGAAATGGCACTTGAAAATTACACTCCAAAAATGGCACCCTAAAAATAGTGCCTAAAAATGACACCCAAAAAATGACCCTGCAGCTCAACCAGACCGGTGAGAGGCCACCATGATCCCCCTTGTGGGGTTTGAGGTGGCCACCAGGCAGGATTTGGTTGCCCGCGTGTCATGGCGGCGTTGAAAAATGGTGCCTGAAAAATGGCGTCTGAAAATGGCGCCCAAAAAATTATACCTAAAAAAAAGACATCCAAAAATGACACTCCAAAAATGGTGCCTAAAAATGACACCCAAAAAAACTACACCCAAAAAATGACCCTGCAGCTCAACCAGACCGGTGAGAGGCCGCCCGGATCCCGTTCTTGGGGTTTGAGGTGGCCACCAG
>JAWWEX010000094.1:4646053-4679840 GCA_035583215.1 Arremon brunneinucha | reverse complement strand
AGCCAGCCCCTGGCTCTCCTCTGCTGCCGCACCGCGGTGTGTCCGTGCAGGATCCCGTGGGAATTCCCCCAGGGAACGGTGCAGAACTCCCTGGAATGATGGAAACCAGGAAGGCAGGAAGGCAGGGAAGGGCTGGGGGCAGGAGCTGGAGCTGACCCCGCGTCCAATTGCAGAGGGCGGCCCCAAAAAGCTGCGCAGCACCATCCGCAGGAGCACCGAGACCGGCATCGCCGTGGAGATGAGGACCAGGGTGACCCGGCAGGGCAGCCGGGAGTCCACGGACGGCAGCACCAACAGCAACAGCTCCGACGGCACGTAAGGACCGGGGCAGGGATGGGGAAGGGCACCGGGAGCCCTCCCGGCCCAGGGATGCTCCACTCCATGAAAATCCTTTGCAGGTTCATCTTCCCCACCACGCGGCTGGGAGCCGAGAGCCAGTTCAGCGATTTCCTCGACGGGCTGGGGCCAGGGCAGCTCGTGGGGCGGCAAACCCTGGCGACCCCCCCGATGGGTGAGCAGGGGAGGCTCCGGAGGGAGGGAATGGGGAAGAGATCCCGTGTTTATTCCAAAAGGCTGAGTGTTTATTCCAAAAGGCCGCGTGTTTATTCCCAAGGCTCCATCCCAGCACATCCCGGGGTGTTTGGGATTGCTCTGCCCCATGGATGGGGCAGGGCATCCCTGAGAAGCAGCAGCTCTGCCTTTTCCCAAGGCTTCCTCTTCCCTGGGCTTCCTTTGCGAGCATCCTGGAGCCAAACCTCACCTTCTGTCCCTTTTTTCCCTCTGAAATCCCAAATGGGGATCAAAAGTTGCGCCCCAAGTCTGAATTCCCAGCCAGCAGCAGCAGCTGGGGACACATCCCAAGGTGGATCCTGATCTGCCAGGGCTGGAGATGCTGGGAATGGGAAGAACTGCTTGGTGTTCCCTGTCCTGTCCCCCCTGTCCCTGTGGTACTGGGAGATGGTCCTGAATAAATCCCAGAAGGAGGGAAATTGAGGGAAGGGAAAAGGGAAATGGGAAAGGGAAAAGGGGAAAGGGGGGAGGGGAAAAAGGAAAGGGAAAAGGGAAAAGGAAAAAGGGAAAGGGAAAGGGGAAAAGGGAAAGGGAAAGGGAAAGGGAAAGGGAAAGGGAAAGGGAAAGGGGAAAGGGAAAGGGGAAAGGGAAAGGGGAAAGGGAAAGGGGAAAGGGAAAGGGGAAAGGAAAGGTGTGGTTGGACCCCTGAGAGTTCCTGGCCCCTATTCCCTCCTGTCTCAGCCTCTCCTTGTCCTGGGAATCACCCAGCCTGGGTAAATCCCAGCCCTATTCCCACCATGAGGGATAAAATTCCAGTGACAGGGATGGAACCAATGGGATGGTGGAGCTCCCACCCCGATCTCTCCAAGCTCCTTCCCAGCCCCCAGTTCCCAACAAACCAGGCATCCAGTGGGACTCTGTGTGTGAGGGTGCCCAGATCCCACTGGTGATGGGGACACGGGGCTGTGGCCGTCCCCAGGGGGAGGTGACCATCAGGCACGGCCCTGAAGGCGTGTCCCCCCTTGCAGGAGATGTCCACGTGGGCATGGCTGACCGCAACGGGCAGCTCGAGGTGGATGTGATCCAGGCCAGGGGGCTCATCCCAAAGATGGGCTCCAAGTGCATCCCTGGTAGGTGGCCGTGGAGGGACAGGGTGGGTGCAATGGTGGGATCACCCCAGGATCCTGCTCCACGTCCCTGCTTGTCCCTGTTCCCCACAACAGCCACCTATGTGAAGGTTTACCTGCTGGAGAACGGCGTCTGCCTGGCCAAGAAGAAGACCAAGGTGGTGAAGAAAACCTGCGACCCCTCGTACCAGCAGCCCCTGCTCTTCGAGGAGAGTCCCCAGGGCAAAGTCCTGCAGGTGGGCAGGGACACCTTCCCGTGTCCCAGGTGGCTCTGAGCCCCATCCAGCCTCTCCTTGGACGCTGCCAGGGGTGGGACAGCCACAGCTTCTGTGGGCAGTGATGTCCTCCTTGGAGATGGAATGTTCTCCTTGAGGTTTGGGTGCCCTCCTTGGGGTCTGGAATGCCCTGCTTGGGGTTGGGATGCTCTCCTTGGAGTTGAGATGTTCTCCTCGAGGTCTGGGATGTTTTCCTCAAGGTCTGGAATGCCCTGCTTGGGGTTGGGATGCTCTCCTTGGGGTTGGGATGCTCTCCTTAAGGTCTGGAATAATCTCCTTGATGTTGGGATGTTCTCCTTGAGGTCCAGGACGTTTTCCTGGAGGTCTGGAATGCCCCGCTTGGGGTTGGGATACTCTCCATGGGATTGGAATGGTTTCCTCGAGTTTGGGATGCTCTCCTTGGGGTTGGGATGCTCTGCTTGGGGTTGAGATGGCCTCTTTGGGATCTGGAATGATCTCCTTGAGGTTGGGATGCTCTCCTCAAGCTCTGGAATGCCCTGCTTGCGGTTGGGATGCTCTCCTTGGGGTTGGGATGGTTTCTTCAAGTTTGGGATGCTCTCCTTGAGGTTGGGATGTTCTCCTTGAGGTCCAGCATGTTTTCCTGGAGGTCTGGAATGCCCTGCTTGGGGTTGGGATGCTCTCCTCGAGGTTGGGATGGTGTCTTCAAGTTTGGGATGTTCTTCTCGGGGTTGGGATGGTCTCCCAGGATTGGGATGCTCTCCTCAAGTTTGGGATGTTCTCCTCAAGGTCTGGGATGTTCTCCTCAAGGTCTGGGATGCCCTGCTTGGGGTTGGGATTTTCTCCTTGAGGTCCAGAATATTTTCCTGGAGGTCTGGAATGCCCTACTTGGGGTTGGGATGCTCTCCTCAGGGCTGGGATGCTCTTGAGGTTGGAATGGCCTCTTTGGGATCTGGAATGTTCTCCTCAAGGTTTGGGATGCCCTGCTTGCGGTTGGGATGCTCTCCTTGGGGTTGGGATGGTTTCTTCAAGTTTGGGATGTTCTCCTTGAGGTTGGGATGTTCTCCTTGAGGTCCAGCATGTTTTCCTGGAGGTCTGGAATGCCCTGCTTGGAGTTGGGATGCTCTCCTTGGGATTGGGATGGTTTCCTCAAGTTTGGGATGCTGTCCTTGAGGTTGGGATGGCCTCTTTGGGTTCTGGAATGCCCTGTGCCAGGACCTCCTCACCCTGACAGGGTGAGAGCAGCAATTCCAGGGATCCCCAGAGCCCTTCCTGCCGCCCCTCAGACCTTCCCCAGCAGGGTTTTTCCACCTGGGCAGGATCTCCCCACAGCTCCCATCTCCATCACCCGTTCCCTGCCCGCAGGTGATCGTCTGGGGCGATTACGGGCGCATGGACCACAAGTGCTTCATGGGGATGGCCCAGATCATCCTGGAGGAGCTGGATCTCTCCAGCGCCGTCTCGGGCTGGTACAAACTCTTCCCAACCTCCTCCCTGGCCGACTCCAGCATCGGACCCCTGACCCGGCGCCTCTCCCAGTCCTCCCTGGAGAGCTCCACCAGCCCCTCCTGCCCGTAGAGAGGCTGGGATGGGCCAGGAGACAACCAAGCAGACCTTGCAGAACTGGTCATGGAGAGCTGTAAATATCCTTATTTTTTTTTGTTTTTTTCCCTTTTTTTTTTTAGATTTTCAATCTCCTTCCCCCACAAAAAATCTGCCCTCCCTGGGAAGGGAGAGGGAGCAAGGACTGGGTGTGAGGCAGGGGGGAAGGAGAGGTGAAAATTTTTCCTCGAGGGCTGCGACTGCCAACGACCCCAAGACTGTTCCCAAACCTCGTCCTGGGAGCTCCCAGCTCTCTCCCAACCAGAGCCTGGCTGAGGACAAGGTCCCTTTATCTGTCTCGGCCTTGGGATGGTCTCCTCAAGTTTGGGATGCTCTCCTCGAGGTTGGGATGGCCTCTTTGGGACCTGGAATGCTCTCCTCGAGGTCGGGATGGCATCTTTGGGACCTGGAATGCTCTCCTTGAGGTTGGGATGGCCTCTTTGGGATCTGGACTGCCCTCCTCGAGGTTGGGATGGCCTCTTTGGGACCTGGAATGCTCTCCTCGAGGTCTCCTTTCCCTGCCTCCCAGGAAGAGGTGGCTTTCCAAGGGGAAAACCCCACCGGACTCGGAGCAGATCCAACTCAGCACTATTTTTTTTGTTTTCCAAGGAATGTAGCATCTTCTCTTATGTAGCTTTGCCACGTGCTAACAACACATTCACTGCAATACCCAAGAGAACTCCGGGTGGACCGGGAACATCTGCCAGTCTCATCCCGTTTGGTCGCTTTCCCAGCACTTTTGGTGGCCATTTCCCTGCCTTTTTTTTACGTTTTTTTCCCCCAATTTTTTTGGGTTTTTTTGGGTTTTCCCGGGAGCATGTAGCCTGTGACCATTGCCAAAGCAAGAGGGGACAGGGAAAGGGGCGCTGGCCTCCCCTCGGTGTCCACCGGGCTTCTCCTCGTGTGCGGCCAAAACCAGACCCAAAGGACAAACTCTGGGAATGCCTCGTGGGAGGAGGAGGGAGAAGGTGACCCAACGGAGCAGGAGCACCAGGATCCTGGTGGATCAGCTGCCTCCCAGCTCCTTCCTTCCCAGCTGAAGGGCTGGGATGCTCTCCTCGAGGTCTGGAATGCTCTCCTTGGAGCTGGGATGTCCTCCTTGGAGCTGAGATGTTCTCCATGGAGCAGGAATGTTCTCCTTGGAGCTGAGATGTTCTTCTCGAGGTCTGGAACACTCTTCTTGGAGCTGAGTTATCCTCCTTGGAGCAGAGATGTCCTCCTCGAGGTCTGGAATGCTCTCCTTGGAGCTGGGATCTCCTCCTTGGAGCAGAGATGTTCTCCTCGAGGTCTGGAATGCTCTCCTTGGAGCTGGAACGCTCTCCTTGGAGCTGGGATGTCCTCCTTGGACTGAGATGTTCTCAATGGAGCTGGAACGCTCTCCTCAGATCTCGGATGTCCTCCTTGAGGTCTGGCTGTCCCTCCTTGGGGTCTGAGAAGTCCCTGCTGGGGTTGGGATGTTCTCCTCGAGGTCTGGAATGCTCTCCTCGAGCTTGGGATTCCCTCCTCAGGGGTTGGGATTCCTTCCCTGAGGGCTGGGATGACCTTCCCAAGATGTTGGATCCCCTCCTGGAGATGCCCTCCTTGGAGCTGGGATCTCCTCCTCCTCCAGACCAGGCTGTCCTCCTCAAGCTGTGGGATTCCCTTCCCAAGCTGTGGGATTCCCTTCCCAAGTTCTGGGATTCCCAAGTTCTGGGATTCCCAAGCTCTGGGATTCCCTTCCCAAGTTCTGGGATTCCCTTCCCAAACTCTGGCATTCCCTTCCCAAGTTCTGGGATTCCCTTCCTGGATTTTGGGATTCCCTTCCCGGGCTCCATCACACTCCACTCGAGGTCTGGGACATCCTTGGGGTTGGGACACCCTTCTGGAGAGCTGGGATTCCCTCCTGGATATTTGAATTCCAATCAGGAGCAGAATCCAACCCTGGTTCTCCCCAGGGGGACACCTCAAGGGCAGTTCTGGGATTCGGGGGGCAGACAGAGGAGTTCCTTAGCGGGGTGAGCGTTTTTGGGGTTTTTTTTTTGTTCGTTTTGTTTGTTTTTCCCAAGCAGCATTTTGGTTCCCTCCGATGGGATCCAGTTCTTGTAGCAAACCCGGGAATTTACGGAAGCTTTTTTTGAAGGTGCCTATTGAAATTTGCTGAAATTACTCAGGGGAGACACCACTAGAAACTCTTGGTTTCTTCATCAAATATTTCCTAAATCCAATGACTGTCCTGAAGGATCAGTTCCCAAGAGAGAAGGAACAAAATCCCGACAACACCAAAAGATGAGGAGACTGGAAGAGGACAAGAGGTTCATGGGGAATTTCATGGGGCTGGCTCTGACCTTCAGTCTTCACCACAAAGCACCCCACAGCACGGTTTGGGGGTTTTTATAGGATTATTTCTTGGCAAAACACGGAATTCCACGATGCACAGAGCACAACAAACCCACCCGGGCTTCTCCTGGTGGCGCCGGGAATGAAGAACCAGCTCAGCCACAGCAGAACAAACCCAAACCTGAAGGAAAAGACTCTTGGGATGAAGCTGTTCCCTCCAAAAACCCAACCCCAAACCTGGGGCTCCATAAAAACCCGAACCTGGGGCTCCACAACCCCAAATCTGGGGTCCACAAATCCAAATCTGGGGGAGGAATCATAAATCCAGTCCCAGGGGTCCACAAACCCAAACCTGAGGGTTCACAAATCCAAACCTTGAGGTCCACGACCCCAATTCTGGGGGTTGCATAACTCCAAATCTGGGGGCTCAAAAACCCAAACTTGGTGTTCCATAACCTCAAATCTGGGGCTCCACCAACCCAGATCTGGAGGTCCACAACCCCAAACTTGGGGGTTCACAAATCCGGATCTGGGCAATCATAAATCCAAACCTGAGGGTTCACAAATCCAAACCTTGGGATCCACAAGCCCAAACTGGGGTTCCACCAACCCAAACCTGGGGTTCCATAACTCGAAAGTTCCACAACCCCAAATCTTGGGGTCCACAAGCCCCAAACCGGGGTTCCACCAACCCAAACCTGGGGTTCCATAACCCCAAAGTTTCACAACCCCAAATCTTGGGGTCCACAAATCCCCAAACTTGGGAGTCTACAAACCAGATCTGTGGGTCTACAAACCCCAACTTTGGGGGTCTCCAAACCTACATTTGGGGTTCCACAGCCCCAGAACCGTGGCCAGCAGGACTCTGTGCTGTGGCCAATCCACCTGGCACTGCCACAACTTTGGTGCCATCGTGACGGGGACTCGGAGCTGCTGCTGGGACTTTGCCATCTCCAAACCACCCAGATGGGAACTGGCTGGATCCTGCAGAGCTGGGATGGGGAAAGGTTCATCTTTTCCCCCCGTGAAGAATGAAATCCGAGGAGGAGGAGTTCGGGCTGCGATTCCTGGATGGAGACCTCTGAAAATATGGGATGTCCTGAATCTCTGGTGGTTTGGGGAACAAACTCAGTGCCCTGAGTGCTGAGACAGGAACAAACAACGGCTTGGACTCGATGTTCCCTCCCGAGCACAGAGCAATTCCACGAAGCCAACACGGAATCACAGCAAACAGAATTCCAAGAGGCTCAACCTGCGCCAGATTTTCGACTCTCCACGAGGGAAAGCATTCCAAAAGGAAAAGCTTTCTGCTCCTCCGAGCTGCTGCTCTTCCCTCTGGCTTCACCAACTCGATTCTGACAGGAAAACTCCAACTCTGAGCGGTGGGATCATCCCGGGCACGGAGCAGGAGCGTGGGCAGAGCTGGGAGCTGAGCAGGGACCTTGTGCTGCTGGCGTGGGCACAGCTTCCCACATTCCCCGCATTCCCTGCTCCGTCCTGGCTGCCAGGAACATCCCAGGAACATCCCAGGAACATCCCAGGAACGTCCCAGGAACATCCCAGGAACATCCCACGGCCGCGCCTGACGGGAGCAGGGGCGGGGGAATCAGCAGAGCGCGGCCAACGGGGCCAGCATGAGCTTGGTTTTGTGGTTTTCTTGGTTTCTTGGTTTTCTGCTGGAAAAATCTCAGTGAAATTCCACCTGGGAATGAGGAAAACCCAAAGATTTTTGTGAGGATTTTTGGTGAGATTTTAGTGAAATTGCACCTGGGAACAAGGAAAACACAAAGATTTTGGTTCTCAAGGATGAGTTAGGGGAGCCACCATGTGTTCCCCAGGGCCAGCACAAGCATCTCTGGCTTTGGAAAAATCACAGCAAAATTCCACCTGAGAATGAGGAGAACCCAAAGATTTTTGTGAGGATGAGTTGAGGATGACCACCACACACTCCCCAGGGTCAGCACAAGCATCCCTGATTTTTGGTGGAAAAATCCCAATGAAATTCCACCTGGGAATGAGGAAAACACAAAGATTTTGGTTCACAAGGATGAACTGGGGGAGCCACCATGTGTTCTCCAAGGCAAACATAAGCTCCCTGGCTTTCTGCTGGAAAAATCCTGGTGAAATTCCACCTGGGAATGAGGAAAACCCAAAGATTTTTGTGAGGATTTTTTGTGAGGTTTTAGTGAAATTCCCGCTGGGAACGAGGAAAACCCAAAGATTTTTTGAGGATGACCACCACACACTCCCCAGGGCCAGCAGAAACATCCCTGGCTTTCTGTTGGAAAAATCCTGGTGAAATTTGACCTGGGAATGAGGAAAACTCAAAGATTTTGGCTCACAAGGATGAATTGGGGGAACCACCACACGCTCTTCAAGGCTAGCACAAGCATCGCTGACTTTTTGCTGGAAAAATCACAGTGAAATTCCACCTGGGAACGAGGAAAACCCAAAGATTTTGGTTCATGAGGATGAGCTGGGGCAGCCACCACGCGCTCCCCACAACCATCCCTGTTTTTCTGCTGGAAAAATCCCAATGAAAATCCACATGGAAATGAGGAAAACCCAAAGATTTTGGTTTTTGTGAGTTGGGGGTGACAAGGACAAAGTGCAGCCCTCCATGGGAGGGGTGAACACCATGGAGTGACACCAAAATCCAGGAAAACATTCCCTCCTTCCCTCCCAGTCCCCCAGCAGGAATGACCCTCCTCAAACTGGTGTGGGAAACCCAAACTGGGGGAGAAACCAGGATTGTGCCACGTTTGGGTTGCAACACCAACTTCTCATTTCTCAACCCCTCAAGAGCTCGTGTCAGATGTTTTCCTTCCTCAAACAAGGAGAAAAACAAAGCCTAGACACCCAGAAATCCCAAACTGAGCCCCGTGCCAGCTCCTGAGGAAAGGAATTCCATCCCAGGATAAATTCCTGCACTCCAAGGTTGTTTTTTTGTTGTTTTTCTGGGGGAATGTTTTCTCACAAAGGGCATTTTTTGGATGTGCAATTCGATTTTGCAAAATTCCCTGGAAGGAATTTAGAGCTCGATGGTTTTCTCTATTTCCTATCGAGAGAAGAAATCCAAATCACTGGATTTGCCAGAGATTTATTTTTTTTTTTGTTCCTAGAAAGAGGAATAAATATGGAATTACATCAGTTTTGCAGCACATTTCACACCCAGCCCCCAGCAGAGAGGAGCAGCCCCCACCTGACACTGCCAGCACTGAAATCCAAACCCCCAGCTGGAATCACGAGGATGGATTTGACAAAAAAAAAACCCAAAAAATAAACCTTGGGATGATGCTGGAACATCCTCTGCAAGCTGACAAAACTCACACAAAGCACAGAGAACACTCCAAAATTCCAGGCCTGAGTTATGCCTGGTTTGGAATGGACCAGATTTGGCAAAATCCAGGGAAAATTTCCAAGAAATTGGAATGCAGCTGCTGTTCCATCACCACCAGGGCACGCTGAGAAACCTGGGAGAGGAGGTTTGGGTGGAGAATTCCCAAAATCCAATGGAATCCAGCAGCAAATCCCTGAATCTACTGCCACAGAGCACCAGAGAGGGGAGGAAAAAATCTCCAAAAATCCCTTCCACCTTTCCCAGCTCTGAATTCCACCCAGACCAGGAATTCCTCAGGATTCCCTTGAGCTGACAGGGAATCCTTTCTGTTCACTGCCTGACACCACAATTTAGGAAATCCAGCCTGGATCCCACCATTCCCACCTGGATTTACAAATCCCAGGAAGGATTTTTTCCTCACACCAAAAAAACTGCACCAAGGATGTTTTTTTCCAGGTGGAAAATAATTTTTTTCCAGTTGACTTTCTGGATGGATGGGAAATGCCTGGATGTGGGAACCTCTGGATTGGTGTGGAAAATACCAGAATTAAGGAACAGTGGGCTGAATCCAACCTGAATTTGTTTTTCCTCATGGATGGGAAGATCTGTCCCTGCTTTCCCTGGGGATTCCATGGCTGCAGATGGATCTGGAGAATTCTGGACAATTCCCAGCAGGGTTTTCCAAGGGCAGCAAGGCCTTTCCCAATGTTCCAACTGGAATTCTTCCCTCTGCTCCACAAATTCCAAGCTGGTTTGGGTGGGAAAGACAAAAATCCATCAAATTCCAGCCCCTCAGAGGCTGCTCCAAGCCCCATCTTGGGACACTTCCATGGACAGGCCAGGATTTGTGTTTTTTCATGGAGAAAACCCCTCCCAATCCTTGGCTGGTTGGTTAAAGGTGTGAAAATCACTTTTAGGAGTTGAAAAGCTGCAGGAAAGACTTTTTAGGGAAATAAAAAAAAAAAAGAATCCAAAATAACAGGGTTGGAATTTTGGGGGTCACTCTGAGGGGACAATCCCGCTCACCTGAGGAAAGTTTTGGGGTTGAAAAAGACACAGAAAAGTGTCCAAGTGTTGGTCTGGGTGGCTGAGGAACCTCCACGTGGTGGGACCCCCGAGCGTCCCTCAGGAACACCGGGATGGACTCCAGGAGAATCCAGGAGAACCCAGGAGATCCCAGTGCTGCCCCAGGGCCTGGAGCTCCGCTTGTTGCTATACCTCATCCTTCCCTTTTCCTTGGATCCTTCCCTTTTCCTTGGATCCTTCCCTTTTCCTTGGATCCTTCCCTTCTCCCACTTTTTCCATTCCTTCAGGACCCAGAGCTTGTGCACTCGGCCACATCCAGGTTTTTTTCTGTTTTTGTTTTTCCCTGTGGGATGAAAAGCAATCCATGATTGGGGTGGGCAGCTCCCAGCCCTGCTCCCTTTGGGATTTGAGCCCGAGGCAAGGGAATCCCGGGGCGGGAGGGATGATCCAGAGGGATCCTGGGGTTGGAGGGATGATCCAGAGGGATCCCTGTGCCCCTTTGCCACCTTCCCTGTCTCCAGGGCTGCCCTGAGACCCCCAAAACCTTCCCAGGGGTGGGCGAGGGGCTCGACTCCGAAATCCAGCGCTGCTCCCGCCCCTGGGAGGGCACAAATGTCTTGGAGGGGCACAAATCCCTCTCCAAAGCCCTTGGAAAGGGCAGAAATCCTTTTCCAAAGCCCTTGGAAGGGCACAAAGCCCTTGGAGGGGCACAATTCCCTCTCCAAAGCCTTTGGAAGGGCACAAATCCCTTTCCAAATCCCTCTCCAAAGCCCCTGGGGGGGCACAATTCCCTCTCCAAATCCCTTGGAGGGGCAGAAATGTCTTTCCAAATCCCTCTCCAAAGCCCTTACAAGGGCACAAATCCTTTGCCAATGCCCTTGGAGGGGCACAAATCCCTCTCCAAAGCCTCTAGAGAGGCACAAAGCCTTTGGAGGGGCACAAATCCCTTTCCAAATCCCTGTCTAAAGACATTGGAGGGACACAAATCCTTTTCCAAAGCCCTTGGATGGGCACAAATCCCTTTCCAAATCCCTTGGAGGGGCAGAAATTCTTTTCCAATGCCCTTGGAGGGACACAAATCCCTTGGATGGGTAAAAGTCCTTTTCCAAATGCCTTGGAAGGGGCACAAATCCCTCTCCAAAGCCCTTGGAGGGGCACAAATCCTTTTCCAAATCCCTCTCCAAAGACATTGGAGGGGCACAAATCTTTTTCCAATGCCCTTGGAAGGGCACAAATCCCTTTCCAAAGTCCTTGGAGGGGCACAAATCTCTCTCTAAATCCCTCTCCAATGCCCTTGGAGGAGCAGAAATTCTTTTCCAAAGCCCTTGGAGGGACAGAATTCCCTTTCCAAAGCCCTTGGAAGGGCACAAATCCCACCCCAGGGAATATCCCAAAGGAATTCCCGACCCCAAGGGGGAGCCCCTGAATGTTCAGAGCACTTTGAAGTTGGTGGCCTTGTTTTCTTAAAGGGCTTTGATCTTTTCATGAAAGGAGAGAATCTTCCTCATCCCATCATCATCGTCATCATCGTCATCCTCCTCCCCAGCTCGGAATTCATCCCTGGAATGTTCAGGATGATCCAGGACTCTGGAATCTGTCATTAATCCCTCAAGTTTACACCTAAAAAGGGGAAAAAGAAAGTTGGGAATTTCTCCTGGAATTCAGGTTGGCAGCAGCACCAGGGAAATAAAAAGGGGAAAAAACTCCAGTGGATTTTTAGGAGTGGGCAAAGGGAAGTTTGGGAATGTTTATCCCATCCAAAAATTCTGGATTTCCATTCCAAATGGAAGGATTTTATCCAGAATTAGGGATCATTCAACCCAGATTCCTCCTAAAAAGTTTAGGGGGAATAAAATGGTGGAATTTCAGCCTGGTTTAGATCCATTAAAAATAAAATAAAAGGGAAGAAAAGGGTGGGAATGATGAGGGATTAAAGGCAAGGAGAGCTCTGACAGAAATTCCAAAAAAGGAGGGACGAGGGTGAAAGTGCAAAACCCCACAAGGATTTGAAAATCCGTCACATTTTAGCCTCAAATCCCCCAAAATTCGCATGGAAAGGGATCAGCAGAAGGGGGAAGTGTCAGAGCTTAATTAACCACGAGTTAATTAGCACTGAATGAGAAGGTGGAAGGGAGAGCTGGGGGAAGATTTTCCTTGGATATTTCGGGGTTTCTGGGAGCAGATTTTAGGATTTCTGGGAGCATCATTGAACAATTGATGCTCAGCTGGGTTTAATGACAGATTCCTCCCATTCCACAACTCCACCCTCCCCAGAAATCACCGGCCAGGGGGGACCTGGAGCATCCTTGGAGCCCCTCCAAGAGCAGGGGATGGGTTTGGGATGGCGACAGAAAAGTGGGAATATTTCAAAAAAACGAGCAAATGGGATTTTCTACCTGTGTCCTGTCCCGTTTTCTATGTGTGCGTGGTCCTTTATAAATGTCAAACTCTTGTATTTTTGTGGTTTCTATCTGCGGGACTGACGGCTCTGAGGGCGCACGTTGTTTTGTAAAATATTCCTGATATTTTCCTCCCCCCAAAAAAAACAACAAAACAAAGGGAGGAAAAGCTGAATTATTCACCTTTTAATTGGCTTTGCATGTACAGTATTGGGGCAGCAAGTGGAGATGATTAAAGCCAGCTTGAAAACTTTTTGCTTGTGCTTGAGTTGAGTTTTTTCCCCCAAAAAAATTTAAATAAATTATCCCACAACTCCTCATGGATACTCTGGGAAAGAAGGGAATGGAATAAATATATATATATTTATTTTTTTCATGATAAAGCAGGTTTGAATTGAGGAAAGAAATCTGATAATGAATAAAAGACCCCAAAACCTCCTTGGTTCCCAAATCCCCTCCAGCTTCCCAGGAAAAATGGGGAGAGACAGGAAAAATGGGAATGGACAGGAAAAATGGGAATGGGGAGGGTTGGGAGGGATTTTGGGGTGAAATTCCTCCCTTTGAGGGTTGGGAGGGATTTTGAGGTGAAATTCCCAGGGAAGCTGTGGCTGCTCCACCAAAGGAAAAATCTGGGATGGAGAAAGGAGCAGGGGGTGAATGGAATGGGACCCAAACCATCCTGCAATTCCACAATTCCCTGATTTTCCCTGTTCCTTCACATTTTTGGACGAGGTTTTGTTAAACCCGAGTTTAAAATGGTTGGAATGATGGAATTAAAGCTGGAATGGAATAATTTCATCCCAGCAGCTGCAGGAATTCTGCTGCACCTTCCCCCCCATCCCAAAGCTGAGGGGTTTGTATATAAAAGTGTCAACTTTGGATTCTTCCAGGCCTGGCTGTGCTCCCTCAGCTCCCTGGCATTTGGGACAGAGCCCAGAACCAGAGGGAATCTGGGCTGAATTTTGGGATGAAATTCCCTAAATCCCCACACCTGGAGTGACCACCAGCACCAGAGGAGTCCACTGCAATATTTTATTTGGGAATTTACATATCCACAGGAGAGAGCAGACCACAAGTCCGACTTCTTGCTGACTTTTGAAGCAGTTTTGGGTTCTACTGGAGATGAGAAAAGAAAATCTGCCTAAGATTAAAATGTCCCAAGCGAGCCAGGAAAGGGAGGAACCAGGATTTTACACAGGAACAACGACAACGAGAACGAAAACAAAAACAGAAAAAAAAACCATGAAAAAAGTATAAATTAGGATGTCAGAATCATTTTTAAAAGTGTAAGAAAACTTGCACAGGGGGCTCTGGGCCCCCCCGGAGAATTAACTCTGGTTAAGATTGTTAAAATTGTGAAATTCCATCGAATCTTAACAGCAGGCAGAAAATTCCCTCTGGAGTGCAGGTTTGTCACATTCCATCGGCTTTGCCCCCACTCTGGGCGAGATTCCTGCTTGCTCAGGGTGGGTGGGTGGGTGCCAGAGGGGCTTTTCCCAAGGACTTTGGTTCCAAGGAGGGTGGGAGCAGGGAGAGCTCCCCTCGAGGGAGGAGGTAGCAAGGCTTGCTTGCCCCTGGGCTCGGCTTCAATCCAGTTCCTCAGCACCAAATCAGTTCCCCCACTCCCCCCCCCCAAAAAAAAACCCCAAAAAAATAAAATAAATCTAACACTGCAAGTTGAAGTGAGAAATCCCAGCTTTCTGGGCAGGATTCAGTCCAGATTTCCCAGTCCCACCTGTGCCCAGGTGCCCAGCAGGGCATCAAGTGCTACCCAGGAGCTCTGGTGGAGCTTTGTGCAGGGAGGTTTCCCCTCCCCTGTGTGCATTGACTGTGCTGAGGACGGGGCTGAGCTCGTGGTGGCATTGCCACCCAGCTGTCCCCGTGGCTGTGACAGTGGAAAGGCAGAGATGGAGCTCAGGGATGGAAAAAAAACCAAAAATATTCAGGTTGGGCTGGGTCCCCCCCAAAACCTGAAAGCAAAAAACCCCTGAATGTCTCATGGAGCAGGTTTGGAGAACAGAACAAAGGCAGAAATGGTCACGTGCGAGCGAGGGCTCATTTCCACAGCGGGGAGCTCAGGGAGGGGTTGCTGCCCTGGGCTCCTCCTCCTCCTCCTCCTCCTCCTCCTCCTCCTCCTCCCATGGACTGTCCATAGCCCATCATTCCGTTGGCTCCATAGAAGTTCATGCCAGCCATCTGCTGGGTCATCTGCAAAGGGGACAGGAGAGAGGTCAGGGATGGGCCAGGACAGCGCCCATGGCTCCTCAAAACAGCAGAGCCCTGAAGGGGAGCAGAGGTGGCTGCCCAGCATGGGGGGACTGCAGGATAGCAGCAGGAATTTCCCCATGGAAAGGGTGAGCAGGCCTTGGAATTTTTCCAAGGAGGTTTGGAGTCCCCAGGTATGGGAGGACTTCAGGGCAGGATGGATATCAGCAGGAATTTCTCCATGGAAAGAGTGGTCAGGCCTTGGAATTGCCCTGGGAATTCTGGAGTCCTCAGGTATGGAAGGATTTCAGGGTTCTCAGGATATCAGCAGGAATTTCCCCATGGAAAGGGTGAGTAAGCCTTGGAATTGTCCAGGGAGGTTTGGAGTCCCCAGCTATGAGAGGATTTCAGGGCAGGCTGGATATCAGCAGGAATTCCTCCACGGGAAGGGTGGTCAAGTCCTGGAATTTTTCCAAGGAGGTTTGGAGTCCCCAGGTATGGGAGGATTTCAGGGCAGGAATTTCTCCATGGAAAGGGTGAGCAAGCCTTGAAATTGCCCAGGGAATTTTGGAGTCCCCACCCTTGAAGATGTCCATGGGAGGTGTCCCTCTTCATGGGAGGTTGTGATTGGACTCAACCTCACAATTCTTTCCCACCCTGGCCCATCCTGGGATCCTCAGGCTCTCCCACTCCCCCTCCCCAACCCAACCCAGCCCGGTTCACCCGATCCCACCCCAACCCCGAACCCCTGCACACCCCCTCATTCCTCCCCTTCCCAACTCCCAGAAAAACCCTTGGAAAACCCCTCCAGGAGCCTCCCCCTCACCTGGGCGAGGTTCCACTGCAGCTGCTGCGTCGGCTGCACCCCGTACACGGCCGGGGGCACCGCGGCCACCCCGGCCACGTACCCGGGCTGCTGCGTCCCCATCATCCCGTTGGGAACGCCCAGCACGTTGCCCACGTAGCCTGCAGGGATGGCCACGGGTGCCACCATGCCAGCAGCTCCAGGCTGGGCCAGCATGCCCACGGAGGGGGCCATCAAGCCCCCCATCATGCTGCTGGAAGGGGGCACCCCCGGGAAGGCGGCGTAGGGAGCGGCGGGATAGCCCAGCTGAGCCGGCGCCATGAACATGGCTCCTGGGAAAAGGGAGGGAGCAGGGGAAGATGGGTCAGTGCAGGGGATGGGATGGCACAATTCCAGCCACAGCCTGGTGGGGATGGCCAGGCTGAGCTGTTCTTTGTGCTGGTCACAGTTCTCAGTGAAGATGGAGAGGGAATTTGGGCAGTGAAATGCAGGAATGGGTTCCCAGTGCCAGAGGGTTGGGTTGGGTATTGGGAGGGAACTCCTCCCTGATTCTTAGTGCAGGGTTGGATGGGAAGGGATTCTTCTCTGATTTCCTGTGCTAAAGGGCAGGGTTGGATTTTGGGAGGGAATTTCTCCCTGATTTCCAGTGCCACAGGACAGGTTTGGGTTGGATATTGGGAAAGGGTTCCTCCCTGATCCCCAGTGCTAAAGGGCAGGGTTGGATATTGGGATGGAATTCCTCCCCAATTCCCCATGCTAAAGGGCAGATCTGGGTTGGACATTGGGATGGAATTCCTCCCTCATTCCCAGTCTTAAAGAGCAGATTTGGGTTGGATATTGGGATGGAATTCCTCCCCGATTCCCAGTGCTAAAGGGCAGATTTGGGTTGGATACTGGGAAGGGATCCCCAGTGCCAGAGGGTTGGGTTGGATATTGGGAAGGGATTCCTCTCTGATTCCCAGCGCTAAAGTGTAGATTTGGGTTGAATATCGGAATTCCTCCCTGATCCCCAGTGCCAGAGGGTTGGTTTGGATATTGGGATGGAATTCCTTCCTCATTCCCAGGGCCAGAGAACAGGGTTGGGTTGGATAACGGGATAGAATTCCTCCCCAGTTCTCCATGCTAAAGGGCAGATTTGGGTTGGATATTGGGATGGAATTCTTCCCTGATTCCCAGAGCTAAAGGGCAGATTTGGGTTGGATATTGGGAGGGAACTCCTCCCCGTGAGGGACTGCAATGGATTTCCCAGAGAAGCTGTGGCTGCCCCATCCCTGGAAATGCCCAAGGCCAGGTTGGAAAAGGCTTTGGAGCCCCCTGGGATTGTGGAAAGTGCATGGCTGGAACGGGATGAGCTTCACATTCCCTTCCCACCCACCCCATTCTGGATTCTCAGGGATCACCCACATTCCCACTTCTCCTGCAGTTTGTCACCCCCAGGACACCCCAGCAGCCTCCCCTGGTCCCAGCTCACGCCAGGGTTACCTTGTGCTGGCACCTGGGACGTCTGGGAGCCGTACAGGGACAGGATGGAGTCTTTGGAGAGCTGCTTCTTCCCCACCTCCTCCCCTTTGCCTCCAGGCTCAGGGAACAGATTCAGATTTTCGGGAACGGAGCCGGCGCTTCCAGAGGTTGGCATGGAACCAACAACCTGGGACAGACAGACAGACAGGATCAGGGCAAAACCCAGCATGGGGCAAAGGGGAATATCCATCCACACACAGGATCGTGGGGTCATGGAAGAGGGACATTCTTCATTCTTCAAGGTGGAAGAGGGAAATTTCAGGATTTAATTAAGGGACATTTAGATGAAGCAAAGTTTAGGGGAATGGAAGAGGGAGATGTGGGAATGGAAGAGGGAGATTTCAGGATTTAATGAAGGAATTTAGATGAAGGAACATTCAGGGCAGACAGATGATCTGTGTGGTGAAAACAGTGGCACAGCATTCCCAGATGTGGGAATGGAAGAGGGAGATTCTTCATTCTTCAACACCGAAGAGGGAGATTTCAGGATTTAATTAACAAATTTAGATGAAGGAACATTTAGGGGAATGGAAGAGGGAGATGTGGGAATGGAAGAGGGAGATTCCTCATTCTTCAACACGGAAGAGGAAGATTTCAGGATTTAATAAAGAAATTTAGATGAAGCAAGGTTTAGGGCAGACAAATGATCTGTGGTGAAACAGTGGCACAGCATTCCCAGATGTGGGAATGGAAGAGGAAGATTCTTCATTCTCCAGCATGGAAGAGGGAGATTTAAGGATTTAATTAAGGGAAATTTAGATGAAGGAATATTCAGGGCAGACAGTTGATGTGTGTGGTGAAACCCTGCACTTCCCCATCCCTGCAAGTGTCCAAGACCAGCTTGGAGCACCCTGGCACAGCGCAAGACGTCCCTGCCCTTTAATGTCCTTTCCATCCCAAATGACCCCATGGTTTTACAACCCAACCAGGCTTTTCCAAGCCCCACATTCCCAGCTCACCTTCCTGGAGGAGTCTGAGCTGGATCCCACGGATGCAAAGAGGTCCAGGTCCTTCTCCAGGCTGCTGGGCCGGCCATTGGTGACGGGCGTTGTCACTGGGGCGTCTGTGGAGACAGAGATGTCCTGGGGATGTCCCCAGCCTGGGGACACCTCTGTGCCACCCCATCCACACCTGATCCCCACCTCCCTCATCCCTCTGGAGCTGGGAAGGGCCTGGAGCAGGATTTGAAGTTCCCCTGGGTTCTGTTTGTCCCATAAAGCTCCAGCTGCTCCTGGACACCAGAGGGTCCAGGAAAAAGAGAAACACATGGAAAACTCTTCCCAAGCTGAATATTCCTGGAATTGTTCACCTGACAGGGAAAAAATCAGCACTGAAACTCCTCAAATTCCCTGAAATTCCTTCCTCCTGAAACTCCTCAAATTCCTACATAAAGCTCCAGCTGCTCCTGGAACACCACAGGCTCCAGGAAAAAGGGGAACATGTGGAAAACTCTTCCTAAACTGAATATTCCTGGAATTGTTCACCTGACAGGGAAAATCAGGACTGAAACCCCTCAAACTGCCACAATTTCCACACCAATTTCTCTTACCCAGGCCCAGCAAGTCCATGACTGGCTCAGATTTGGGGGAACTTTTCCTGGATTGCTGCGTTTCGTCTTTCTTTTGAGGCTGGGGGGAAAAGAAACAACACAAATCTTGTGCAGCTTGTGGGATCACTCTGAAATGGTTTTATAAGATTTACAATGGTTTTTAACAAGATTAACCCTTAAATTCCCTTTTTTTCCCCAGTGGATTTAAGTCAAAAATAAATTAAAATTCTCTTTGCTCTCCCAAAATGAAAATTTCAGAGCGAGTATTTCCTGGCTTTTTGTTGTCCCAATTGTCAAATCCAAGCAGGCTCTAAACCAGGGAGAAGCAGCTGCTGGAGGTGGAAAAAGCAGCAGGGAAGAGCTGGATTCCAAGCTGCACATCTGCTCAGTGTCTGGGGAGCAGAGCAAAACAAACTCCCACCAGTGACTCAAAAGCACCCAGGCTGTGACTGAGGCCAGAAAAATGCTCCCAGGGGAGGCTGGAATCCCTCTGCTCTGCCTCAGGGGTGTCTCCATGGTTTTTCTTCCTGATCTTACCATTTTCACCTTCTCAAAGATGATGGGTTCCAGTTTTCTTTCTGACTCGTTGGTCCTTTTCCATTTGTCGTCCTTTTCTTTCTGTGAGGGGAAAAAACAGTAACGTGAGGGAAAAATTTCCTGATTTCACCAAGAAAAATCTCAAGTCTGGTGCTGTTACTGATCTAAAACCCCTCAGATGCAAAATCCCTCAGACAAAGCTGAATTTGAGGTAAAATTTTGCATTTTTCCTGCTGTGAGCAAGGATTGGACAAGGCCCTTCCAAGATCTCCTCCAATGATTATTCTGGATTTATTTCCTCCCTCTTTTATCCACACAAACCAAAAATTTCCAAGAGGGAAAAAAATCAAGAATTGAAACAGTTTTGTTGTCCTTTTCTTTCTGTGAGGGAAAATATCACTGATATGAGGGAAAAAGTTCCTGATTACACCAAGAAAAAGCTCACACCTGGTGCTGTTACTGATTTAAAACCCCTCAGATCTAAAATCCCTCAGAAAAAGCTGAATTTGAGGTAAATTTTTGCATTTTTCTTGCTCTGAGCAAGGAACTGGACAAGGCCCTTCCAAGATCTCCTCCAATCATTATCCCTGAATTATTGCCTCCCTCTCCCATCCACACAAATCAAACAGCTCCAAGAGGGAAAAGATCAAGAATTTGAAGAGCTTTGTTGTTATTTTCTTTCTGTGAAGGAAATAATCACAGACATGAGGGAAAAAAAGTCTGTGATTCCTGATTTCACCAAGAAAAAGCTCAAACCTGGTGCTGTTACTGATCTAAAACTCCTCAGATCTAAAATCCCTCCAAAACAGCTGAATTTGAGGTAAATTTTTGCATTTTTCCTGCTGTGAGGAAGGAATTGGATAAAATCCTTTCCAAGGCCTCCTCCAATGTGAGACATCCATCCACACAAACCAATGAATGAGATGAAGAAGAGGGAAGAAAACAGGAATTTAAACCACCCAAAAAACTCCAACCTCCTTGAGCTCTGCCCTGTCTGTGATCCTGCTTTTTTCCCTGGAATATCCCCTGAATATTCCAGAATATTCCCTACAACAAAACCCACTCAGCACCTTCAAATCTCCTCAGGAATTCACTCCATGAAGTTGAAGCAGCTCTGGAGAAGGGATTTCTCCTGACACAGGGAATATTTCAATATTTATATTTCAATATTTTGTTTTAATCACAATTTTAGGCCTCCAGACTCACCCTGAAGGCATTGATGTCGATGCTTCTGTCCATATATTTCTTTTTCTCATATTTATCCCGGATAAAACTCTCCACAGCTCTACAGCAGCTGGTTAAGGACAAAGGATTCCAGAATAGAAGCCTTATTTGACAGGGAGGAACAAGGTACAGGCTGTAACTAAATTAAATCATTGTTTAAAGAGCATTTCCAGCAGTAACTTTCTTAAAATAATTTATTGCTGGATCCCAACTCAGTTTTTGCCCCTGGGTTATTTCAGGTTATTTCAGCGCTATAAAAAAGGGAATTAAATCAGGATTTAAGCTCCTGTTGTGTTTTCTCCACTGGTTTTTTTGTTTGTCCCAAGCATCCCCTCAGCACATTCAGATCACAGTGGTCACAACAGGATCCTGCACCTCAAAAAACACCTCAGGTGCCAGATTAACTCAAAAAAATTATGGTGGAAAGTTTTTATGGTTTTTTTTAGGTTCACATCATTCCATCCCTGCTTACTCAGCATTCCTGCAAGGTGGGAGTTACAGCTGAAGCATTAAAAATTCCATCAGAGAATTCCCAGCCTGGTTTGGGTTGGGACCTTAAATCCCATGGGCTGGGGCACCTTCCTCTATCTCAAGCTCCATCCAGCCTGGGGAACACTTGCAGGGATGGGGCAGCCACAATTTTTATTGGGAAATCCATTCCAGCCCCTCCTCACCCTCACAGGGAGGAATTCCTTCAAAAATCCCACCTCTACCAAAATCCACCCCCTCCATCCTCTCCTTTGTAAATCATCTCTCTTGCAGCTCCTTCAGGTCCTGGCAGGTCACAATTAGGTCTCCATGGAGCCTTTGGAATATTCAGCATTTTGGAAAACCCAACCCTATGATTCCCTCCAAAACCTGCAGCTTTTGGGCTCACTCTGAAATCTCCGAGATCTGAATGAGATAAATCCCACTGGAAAAAAGGGGATTTTAAGGGTTATTTTCCATTCCAGTGCATTTTTTCCCATTTAAGCCAAAAATAAAAGCAAAATTCTCTTTGCTCTTCCAAACTGAGAATTTCAGAGTGAATATTTCCCAGTTTTCAATTGTCCCAATCCAAACAGGTTCTAAACTTGGGAGAAGCTTGTGGTGACCTTGGTGTCCCAGTTCTCCATCCCAATCCCTTCATTCCCATTCCCTCCCCAAGGGAACAACTTCTCCTTCAGGGAGGTTTAACCACACAGCTCCAGGATGGAAATTTCCATGGAATTTCCACATTTTTTCCAGGAATAAAAAAGGATGCTGGTCTGTCTGGGGCCTCCGGAAGTTCTCGGGCAGGTAGGCTTCGTAGAGACGATTGGCTTTGCCATTCCCCATCTCCTGCACGCACTGAAATCCAAAATAAACTCCTTCAAATTCTCCTTCCCCAGACATTAAAGCTCTCCCACAGCACCCCAGGCTGCCAGGAAAGAGAAATCCAGAAAAGGGGGATCCTCCTCAAAGCCACTTTTCACCCCCCAGGGGATGCTGAGGCAGCTGCTCCAATCCCCTCCCACTCCATTTGCCAATTCTAAGCAATTTTTAATCCAAGGCAGGATAAATATCCTGTTAGCAACCCAAAATCCCTCTGGAAGGAGAGGTGGGAAGCAGGAATTGGTAATTTAACAGAGATTTCCAGCTCCTTAAGCTTTACTCTCTGCTGTTTGTCCAGCCTGGAATGAGGACATTTTATTGCTCTTTTCCCTCCCAACCTATCCCAGCTGGAATTCTTCTTCCTCCTCCACTTTCCCCATTTTTTTGAGCTATCCTGGCTTGGTTTATTTTAAAAAACCCTCAGTGTGTTATCCCAGCCCTCACCTGGATCTGTTCCTGTGTCCACTGGTCGAGGTTGACAGATTTGACCCTGGATATGTGAACTCCCAGGTTCCTGTGGATCCCAGCACAGCGAATGCAGATGAACACCCCAATATTCCAGGATGCCCATCTTGGCCCTGGGAAAAGACAAGAAAGTGTTTCTCACCAATTCAACCCTTTTTTATTTTTGTTTTTGCCTGGAGGAACTGGGAAACTGCACCAAGTGAACTGGGATTGAAGCCTTTGGATTCTCATCCAGGCTGGAAACTGGAATTTCACATCAGCAGGATGTTCCCAATCCTTATCCTTGGGGATTTATTGCCTCCCTCTTCCACATAAATCAAACAGCTCCAAGAGGGAAAAAATCAGGAATTTAAACAGTTTTGTTGTCCTTTTCTTTCTGTGAGGGAAATAATCACAGACATGAGGGAAAAAATTCCTGATTTCACAAAAAAAACCCCTCACACCTGGTGCTGTTACTGATCTAAAACCCCTCAGATCTAAAATCCCTCCAGAACACCTGAATTTGAGGTAAAATTTGCACTTTTCCTGCTCTGAGGAAGGAATTGGATAAAATCCTTTCCAAGATCTCCACCAATCATTATATCCCTGATTTATTGCCTCTCTCTTCCATCTACACAAACCAAACAGCTCCAAGAGGAAGAAGGGAAGGAAAAATCACTGACATGAGGGAAAAAATTCCTGATTTCACCAAGAAAAAGCTCTCACCTGGTGCTGTTACTGATCTAAAACCCCTCAGATATAAAATCCCTCAGAAAAAGCTGAATTTGAGGTATTTTTTTGCGTTTTTCCTGCTCTGAGGAAGGAATTGGATACAATCCTTCCAAGATCTCCTCCAAACACTATCCCTGATTATTTATTGCCTCCCTCTTCCATCTACACAAACCAAACAGCTCCAAGAGGGAAAAAATCAAGAATTTAAACAGTTTTGTACTTTTCTTTATGTGAGGGAAAAAAAATCACTGACATGAGGGAAAAATTTCCTGATTTCACCAAGAAAAAGTTCACACCTTGATCTAAAACCCCTCAGATGTAAAATCCCTCAGGAACAGCTGAATTGAGGTAAATTTTGCATTTTTCCTGCTCCGAGGAAGGAATTGGATAAAATCCTTCTAAGATCTCCAATCATTATCCCTGATTTATTGCCTTCCTCTTCCCTCCACAAAAGAAGAGTGAAGAAAAGAGGAATTTAAACCACCCAAAAAACTCCAACCGCCTTAGCTCTGCCATGTCTGTGATCCTGCTTTTTTTCCTGAATAACTCAGCTCCAGAATATTTCCTACAGCAAAAAAACAAAAAATAAACCACTCAGCATCTTCAAATCTCCTCAGTGCTGGGCAGGAACTCCCAGCTGAGCCAGGACCAAGCACTGAGCCGAGGATTTGGCCCCAAAACCAATCCCAGCTCAAGGAATGATCAGTTCACTCCAGTTTCCACAGCTGTGATGGACATTATTTGCTTTTCCTGGGTCAAAATAAAATAAAATAAAATCAAGGCATTGATTAAGGTCAGACATTCCTGGTTTTCATGCAGGACAGCTCCAAGGTGTTGATGGGAGATCATGCTAGGGATAAAAAAACATCCAGAAGGGAAAGATTAAGGAGCTCAGATGCACCCAGGAATCCCAGAAGGGCATACAGAGATCCACAGGAGATCCCATCCCTCTCCCAGACCCTCAATCCTGAATATTTTAGGAATATTTTTAAATTAAACCCTTTTCTCCCAGCAGGGAAAGATTAAGAAGCTCAGATGGACTCAGTGCACCCAGGAATCCCAGCAGGGCATACAGAGATCCACAGGAGTTCCCATCCCTCTCCCAGACCCTCAATCCTGAATATTTTAGGAATATTTTAAAATTAAACCCTTTTCTCCCAGCTCCCAGCACAAACTGGTGTCCCAGTGCATGAGAAACTGGGAAAACACAGAATCAGGGATCAAACATCCTCCACCAGCCCCTTTTTTCCACACATTCTTCTGGATGATGAAGAGTTATCCTGCTTTTCTTGCCACAGCTAAAATAGCAGAGCCTCGAGTTAATGAGAGGGAGGTGGGAGGGGGAAGAGGGGGAAAGTGTAATTTCAGAGCCCTAAAAAAGCAGTGCTGTATTGGAGATGCTGTTAACAGTTTAATTCCTGTTCTTGAGGAAATCCTGAGGGATTTGGAGCTGATAATGCACTCAGAGACCCTTCCAGAGTACAGGTATCCAACCTCCAACAGGTAACTCCAGCACTTCTTCCAGGGAATTCACTTAAAAATGCTTTTATTAAATTTTCTGGCCTTTCCTGCCATTATTTGCTGCTTGTTCCCTCTCCAGGAGTGGCGTTTGGGAATGATATCAATTTAATGGAGCTGAGAAATTCACTTTTTGCCTATACCTCAGTCCCTTTATTACCTCCTTTATTATCAAAGCAAAACCCACAACTTCAGCACCACCTGAACAAGCCCAAAAAATGGGAATAAAACCCTTAACCAGGATCCTTCCTGTGATTTCTGCATGGAATTCTCTCCCAGGGCTCTCTAACGTGAGACTGCTGGCAGGATTATCATGAGATTCAAGGTTAGATTTAAAACTCCAGATAAATTTAGCCTTGATAGGACTAAAAGGATTAATGGGCAGCTCCTGGAGTAATCAGCTCACTGGGTTTGTCACATGGACCAGCTCAGGCCACCACAACCTCCCACTAAAACATGACTCAGGGTTAATGTCACACCCTCCTGCTGCTCCAGTGTCCCCTCAGGGGTCTGGGACAACATGGGAACCACATCAGGAATGTGCTGCAACTCCCAAATCCAAATTCTGGGAGAGCCAAGATGGAGCAGTTTGGTTATATTTAAATTAAAATGAATATTTAGGGGGTTTTTGAGCCCCTCCCAGCAATAAACTCATTACACAACCAGGGGTGAGCTGTTCCCTGGGGAGATTCCAGTTGGGATTTGGGTGTCCTTGCACAGCCAGAAGGTGCTGCAGGAAAGGTTTTAAACCTAAAGGGAATAGAGAATATGGGAGATGTGGGGTTGGTTTTCACAGACTGGGAGGAAATTTGAATTTTCCCAAAAATCTCCCTAATCCTGCAGCCACAGCAAACCCTGGTGGGGTCAGGTTGGATCCAACATCCCCTTCCCAGACACCCAGCTTAACCAAACCAACATTTTAACCTTCAAATGCCTTCTAAAAAAATGTTCTTTTAAGATGTCTCCTAAAGCCCTGAGGTTGTGGGAGGGGGGAAGGGTTTGGTGCAGATGTAAACAACCTCCCACTTCCCTCTTTGGAGCAGCTCACGCTGAAACATCTCCCACTAAAAAAAATCTCCCTGCAAGTGCCCAGCGAGTCAGAATTTGCTTTTTAGGGCTTTTTACAGGCATTTCCCCAGGGTTTCACAGCTCTTTTCAAGGTGACTAGACTGGAAAAAGCTCCAGGTGGCATCTCCAGATGCGACTTTCACTTCCTCAAAACACAAACCCAGCTCAGACTCTGCAGCAGCCTCAGTGATAAAAGGAGGAAAAACGCCTGGGTTGGAGTTTAGGGGAACATTTTTCTGAGAAAAATGGGTTTATATCAATAAAGAACAACGGGGCAGCTTTAATCAGCACTGCAGAGTTGCCTGGGGGAATTATCACTCCTCACAAAAAGTGGGCACACCCTGACACTCACCAGGACAGGGGCACCTCACCCTCCTGGCACAGGGAATTATGGATTTATTTATCTCCAGAGGGTTGAGGACAAGGTAACAGAAACATTCAGCTCCTTAAACCACTAAATAAAATTTGTTTCTTGCATGAATCCTCAGGTTGATGTGCTAAAATCAATTCCCCTGAGGCTGAGGGCCCTCACAGCCACCAGGCCAAAATAGAAACCCCATTCCCATGTGGAAAATTGGAAGGTTGCTCCAGTGCCAGCTTTGCCTGGTGCTGCCACCACTTTTATCTCAGCTTTATGATGATTTTATGTCTGATTTTATGATGCTAGGGGTGATTTTAACATCCATGGAAAGCAAAATCACCTGGCAGCGACCAACCCTACTCTGCTCAAGCTCGTGGAGCTTCACCTCAGACCTCACCGTCCTGGCACAGGGAATTATGGATTTATTTCTCTCCAGAAGGTTGAGGACAAGGCAACAGAAACATTCAGCTCCTTAAACCACTAAAACAAAACTCTTTCTTGTATGAATCCTCAGGTTGATGTGCTAAAATCAATTCCCCTGAGGCTGAGGGCCCTCAGAGCCACCAGGCCAAAATGGAAACCCCATTCCCACATGGAAAATTGGGAGTTTGCTGCAGTGCCAGCCTTGCCACTTTTGACTCAGCTTTATGATGATTTTATGTCTGATTTTATGATGCTAGGGGTGATTTTAACATCCATGGAAAGCAAAATCACCTGGCACCAACCCTGCTCTGATGAAGTTTGTGGAGCTTCACCTCAGGCCTGCACAAATCCCTCCTGGATTGAAGGAAACACCAATTTGGAGTAAGAATTCCAACATTTTTCAGAGCCTGGCTTGGCAGGAGGATCACAAACCCCCAAGCATCCCTTGCTCAGTGAATTTTCATTCCCAATTTTCCTGAACATTCCCAAGGGAGGAGGATCCAGCAGGGATTCAGTGCCCAGCTCCAGGAAACAATTCCAGAGCCTGTTTCACATCCCAGCCTGTCAAAACAAACTCCACATACCAAGCTGCTCGTGCCAGCTCCAGTCCCCATCTAATGCTGCTCATTAATGCTCCAAGGGCTGCTGAATAATCTGAATGACTGAAAAGGATCCTAATTCCCTTTAAAACCCCCAGCCTGATTCCCTTTTCAACTCCCAGCCTGAGGAGCCTGCTCCAAATGAGTCTCTTGCTCCAAGTTCACACCCTGGAGTGGTTTTAATTGAGAAATCCTGAGGGGATTCACTCCTCACCCTTCACTCAGGCACCAAATTCTGGCCCAAGTTCCTGAGGCAACTTTTTTTTGCTGTAATAACTCTGCAGAAAGCATTTAAAAATAAACCAGGAGCTGGCTGCAAAACCACAGCTCCTTGGAAAAGGAAAAGCAGGAAAAAAAGGAGCTGCTTTCATTGGGCAGGATTGAGGGCCTGGTGAAATATTCCCAGTGGAAATGAGCAGCTTCTTCCATGGATCCCAAAAAATGCTCCATGTCTGGCTGTGGAATCATCCAGCTGAGGAAAAGGGATGTGGGGAATTCTCCCTGGAACAAGAAAATCCCTGCCAGGATTTCCCTCAGCTTTTCACCAGGGACAAATTTCCTCAAGTCCAAGCTGAATAATTCTCATTTTTTTGCGGAGTCAAAGGAGGAAAGAAGTCAGGATCCAAGAGGTTCCTCTGCCTTGTGGTTTCCTTGTTCTGGAAAGAAACTGCTCAAGGATTTTCTTTCATTAATCTGCTCAGAGCTGTGACAAAGCCTCTCTTGCAAAACTTCCTATGCTCTTTGCTGGAAATGTCTGTTCTGCACTTCCAGGAGTTGGGGGAACTTAAGGAAACTCTAAAAACCCACGAGGAAAAGGGATGTGGGGAATTCTCCCTGGAATAAGAAAATCCCTGCCAGGGGTAATCCACACCCTCAGCTTTTCAGCAGGGACAAATTTCCTCAAGTCCAAGCTGAATAATCCTCATTTTTTTTTGCAGAGTCAAAGGAGGAAAGAAGATCCAAGAGGTTCCTCTGCCTTGTGATTTCCTTGTTTTGGAAAGAAATTGCTCAAGATTTTCTGCCATTCATGCTGCTCAAAGCCTCTCTTGCAAAACTTCCTCTGCTCTTTGCTGGAAATGTTTATTCTGCACTTCCAGGACTTGGAGGAACCTAAGGAAACTCTAAAAACCCACGAGGAAAAGGGATGTGGGGAATTCTCCCTGGAACAAGAAAATCTCTGCCAGGGGTTATCCACACCCTCAGCTTTTCACCAGGGAAAAATTTCCTCGAAATTTCCAAGCTGAATAATCCTCATTTTTTTTGCAGAGTCAAAGAAGGAAAGAAGATCCAAGAGGTTCCTCTGCCTTGTGGTTTCCTTGTTTTGGAAAGAAATTGCTCAAGGATTTTCTGTCATTAATCTGCTCAGAGCTGTGACAAAACAACTTCCTCTGCTCTTTGCTGGAAATGTCTGTTCTGCACTTCCAGGAGTTGGGGGAACCAAAGGAAACCCCAAAAACCCACTTAAATGATGTTATTTGGTTATTAACACTATTAATAACTGGTCCTGCTGCAGGGATCAGGGATCCACCTCGGATTTGGGATTAATCCCTGCTGCACTCACAGATTTAGGCCCACACTGAGGGATTTGTGCAGCTCTCAGGGGATTCTAAAGCCAAACCCTCACTTGAACATCCATAAAAGGTGTTTGATAAAAATCTGCACCTGATCAAGCGATTTAATCACCCAAAAAATTCAGTTTTATACCATCCTTTGAAAGAAGAAAGGGCTGTTTGGGGGTTTTATTTTCTTTTTTTTTTTTTCCCCACACAATAATTACAGGCCTCAACCACATTTTGCAAGAAAAGCAAAGGTGCTGGCTCTGATTTCTGCCAGAAAATCTTCCAGTTTAGCAAAAAATATCCAACATTTGAGGGCCCTGTGGTCTTGAAGCCCAAGATTTGTGTGGTTTTGGGTAAAGATGAGCAGTTTTATCACTGCTACCATCGTGTTCTTTGAAGTGCAGGCGGAGGAAATGAGAATTTCTGTGAACAGCAGGGTGGGGCTTTCCTGCTGCTGCAGAAAGGGTTGGATGTTCCTTCAGACAATAAAAAAAGGTGACAGGGACAATTTCAAGCAGTTGTATCACCAGCATCCATGAAAAACAACTGGGTGACATCATCAACGCTGATGGTGACACAGCTTAAAAATATAAATATACATCAAAAAAATTATATAAAAAAATCAGTCAGTTCCACAAGCCATGGACTTCCTGTGGCTTCATTTTTGGAGCCAAATCACACATCAGCCAATCCTAGAAATTGCAGATTCCAAGGAGGTTTGAATTTCCATGAAATGCAAATAATTTGGGTGATAGGTGCACCTGTAAACAGAACAGCAGGGTGGAAGCTCTGCCATCACTAAATTGACTTTTGATGATGTAAATAGAATTTTGCTGCTTTTAAAGATGTTTTTAGTTTGGTGTTGAAAATATTTAGACTCTGTTTTCTAATTTAATTTAAGGATGTTTTAGAAGTCACCAAGTTCTTAACAAAGCTCTGAGCAGAGGAAGGTCCTGGGTCAGTTTTTGATGGATTGAGAATTTTTGCAGTATCTAGAGCTAAACATGATAATCACAATAATCTGAATTAATATCTTAATTATAATAATAGTGATTTTCATGAGGTAAACATGCCTTGAAATTCCTTGGGAAAGGAGCAGGAAGGAATGGCATATATTACCAAAAATAGAGAAAAATCAATTTATTAAGGTCTAAGTAAACCCAGCCTTGCACTCAGTGCTCCAAGTTCAAGCCAGCTCCTCCTAAAAGCTCCAATTTTGTCCCAGATTTCCTGGGACACAGGGAACAATCACTACCAGGGACCAACCTGGAGGAGCCCTGAGCTATTCCTGACTTTTTGCTGGGTTTCAAGACCTACTTTGCATTTTGGAGCACGAGCTCCCCTTGCACTGCAGCTGCCATTTCCTTACATAACTCCTGGCAGTTTCTATAGGAACAAACTTTACTCCAGCTGGGAATCATCATGTGGAGTTTTTTTCTTTTTTTTGGGGGGGGGAAATTTTCTTTTCCCACCTCCATCCCCAGGTGGGTCAGCACACAGAGCCCAGGTGCTGCTGCTGCTCTGAGGATTATCTCCCTATTTCTGGCAGATGTAGGGCCAAGTGTGACTCAGAGCTCTGCTTGAAAGGGATCTTCCTACAACTAATTCCACACTAAACCCCTGTTGGGAGCACTGATGCTTTTTTCCCCTTGCTTGAGTGGGAAGTTGCAGCTCCAGGCAGGACAGAGCTGTGTCCTCTCCCAGTTTTACCCTGCTGAGGTGAAGATTCCAGAAGGATAAAGTGAATTTTGGAGCATTTCTACTCCCTTTGTGCACCAAAAGCAGAATAATGGAAGATCTCAGAATATTGTGGCTGCAGCTGAGGATTCAAACACACACAACCCACATGGATCCCTCTGGCAAAGATTCCTTTGCCTAAAGCTGAGCTTTCTCCTCATCCCAGATTTCCTAAGCTGATCTGAGCAGTTCCAGCCCCTCCAGTTTGGGTTTTTGAAGTCACAGGCTGCACCACTCCCCCTTCATCAGCATTGCCATCCTCATCCTCCTCCAGCTCCAGGCACGACAGAGCTGTGTCCTCTCCCAGTTTTACCCTGCTGAGGTGAAGATTCCAGAAGGATAAAGTGAATTTTGGAGCATTTCCACTCCCTTTGTGCACCAGATCTGAACTGGGAAGAGCAGAAAAGCAGAATAATGAACACAAAACCCACATGGATCCCTCTGGCAAAGATTCCCTTGCCTTAAGCTGAGTTTTCTCCTCATCCCAGATTTCCTAAACTGAGCTGAGCAGTTCCAGCCCCTCCAGTTTGGGTTTTTGCAGGCATAGGCTGCACCACTCCCCTTCCATCCTCATCCTCCTTCCTCCCATGCAGCTGCTCCAGCAGCAGCTATTTTAAAAAGTTCCTTTTGGAATTGCTCTGCCTGCAGAGGGAATTCAGCTGCAGCTCAAGAGGCTGCTGGAGGAGGAGGAGTTGAGTCACGCAGATTTTCAGGGAATATTTGGTCGGGATTAACAGGAGTTAGGCTGGACTAAAGCAGCTCAATAATAATAAATCAACTTCCTTACACCACCTACTCCACCCCAAGCTTTTCCCCATTCCCATCCCATATTTACCCACCTCTGGGCAGGGATTTCCCCAGTCCTACTCCATTTTTTTTTTCCTTTTTTTGGTGAAGAATTAAACTTTAAGTGTTCCGCAGCACTTCTCCCACTTAATCCCTCAGGATACGAGGGATGGATTTAGGCCCATGGATCTCACAGGACAAAGGGATGAAGGGAAGAGCCAGACAGACCAAGGGGGAGCACAGGGGCAACCTGAAATTCCTAGGGATTTTAACATCCACAGAAAGCAAAATCACCTGGCACCAACCCTGCTCTGATGAAGTTTGTGGAGCTTCACCTCAGGCCTGCTGCATTGAAGGAAACACCAATTTGGAGTGAGAATATCACATTTTTCAGAGCCTGAAACCCATGGATCCCACAAGATAAAGGGGATGAAGAGCCAGACAGAGCAAGGGGGAGCACAGGGGCAACCTGAACCTCTGGGGAACCTCTGGGGAACCTCTGCTCCTGCTCCAAGGGATCCACAGAGCCTGCTGGATGCATGGATGGGGCTGGAGAGCAGAGGGAACAATTTGGGAGAAGGAGAGAACCAAACACAATTAGCTGGAATTAGGAGCAGCAATGAATCCGCTCTGTATCACTCAAATTTTCCAAATCCCAATGAAGATTTCACCTCATCCCTCCCTCCCTCAGCCATCCCAGCTCCAGGATCCCACATTCCAAGCAGGGAATGTGCTGCTGGATGCTCAGCACCACAGCCACCCTTGCAATGGCACCAGCAGCACAAATCCCACCTGCCCAGCAAAGTGCTGCTCCCTCCAGGTGTTTTTCCAAGTGATTCCCACAGCAAAAAACCTCCAAGGAGAGGATTTAAAACCCACCCTGCCGTGGCTCAGCTCTCCCAGCTCCCCCAAACATGAGGTTGGCAACAAAAAGAGGAAGAGAGTGAAGAGATTTCACCCAATTTCCTGCAAAACAACAACTCTGAGCAGTTTTTGCAGCAGCAAAACCACCCTGGGATTTCACAGAATCTCACGCCGGCTGGGGTGGGAAGGACCTTAAAGCTCATTTAATTCACATTTCTCACTGTGAATTCCCCAGTTTGCTCCAGTCCCTGCCCAGCTTTGCTTCCAGACACCCCTGGAAGTGCTGAGGGCTCTAAAGGGGCTCCTTTCCATGGGCAGAGGTGAATTCCATGAGGAACATCAGGAGTTCCTTGGCATCAGAGCTGGGAGAGCTCCACGTTCACCAAAAGTACCAAAAATGCCCCAAAACTGCAGGAATTCCCTGGAGCTTTGGGCAGAGCCAGCTCCATTTACCAAAAGTACCAAAATTGCCCCAAAACTGCCTTAAAACTGCAGGAATTCCCTGGAGCTTTGGGCAGAGCCAGTTTCATTTACTAAAAGTACCAAAATTGTCCCAAAACTGCAGCAATTCCTTGGAGCTTTGGGCAGAGACAGCTCCATTCACCAAAAGTACCAAATCTGCCCCAAAACTGCAGGAATTCTCTCTGGAACTCTGGGCAGAGACAGCTCCATTCACCAAAATTACCAAAAATGCCCCAAAACTGCAGCAATTCCTTGGAGATCCAGGCAGAGACAGCTCCATTCACTAAAAGTACTAAAATTGCCCCAAAATTGCCCCAAAACTGCAGGAATTCCCTGAAGCTCTGGACAGGGACAGCTCCATTCACCAAAATTACCAAAAATGCCCCAAAACTGCAGGAATTCCCTGAAGCTCTGGGCAGAGACAGCTCCATTCACCAAAACTGCTTCAAAACTTCAGGAATTCCATGGAGCTCCATGCAGTGACAGTTCCTGTGGCACCACATTGATCAAAAGTACCAAAACTGCCCCAAAACTGCAGGAATTCCCTGGGACTCTGGGCAGAGACAGCTCCATTCACCAAAAATACCAAAACTGCCCCAAAACTGCAGGAATTCCTTGGAGCTTCAGGCAGAGACAGCTCCATTGACCAAAAGTACCAAAACTGCCCCAAAACTGCAACAAATCCCTGGAACTCTGGGCAGAGGCAGCTCCCACGTGCCCTGGAGGAGCAGATTTCCCAGTGCCAGGAATCTCATTAGTGCAGGGGGTAATTAGTGGATCAGATAGCTGGGGACAGCCCCAGGCTGCTCTCCAGGATTGCTGCAATCCCAGCCAGGAGCAGCTTCCAGCTTTGGAAAGGCTCAATTCCACACCAGAGCTTCATTAAAATGATAACAATTAATTAATTGGAATCCTGAGCAGCAGGAGCTCCATCACGCTGAGATGTGGGGTTGAATTTTTTCCCATTTTGGTGGAATTTGCCCTCTCCCAAGCTTGGGAGCTGAGATAAAGGAGCTATTTCTGCCCTCCAGGAGACAAAGGATTGGCACAGGGGAGGAACATCCTGATCTCCACCACCACCAGGTGTGCTCCAAGCAGGTGGGGTGAAAATAAATAATAATTATCTAATTCTGAAGGTTGTTCAAGGAGGCTGTGCAGTTTTGGAGGTCACACTGAGGTGACCAAGCCCTTTGTTTACTGATGGATTTGGCCAATCCCTCCTCCAAGTTCAATTCCAGCAGCTCTTGGGAAACAGAGGCTCAAGTCCAGATCTCCAAGAGATTATGGCAGCTCATTAAAACAGGATTTTGGGGCAACTTGAACTCTTTTGCTGCAGGGAAAACAAAGCAGCAACCACAGGGGGACAAGGAACATTTTTATTCCTTTGTTTTATCCTCTGGAATTCAAACATTTCCTGTCTCAGATAGCCCAGGGTCATAACACACCTTGGAATGAGAAAAACATGGAATGGTTTGGGTTGGGAGGGA
>JAWWEX010000094.1:4611033-4637312 GCA_035583215.1 Arremon brunneinucha | reverse complement strand
CCTTCTCCTTCTCCTTCTCCTTCTCCTTCTCCTTCTCCTTCTCCTTCTCCTTCTCCTTCTCCTTCTCCTTCTCCTCCCAACTCATCCTTGTCCTTCCTCTCCTCCCAGTGTCCCACCAGCTGCCCCCCAGGTCCCAAAGGCCCCCAGGGACTGCAGGGACTGAAGGTAAGGAAGTCCTGGAGATGCCACGGGGGGAAAAATGGGAATTGTCACCTCCAGGATGTGGTGGAGTGAAGGATCCTTCTCTGGGATCTCTGGATCTCCAGGGGGGCCTGGAGGGAAGGTCCCTGTGGGTCCCCAGCCCCTTCCTGGGGGTGGCACCCTGTGCATAAGCTCCAACCCCAGCTCAGGATGTCACCTGTGGGATTCTGAACCTCCCCAATGTCCCCAGTGGGATTTTGAGCCCATTCCATGTCACCTGTGGGATTCTGAGCCCCAACAAAATGTCCCCAGTGGGATGTCCCCACTCATCAGCGTCACCAGTAGAATTCTGAACTCCCCATTGTCACCTGTGGGATTCTGAAGTCCCTCAATGTCCCCATTGGGATTCTGAACCTGTTCCATGTCCCCAGTGGGATTCTGAGCTCCCCAATGTCATCTGTGGGATTCTGAACGCCCCCCCCCCAAATGTTCCTATTGGAATTCTGAGTCCCTCAATGTTCCTATTGGGATTTTGAGTCCCCCAATGTCACCTGTGGGATTCTGAACCTGTTCCATGTCCCCAGTGGGATTCTGAGCTCCTCAATGTCCCTATTGGGATTTTGAGTCCCCCGATGTCCCCAGTGGGATTTTGAGTCCCCCAATGTCCCCAGTGGGATTTTGAGTCCCCCAGTGTCACCTGTGGGATTCTGAACCTGTTCCATGTCCCCAGTGGGATTCTGAGTCCCTCAATGTCCCTATTGGGATTTTGAGTCCCCCGATGTCACCTGTGGGATTCTGAGCCCCACCACGTCCCCAGCGGGCATCCCAGGGTGGGATGTGGTGGCAGTGGGGGCTCTGTGGGACGTGGCCACCAGGATGGTGCCACCACCCTGCAGCTGTGCCAGGGATTTTCCTCATGGATTTCCTCTCTCCCCACTCAGGGACACAGAGGCCGCCCTGGCGCCCTCGGAGAGCCTGGAAAGCAGGGAGAGCCGGTGAGTGCCCCAGCAGATCCCAGATGGATCCCAGCAGGATCCCCACCAGATCTCAGCCAGATACCAGCAGGATCTCAGCAGGATCTCAGCAGGATCTCAGAAAGATCCTCTCAGGATCTCAGCCAGATACCAGCAAGATCTCCACCAGATCCCAGCCAAATCCCACATGGATCCCAGTAGGATCCCAACTGGATCTCAGTAGGATATCAGCTAGATCCCAGCAAGATTTCAGCAGGATCTCAGCCAAATCCTAGCCAGATCCCAACCGGATCCCAGCAGGGTCCCAGCAGGATTTCAGCAGGATCTCAGCCAAATCCTATCTGGATCCCAGCAGGATCTCAGATGGATCTCAGAAAGATCCCAGCCAGATCCCAGCCAAATCCCAGATGGATCCCAGTAGGATCCCAGTAGGATCCCAGCAGAATCCCCACCAGATCCCAGCCAGATCCCTGGAGGATCCCCACCAGATCACAGCAGGATCCCAGCAGGATCTCAGCAGGATCCCAGCAGGATCCACATGTGGCTGTCCCTGTGGGACTGGACCCAGGGAAAGGGTTTGGAAAGGGAAATGAAGAAGGGAGGAAAGAGGAGAATGGAAAACGTGGGAATGGGAGACCAGGATGGCCTTCCCAGGGTGGTTCCTGGGCAGGGCCACCTGTCCCCATCCCCTGCTGGGTGCCAGGTGGGGGCTGTGGTGTCCCCAGGCTGCTTTGTGTCCCCTCTCCCTCCAACATTCCCTTTTCTCTCCACTCCCAGGGCCCCAAGGGGGACGTTGGTGCCTCTGGAGAACAAGGAGTCCCAGGCCCTCCGGTAAATCCTTCATTCCTCTTTTCCTCTGTCCCCCAAATGCTGCAGGATCTGGGGGTGGCCTCTTTGTCCCTGTCCCCAGACACCAGGGAGGTGACACCAGCCTGTCCCTGCTGAAGCAAAGCCTCCATCCCATCCCTCTCCCAGCCATGGATGCCACCACCTCTCCCTCTGCAGAGCTCCATGGGCACCTGGGCTGTGTCCAGGATAATTTGGGATAAATCCCTGCTGTCCCCTGAGTCCCCCTTGCCCCGGGGGGAATTAAAGCCACAGGAATTCTCAGAGCACTTTGAAGATGAAAAACAATTACTGGGCTGAGCCCTGCAGGCCAGGAAAGGGCAAAACTGCTTTGAAGCCAAGAGCTGTGGCCCGGGGAAGGGGCTGCAGTTTGGAGTTATGGAACTGACAGCTGGAAAAGCACCTGCTGGGGGCTCTGGAATTAGGAGGGACTGGAATTCATCGTGTTTGGATTCCCAGTGTTGGGTTTTGCTGTAATTGCTGCTTCCCCCTGGGCTGCTCCTGGATTTTTTTTCCAGCTGAATTTGCTGTGTTTCCTTCCCTGCAGGGACCTCAGGGCCTCAGGGGCTACCCTGGCATGGCAGGACCCAAAGGGGAGACGGTGAGTGCGGGTGGCATCCCCTGGTTCTGGGCTCCAGATGCCACTGAGATCATTCCCAGCATCATCATCATCATACCTCCATGCTGGGCCGTCTCAGGGGTGCAGGGATGGGTTGGGATGGGAATTGACCTTTCCTTGCTCTCGTTGCAGGGCCCTGCTGGCTACAAGGGCATGGTTGGGAGCATTGGAGCCGCTGGGAGGCCGGTGGGTGTCCCCTCCTCAGCCCTGCCTGCTCTGGGGTCCCACTTTGCCCTGCCCAATCCTTGTGTTCCTCTCTCCTCCAGGGCAGGGAAGGCCCCAAGGGACCGCCTGGGAGCCCTGGTGACAAGGGAGAGCTGGTAGGTGACATTCCCAGTGCCAGTGTCCCCTTTTCCCCAGCTTGGCACTGTTCCCTCGGTGCCCTCGAGGGGCATCTCCAGCTCCCAGCTCTGTCCCCTGCACCAGCAGGACATTGACACTTGTCCCTTTCTGCTCTAGGGTGGCCGTGGCATCAGGGGACCCCAGGGTGACATCGGCCCCAAGGGGGAGAATGTGAGTACAGCTGGTGGCACCTGTGCCCTGCCCATCCCTGGCTGTGCCATCGTGTGTCCTTGTCCCCTCCAGCACACGCACCGGGAATGTCCCCTTCCCTCCCCACGTTTTTTTGTCCCCACCATGAGCCTTTGAGTCCCTTCGAGGTGTCCCACGAGTGGCTCTTGTCCCTTTTCAGGGTCTGCCGGGCATCGATGGCAAGGATGGCACCCCAGGGATCCCAGGAGTGAAGGTGAGGGAATGCCACCCGTGGGAAAAACGGGAATGGCAAAGGGAACAATGTCCCTTGTGGGCACCCCAATCCTGGTGACACCCCCTCTGTCCCTGCAGGGTGGCACAGGACAGGCCGGACGGCCAGGAACGCCGGGACATCGGGGACAAGCTGTGAGTGAGGGATCCCCTAGGCTGTCCCCTGAGGGGTGACAGCCCTCTGCCAGGGGTGCCAGGGCCAGCATTCCATGGGGACACTGAGCTGTGCCAGGCGTGACACTCTGAGGGGACACTGAGCTGTGCCAGGCCAGCACCTCGAGGGGACACTGAGCTGTGCCCAGGTGTGACACCCTGAGGGGACACTGAGCTGTGCCCAGGGGTGACACTCTGAGGGGACACAGCTCTGCCAGGGGTGACACCCTGAGGGGACACTGAGCTGTGCCCAGGGGTGACACTCTGTGCCAGGGGTGACACCCTGAGGGGACACTAAGCTGTGCCCAGGGGTTGATCCCAGCTTTGTTCCCTTAGGGATTGCCAGGCCAGCCAGGAAGCAAAGGTGGCCCAGGTGACAAGGTGGGTGACAACTCTGAGCATCCACCCAGCGGCTCTTGTCCCTTTCCTGTCCCCCTGTCCCTCCCTGTCCCCTCTGACCCCCGTCTCTCTCCCTCCACAGGGTGAATCGGGTCCTCGGGGCCACCCCGGTGCCACCGGTGCCCCAGGGCAGCTTGTAAGTACCGAGATGTCGCCGTGTCCCTCCCGGGGACAGCCTCGGGGCTGAGCTCTCTCTTTTCCCCTTTTTTTCCCCGTTTCCTGCGAGCTAAAAGCAGAATGGGGCACTTCATTGCCACCCTGCTCCTGTCACCACCCTGGTGACAAGGACAGGGCCACCCCTGCCTCGGGGAAGGACAAGGAGCACCCCACGCCCGTCAATCCCATTTCTGTGGGATTTTCTCTCCCGTTTTTAGGGCGAGCCCGGACCTCGGGGTGAGCAGGGCCCGCAGGGTGTCCCCGGGCCGAAGGTGAGTTGGGGACACCGCGGGGGTGTGGCAGTGCCGGGGGGGTGGCCCTGACTCCGCTCCTTCCCGCAGGGTGACAGGGGCGAGCGTGGCCTCGTGGGACCTCCGGGGGAGCAGGGCAGAGCGGTGAGTTGTCCCCAAAGCCGGTGAGTTGTCCCCAAAGTTGGGCTGGGACACAGGGAATACTCTGAGTTGTCCCCAAAGCCGGTGAATTGTCCCCAAAGTTGGGCTGGGAAATGGGGAATACTCTGAGTTGTCCCCAAAGCCGGGCTGGGGCGATGCTCTGAGTTGTCCCCAAAGCCGGTGAATTGTCCCCAAATCCAAGCTGAGACACGGGGGATGCTCTGAATTGTCCCCAGTGCCTGTTAATGGTCCCCAAAGCCGGGCTGGGACATGGGGAATGCTCTGGATTGTCCCCAAAGCCACTCTGAGACACGGGAGATGCTCTGCGTTGTCCCCAAAGCCGGTGAATTGTCCCCAAAGCAGGACTGGGGCACAGAGAATGCTCTGAATTGTCCCCAGTGCCAGTGAATTGTTCCCAAAGCTGGGCTGGGACATGGGAGATGCTCTGAATTGTCCCCAAAGCCACTCTGGGACATGGGGAATGCTCTGAATTGTCCCCAAAGCTGAGCTGGGACACAGGGAATGCTCTAAATTGTCCCCAGAGCCACTCTTGGACACGAGGGATGCTCTGAGATGTCCCCAGAGAGGGGCTGGGACACGGGACAGGCTCTCAGTTGTCCCCAAAGCCACTCTGGGACACGGGGGATGCTCTGAGTTGTCCCCAAAGCCAGTGAATTGTCCCCACAGCTGGGCTGGGAGATGAAGGATGCTCTGAGCTGACCCTAAATCCAGTGAGTTGTTCCCAAAGCCACTCTGGAACACAGGACATGCTCTGAGTTGTCCCCAAAGCCACTCTGGGACATGGGGAATGCTCTGAATTGTCCCCAAAGCTGAGCTGGGACTCAGGGAATGCTCTAAATTGTCCCCAGAGCCACTCTTGGACACGAGGGATGCTCTGAGATATCCCTAGAGAGGGGCTGGGACATGGGACAGGAGTTCAGTTGTCCCCAAAGCCATTCTGGGACCCAGGACATGCTCTGAGTTGTATCCAAAGCCACTCTGGGTCACGGGGGATGCTTTGAGTTGTCCCCAAAGCCAGTGAATTGTCCCCACAGCTGGGCTGGGAGATGAAGGATGCTCTGAGCTGACCCTAAATCCAGTGAGTTGTTCCCAAAGCCACTCTGGAACACAGGACATGCTCTGAGTTGTCCCCAAAGCCACTCTGGGACATGAGAGATGCTCTCAGCTGTCCCCAAATCCAGGCTGGCACACAGGGGACACTCAGCCCGGGATGGGGGATTCCAAGCCTGGCTTTGGGATCAGTGGGGCACAGCCAGACCTCCCCCTCTGATCCCGGGGTCAGTCCCATGCCTGCCCTGCTGCTGGGGGATTAGGGAATAGCTCAGGGATTAATGGGACCCCAGCTGGGACAGGAATTTCCTCCCATCCCAGGAGAGCCCAGCCCCTCTCCAGAGCTTTCCTGCACTGGAAAAACAGCCAAAAATCTGATTTTTGGTGCTTTTCTTGGGGAGAGGAATCCATCCCTGGAAGATCACTGCTCTGGGCATGGATTCTCCATGGTTTTGTGCCCTGTGTCCCCTCAGAGCTGAGATTTAGGGAAGGTTGGATGCTGGAGGATGAGGAGCTGCACCTCAATGCCTTGGGGATGATTCCCTGATGGATAAAAGTCTTCCCATTGTCTCCTCTCACTCATTTTCCCATATTCCTTGGATTTCCAGGGCCCAAAGGGTGAGCAGGGCCCACCAGGCATCCCAGGACCCCAAGGCTTGCCTGGAGTCAAAGGAGACAAGGTGACAGCTCTGGGGACAGCAGGGTGGCTTCGAGGGGACACTGCTCTGAGCTGGGCTGATCCCACTTTTTCCTTTTCCCAGGGCTCTCCAGGGAAAACCGGCCCCAAAGGCAGCACTGTGAGTTCATCCCAGGCTGGGATTAACAGAGCTGGGATTAACAGAGCTGGGATTAACAGAGCTGGGTTAACAGAACTGGGTTTAACAGAGCTGGGTTAATAGAGCTGGGTTGAACAGAGCTGGGTTGAACAGAGCTGGGATTAGCAGAGTTGGGTTAACAGAGCTGGGATTAACAGAGCTGGGATTAACAGAGCTGGGATTAACAGAGCTGGGTTAACAGAGCTGGGTTGAACAGAGCTGGGTTGAACAGAGCTGGGTTGAACAGAGCTGGGTTTAACACTGGCTCCGGGCACTTTCTGCATGAATTTCCCCTTTGGGAATGTTTCCTTTGGGAATGTTCCCTTCTCTCCTTGCCTTTCCTTTAGGGAGATCCAGGAGTCCACGGCCTGGCAGGGCTCAAGGGAGAGAAGGTGGGTGCTTCTAGAAGATTCCTGGGAATGCTGGGGGATCCCTTGCCATGCTGGGGGATCCTGCCTGGCATTAAATCCCAACCCTAAATCCCTGCTGTCTCCTCATCGCCTTTCCTGTGTCCTCTGTCCCCAGGGGGAGTCAGGAGAGCCGGGACCCAAGGGACAGGTGAGTAATGGGGGATTTGGGACCGAGGGAACCCCAAAACTTGGGTGGATTTGTGGGATCCTCAGCTGGATCTTCCCTGCTGAGGTGCTGGGGGAATATTTTCTTTGGAGATGGGAGCCAGTGACCATGATCAGCCCTGGATTCAGGCTCAGCTCCTCTTTGGGGTTAAACTCTGGATTCAGGCTCAGTTCTGGGCTCAGCACTGGATTCAGGCTCAGCCCTGGATTCAGGCTCAGCCCCGTTTTGGGATCCAGTGCTGGACTCAGCCTCAGTGCCAGTTTTGGGATCCAGCCCTAGATTCAAGTTCAGCCCCAACTTTTGGGATCCAGGCCTGGATTCAGCCCCAGCCCCAATTTCTGGGATCCAGGCCTTGATTCAGCCCCAGTCCTATTTGGGATCCAGCCCCAATTTTTGGGATCCAACCCTGGATTCAGCCCCAACCCCATTTGGGATCCAGCCCACATTTTTGGGATCCAGCCCCAGTTTTTGGGATCCAGCCCGTTTTTGGGATCCAACCCTGGATTCAGTCCCAGCCCCAATTTTTGTGATTCAGCTCCAGCCCCATTTGGGATCCAGCCCCGATTTTTGGGATCCAGCCTGGATTCAGCCCCAACCCCAGTTTTTGGGATCCAGCCTGGATTCAGCCCCAGCCCAAATTTTTGGGATCCAGCCCCAGTTTTTGGGACCCAGCCCTGGGTTCACCCCCAGCCCGGTTTGGGACCCAGCCCTGCCTGTGGTTTTTGGGACATTTTGGGCTCTCGGGGTGCAGCCCGGGTGCTCAGCACAGCCTGAGCCCCTCATGCCCCTCTCTCTCCATCCCTCCTCAGCAAGGCATCCAGGGAGAGCTCGGCTTTCCCGGCCCCTCGGGGGATGCAGGAGCGCCGGGAATTCGGGGCTATCCCGGCCCGCCCGGCCCGCGGGGGCTGCTGGGGGAGCGCGGAGTGCCGGGAATGCCGGGCCCGAGGGGCACAGCCGTGAGTACCCCGATCCTACAAACCTCCTCACCCTCCCTGCTCGGCAGGAATTGCCTCTGCTTCCCACCCAGCTCCTCTGGGAACACGCTGCTGTTCCACTCAGGAGATGGGATCCTGCTTTCCTGGGGAGGAATTCTGTCTTTCCACTGTGTATGGCATCCAAAAACTGTCCCTGTATAAACCAGCCGGCAGCAGGGATTTGCAGGGTTGGGATTTTTCCCTAAAAACCTCATTTGGGACTCCAATGCCATGAAGGGGATGCACGGAGTGAGCTGAGCACAGAGCACTTGGGACAGAACAGAGGAAAGCAGGGTGGGAAGGTGACCTGGGATGCAGGGAGGGGATGGGGATTGGGATTTGGGCTGGAAGGGCTCTGGGAGGGGACAGAAGGAGCGAAATTCCCTTCCTGGCAGGGCCGGGACGCTGGGGACCAGCACATCGTGGACGTGGTGCTGAAGATGCTGCAAGGTGAGGGCAGAGCGGGACCACCACATCCCATGGATCCCATGGATCTCTTCCCATGGATCCCTTCCCATGGATCCCTTCCCATGGATCCCACCTCATGGATCCAGTGGATCCCATCCCATGGATCCCATGTGGATCTCTTCCTATAGATCCCACCCTATGTATCCCACCCCATAGATCCTGTGGAATCCCCTCCCCATGGATCTCACCCTATGGATCCCATCCCATGGATTCCATGGTTCCGACCCCATGGGTCCCACTCCATGGATCCCATGGATCCCATCCCATGGATCCCATCCCATGGTTCCCACCCCATGGATCCCACCCAATGGATCCCATCCCATGGATCCTGTGGATCCCACCCCATGGTTCCCATCCTGTGGATCCCATCCCATGAATCCCATCCCATGGATTCCATGGATTCCACCCTGTGAATCCCACCCCATGGATCCCACCCCATGGTTCCCATCCTGTGGATCCCTTCCCATGGATCCCACCCTATGGATCCCATGGTTCCCACCCCATGGATCCCTTCCCATGGATCCCACCCCATGGATCCCATGGTTCCCACCCCATGGATCCCATCCCATGGATCCCACCCCATGGATCCCATGGACTCCAACCCATGGATCCCCCCCGTGGATCCCATCCCGGCCCCTCTCTGCCCCACAGAGCAGCTGGCAGAGGTGGCCGTGAGCGCCAAGAGAGCCGCCCTGGGCGGGGTCGGGGCCATGGGACCCCCTGGTCCCCCCGGCCCCCCAGGGCCACCCGGTGATCAGGGACCCCACGGCCCTATGGGACCCCGAGGTGTCCCCGGAATCCTGGGAGCTGCCGGGCAGATCGGCAATGTCGGACCCAAAGGTGGGTGGTGGTGACATGCTTGTCCCTGTCCCTGATGGCCCATCCGGGGTTTCCGTGGAGTCCTTCCCTCCTTTTTGTACCCACAGGGAAGAGAGGAGAGAAGGGCGAGCGGGGAGAGGTTGGCCGTGGCCACCCGGGAATGCCGGGTCCTCCAGGGATCCCAGGTGAGACCAGGTGTCCCCAGGGGCCTTTGTCACCTTGGGGTGATGAGCCCAGCGGTGGCTGGGGACCTTCTGATCCATGCAACAAAAACTGACCAGGTTCATCCACAAAACCAGCCCAGGTTCATCCTGTAAATTTGCTCAGGTTTATTCCACAAAACGTGCCCAGGATCCTCCCACAAAATGGACCCGAGTTCGTCCCATAAAACCTGCACAAGCTCTTCCCACAAAACCTCAACTTCATCCCTATTTTTCAGAGAAAAGTCCCTATTATTGCTCAGGGGAAAAAAAATCCCTATTTCTGAGGGAAAAAACCCTATTATTTCTCAGGGAAAAAAATCCCTATTTTTCAGGGAAATATCCATATTTCTCAGAGGAAACCCCTATTTCTGAGAATAGAGAAATAATAAGGAAAATCCCTATTATTTCTCAGGGAAAAACCCTATTTCTCATAGAAAAATACCTATTATTTCTCAGAGAAAAATCCCTATTATTTCTGAGGAGAAAATCTCTATTTCTCAGGGGAAAATCCCTATTTCTGAGGGGAAATCCCTATTTCTGAGGGAAAAATCCCTAATTCTGAGGGCAAAAATCCCTAATTCTGAGGGGGCAATCTCTATTATTTCTCAGGAGAAAAAAAAAAATCCCTATTTATCAGGGAAAAAAATCCCTATTTCTGAGGGAACAATCCCTATTATTTCTCAGGGAAAACCTGCTCTTTCTAACGGGAAACCCCTATTTCTCAGGGGAAAATCCCTGTTTCTGAGGGGAAAATCCCTATTTCTGAGGGAAAAAATCCTACATCTCAGGGAAAATCCCTATTTCTCAGGGAAAAATCCGTATTTCTGAGGGGAAAATCCATATTTTTGAGGAAAAACCTCTATTTCTCAGGGGAAACCCCCCTATTTCTCAGGGACAAATCCATATTTCTGAGGGGAAAATCCATATTTTTGAGGAAAAACCTCTACTTCTGAGGGGAAAACCCCTATTTCTCAGGTAAAACCCATTTCTCAGCACCCCACCCAACCCACGCCGTTGCCTTTCCAGGTCTCCCGGGCATCCCCGGCCACGCTGTGGACGGCAAGGCGGGCGAGCGGGGCCAGCCGGGCTCCCCGGGCGAGGCGGGCCGGCCGGGGCTGCCGGGGCCCGCGGGCCTGCCCGGCTTCTGCGAGCCCGCCGCCTGCCTGGCAGCCTCGGCCTACGCGGCCGCCCGCCTCACGGAGCCGGGCAGCGTCAAGGGCCCCTCGTTCTGAGCGATTCCCCGTGAAAATCCCTTCCCAAAGTGACCACAACACTGCAATCCCACAGGGAGAAGTTTCCGTGCTTTCCCGCTTCTGGTGTGAGAGTGGAGGCGGGGGAAAACACAGCCTTAAATTGTTGCTTTTGGGACCTGATTTTCTTTTACACAGTTCTGGCAGCATAAATAATCTTAGAGTGGGTATGAATTTTATGTAGGGTTCCTGTGTGCTGCCCCGCATTCTGAGCAATTCCCTCATGAAAATCCCTTCCAAAAGTGACCACAACACTGCAATCCTGCGGGGAGCAGCTTCCAGGCTTTCCTAGTTCTGAGGGAAAACACAGCCCTAAAATGTTAATTTTGGGACCTGATTTTGTTTTACACAGTTCTGGTAGCATAAAAAAATCTTAGAGTGGGTATAAATTTTATTTAGGGTTCCTGTGTGCTGCTCCCCATTCTGAGCAATTCCCTCATGAAAATCCCTTCCAAAAGTGACCAGAACACTGCGAGAAGCGGCCTCACTTTCCCGGTTCTGGTGTGAGGGTGGACACAGGGAAAACACAGCCCTTAAATTTATTAGTTTTGGGAATAACCCCAAATTTGGGACCTAATTTTCTTTTACAGAGATCTGGCAGCATAAAAAAATCTTAGAGTGGGCATAAATTTTAGTTCATGGGGAGAAGCTTCCGCGCTTTCCCAGGAGAAGCAGCCGCACTTTCCTGGTTCTGTGGTGAGGGTGGACGCAGGGAAAACACAGCCCTAAAATGTTAATTTTGGGACCTGTTTGTTTTTTTTTTTTTTTTTTTTTTTACGGAGTTTTGGCAGCATAAATTTTATTTAAATACACTTTAGGGTTCCTCTGTGCTGCCAGAATCTGTAAAGAGATCTTTATGTAAACCAGAATCAGGGCCTCTAATCCTGTTTCTGTCCATGGGGTTTCAAATCTGCTCCTGGCACCCTTTCTCAAAAAAACAAACAAAAAAATTGGAACAAATTTTATAATTCCCTGTGATGTTTGAAGGAGCTGGTGGAAATTCCATTTTTAGCCTTCCCTTTTCTTTTTTAAATTGGAATTTTTAAAGCCCCACCCCCAAAACCAAAATGATGGTTTGATTATTTAAGAGAATTCCCAGCTCCAACTTGGTCACTCCCAGAGCTGTAAATCTTTGTAAAATAGGGATATTTTATAATTGTGATGAGGATAACACTAACTTTTGGAAAAATGGACAATAAAACCAAGCTGGATTCTTAATAAGTGGAATGATTTGTGGATTTCTTTGGATTTAAGCAAGGCTGTGGTGGGGTGCAGAATTTTGAGGGTAGAAGTTGACATAAAATTAGTAGGATGGCTTCTGAGGTAGTATTGGAAACAGAAAAGTTTTAATAAAAGGTAAAATAACAAAGCTTTTTCAGAGAAAAACTGAGCTAGGGGCAAGAGGTTTTTAGTCTTACTAAAACACTCTGTAAAAGCAATTATTTCCTTTGTTCTCTTCTTTATCTAGTGAATTATTTAGGTTAGGCTTTTTAGTCTTTGTCTAATTAGACAGCCCTAAGTTTAAAGTCTCAAAAATTCTATAAAGTGTCTTTATTCCCATTGGAAAAAAATTCCCATTTTCCGACCCCTCGGGGAATCCCGCTCCAGCTGTGCCGCACATCTGGGCACATCCCAGCTCTTCCTGCCTTTTCTCCCCACGAGAGGGAGCTGCCAGCCCGTGGAATCGGCTCTTCCAGCCTGGGATATTCCCGAAAAACGCGGATTTCCTTCTGGAAGGGGCTGGAGCATCCCCCGGCACCGGGCTGAGGGGGGAAAAGGGGGAATTCCATTCCTTTGACCCCTTCCCACTTTTGGGATGGACATGGAAGGGATGGAAGGGGCTGGGAGCTGAGTTTTGGTCCTAGTACATAAAAAAGCCACTTCCAGGTGGGATCAGGGGCTGTGTTTTGGTCCTGGAATAGGGAAAAGCCACTTAAGGAGAGATCAGGGCTGAGTTTTGGTCCTGGAGCAGGGAAAAGGCACTTCCAGGAGGGATCAGGGGCTGAGCAGGTAAAAGCCACTTCCAGGTGGGATCAGGGCAGACTTTTGGTCCTGGAGCAGGGAAAAGCCACTTCTAGGGGGGATCAGGGGTTGAGTTTAGGTCCTAGAACAGGGAAAAGCCACTTCCAGGTGGGATCAGGGGCTGGGTTTTGGTCCTGGAGAAGGAAAAACCACTTCCAGGTGGGATCAGGGCTGAATTCGGGTCCTGGAGCAGGGAAAAGCCACTTCCGGGTGGGAACAGGGCTGAGTTTTGGCCTGGAACAGAGAAAAGCCACTTCTGTGTGGGACTGAGGGCTGAGCAGGGAAAAGCCACTTCCCAGGACAGAGCAGGAAAATCTCTGCTGTGCCTGTGGAGCTTCCTGGGCATCCAGGAGTTTCCAGGAATCCTTAGGACCTCCTCAATCCCACACTCAGGACAGCCTGGGATGGGATGGGATGGGATGGGATGGGATGGGATGGGATGGGATGGGATGGGATGGGATGGGATGGGATGGGATGGATGAGCTCCAGCACATCCAGGGACGCTGCTCCAGCTGATCCCGCACCTTCCAGCGCCAGCACAGCTTCCCCAAAATCGCTGAGGGCAGCAGTGAGGGAGCTCTGCTTGGCAAGGAGCAGCTCTGACCTTCCTGATCCATCCTGGCAGGCACCAGAAATCCGGAGCCTGGCAAAGCCGGCGTCTGGGAAGGCTAAAAAGCTCGGGAATTAATTAAAATTCCGGGAAGCAGCTGTCTGGAGCTCCTGCCTCTCTCTCTCCCACCTGCTCGTGCCTCGTGGATTCTCCTGGGAGCCAGCCCAGTCCTTGTCACCTCAGCTGCTCCCTGCTCCCAGACAGCCAAACCTCAAGATCCAAAGCCTGGCCAGGCAGGGCTTCTTTTTCAGGCAAAACCAGGTGGAATCTTTCCAAATTATTCCAAGAGTTTTGAGAATTTGCTCCCTGGGAATACAGAGGGAGGAGTGCCGTGTCCTGCCTGCCTTTGGTGGGATGGGAAACGCAAAAGGGAAAGGAAAAAGGGAAGAAGGAAAAGGGAATTGAGGATCATTTGGGACTGCACCAGTTCCTCCTCCAGACCTGACACCTCCTGCAGGAGCTTTCCTTTGTTTCCCATCTCCTTGGAAAACAGTGGGAAAACAGGAAGAATCGGGATAAATGATAGCGTGGAATAATTAAATTAAATGGGCAGGGACACCTTCCATTATCCCAAGCTGTTCCAGCCTGGCCTTGGACACTTCCAGGAATGTGGCAACCACATGAAAAATCCATCCCAGCCCCTTGCCACCCTCCCAGGGAGGAATTTTTTTCCCCAAATCCCATCCAAAGCATCCTTTTCCCCAAAATGTCCCCGTGTCCCTCTCGGTTGTGCACCTGAAATCCCACCCCGGGACATTCCCGTGGCCATGAATAATTCAGGAATATCAGGAAAGTTTCGTGGAGCTGATGAGCCCAAATCACCTGGAGGAGGTGAAGATGAGCTAATCACCGTTTGTTCTCTCTCGATAGCTGATTAACTGCTAATTAGAATATTAAACAAGGGCTTAAATACGTAAATGAGCTTCTGAGGATGGAGTTCGTTATTGGAGGTGCCATAAAATTCCTGATTTTTATTCTTGGATTATTGTTTGATGGGTTTGATTATTTTTGCCTCCTAAAGAAAGGGATTTGTTTTTAAAGTGTTTTGTTCTGCTGGAATGTTGTAGGATCTGGGATAAATTAATCCCAAACTCCATCAAAACACCAGGAAGGTTCTCCCAGCTCCACAAGCAGGATCTCAAAGTTCAGGAAGCTTCTCCAGGAAAAAAAGGGCAAATTTTGGATTCTCTGCTCAAAATAGCTCCAATATTCGTGCAGGGTGAGAAGAGGGAATGGGGAATCACAGGGAATTCACTCCCACCCATTTCCATGGAATTGGCTGCGGGAATGAGGCTGGAAAATCCTGAGAGCCCAAATTAAAGGTGGGAAGGGCAGGATTGGCCTGGCAGTGACAGGAGGGGACAGAGGTGTCACACACAGAGGTGGCACCCAGGCAGAAAATAGGGATGGAAAGCACAGGAATCATGGAATTGAGATGGTTGGAAAAGACCTCCAGGATCATCAAATCCAACATTCCCACATCCATCCTGCCACGGAGCCCACGGACAGGGATGCTGCTGATGGGACGAGGGCTGGGAAAACCCTTGGCGACGTGCCTGGAATGTTGGATCTCCTCCCTCTGCACCCAAACCTGACCCCAATCCCATCCCAGATATCCCTGCAGGACCATTCCTGCACAACCCTCCCTCTATGGGAAGCAGGGAGCAGCTGTCTCCTGTCTGTAAATGAAATAATATTAATTAAGCCTCTTAATGAGGGTTTGTTGTGGCATTAATTAACCTCCAGACATTGGCAGAGGCTGCAGAGTGGGGTTCAGCCCCAGCACTTCTGAGGAATTCCCCAAACCCCAAATTCCCAAGATTCCTGTTGTGATTTTCCCTGCCTTGCCCTCAAATCCTGGCAGCTGTCCCTGCCCCGGTCACCTCCTTGGGCTGCCAAAATTTGGGATGTGATATCCTTAAACCTCTCTCTGCTGCCAACACCGTTTTGTTCCCATCTGTTTTCCAAGGGTTTTTCCAAAGGAGCTCAGCCCAGCCCGGCTTGGCAGCACCATCCTGCCCTAAAACCATTCCTTGGGAACAGCAGAGAATTCCAGAGGGGTTTAGGATGGAAGGGACTTTAAGGAACATCCTGCCATGGGTGACAGGTTTTTCCATCCTCGTCTTGGACAATTCCAGCCACAAGTTGGAATCCTGCATCCAGCACAGGAACATGACATTCCCATGAGGAATGAGCTGCTGGTTTGGGATGTTCCCTTCCTGCAACCCCTGCTTGAAATCTCTTCATTCCCAGCAGCAGGAATGGCAGCACCAATGAGAAAATGGAGGGAAAAAATCCCAAATCCAGCAGGGAATGGATTTTTGGAGCCAGAACCTTCTGGGGTGGCAGCACCAGGAGCAGGAGCTGCTTCCAGCAGGATTGGGAAATTCAGAGCTGGGATTAAGGGGCCACATCCAGGTGCTCCAGCTCCTGGCAGGTGGAATGGTGCAGTTAATCCATGGATTTGTGTCCAATTCCAAGGGGTTTGGCCCTCCAGGGTGTGAATTCCCAAAAATAATTGGGAATTTTGCTGATTGTGGCAGCCCGTCCCACCTGATCCCACATCCAGGAATTCCAGACAAAGCTACTCCAGGTTCAAGCAGCTCCATCAGCCTCACCCTGAGCTCTCTTTTTTGTGTCTGAACACGGATTTTAAACAATTTTCCCCATTTTTTGCCAGATTTCCTGGCAGATTTCCAAAGGAATGCTCCGGGACAGCGCCTGCAATCCCAAAGCTGTCCCAAAGTGCTCAGTGTTGGCTCCAGTGATGTTTTCCAGGCACTGAGAAGTGGTGAAAACAGGGAAAATCAATAGTTACAATCCCAGCGGCTCGGTTCTGCTGATGAGCCGTGTTCTCCCTGCTGAAAAAGCCAGGAATTGCGAAGGAAAAGGGAAAAAATTGGGAAAAAAAAGGGAGAAAAAGGAGGAAAAAAAAGGGGGAAAAGGGGAGGGGGGAAGGGGGGAAGAAAAGGGGGGGAAAGGGAAAAAAAGGAGAAAAAAAGGGGGGAAAAAAGAGGAAAAAAAGGGGTAAAAAAAGGGGAATAAAGGGAAAAGGAGCACAGAACTCCCCTTGGTGCTCTCTCCCTTTTAACCTCCCTCACCCTGAATTCCCTTGGGAGATCCAACCACGCCCCTCCAGTTTGGAAGGGGATTTTATCTGAATTTAATCACCTGTAATGGGAGAGAGACCAAGGATTCCCAAGGCTTCCCAAGGATTTGTTCCACAATCAGCTGGAATCGCCGCTGGAAAGGGCAAATGGAGCAATAATTCCTGGATTTAGAATTATTATTTTATTATTCCTGACACCCCCCTTATCCCTCCATCCTCAGGCTGAGTTAAGGTGATCTTTCAAGTGACATTTAATTAAAGAGATATTTAATTTATAGTTTATTTTATAAATCCCAGGTGGGAGAAGGCAATGATTCCATCTTTTCCATCCCTCCTGCACCTCCACTCTCCTCACGGGGAGTTTCCCACTTGTTTTTAGGAATTGGAACTTGAGGGGATTCATTTTCAAAGAAGAAAATCCTAATTAAAAATATCTCCCAGATATTTTCTTTTTTTTGGGATGAGCCAACTCCTGCCATCAGGGCAGGAATCCCTGCTGAGGAATCCCATGGGATATTCCTGAAGAAATCCTCAATTTCCCTGATGGTCCTTTTGTGTTTTTTCCCCCAAAAGATTCCCAGTGGATGCTCCAGCTCCTGTCCTGCTGCTTTCTCCATGGAATTTTTTTTCCTGGTGGATGTTTTGCTGGTCTTTCCCTGTTTTTTCTCCCCAAAAGTTTCCCAGTGGATGCTCCAGCTCCTTCCAGTTTCTCTGCTGGTCTCTCCCTGGTTTTTTCCCCCAAAATATTCCCAGTGGCAGCTCCAGGTCTCCCATTTTCCCTGCTGGTCTCTCCTTCAATCAGCAGCTGCTGGAGGAGCCAGGGGAGATTTTTGGGATCTTTCCTTCCAGGGAATGCTGGCGGAGGTATTGGGAAAACTTTGGAAAATCACCAAATCCCCGTTTTAGGGGAGATTCCAGGGCTGGAACTTGGTGGCTTGGGAAATGAGGAATTCTCTTCTCAAGAACACTCCCGAAAAAAAGCTGAGCCTGGGTCAGGGATTAAACCCCAAATACAGAGGGAAACTTTGGGAATTGGAAGAAGGAAGAATATCCCAAATACCGAGGGAAATTTTGGGAATTGGAAGCAGGAAGAATCCTGGAATGGTTTGGGTTGGAAGGAACCTTAAGGATGATCCAATTCCACCAAAATTCCATGACCATGGACAGCTCCCACCATCCCAGGCTGCTCCAAGCTTGGACATTCCAGGGATGGGGCAGCCCCAGCTCCTCTGGGAATCTCCAAAAGCGTTTGGATCCTCTTCCCTCCTCCTGAATCCATGGAAATCCAGCAGGATCCTTTCTGCTGCTCCAAAATCCCAAGGAACCCCATCCCAAAAAAACCTCAGCTCCCTCCCCTGCCCTTATTTTGGATAAACTGAGCCAAGGAGGGGACAAATCCAAGGATAAATCCAAGGATGAAGAGTCTGAAAAGCCAAATAAAAGCCAAGGGAGCATCAAATCCACACGGGAGCAGCCGCGGGACATCAAAGATCCTCCAGGGCCTTTTTCATCCCAAATTTTCTCGATCCCGACTTAATTCCTGCCAATCATCGGGCACGGAGAGAGAGGAGGCGTTAATTAAAACCTCATTAAGGCAAATTGGGGCTCCTTGAAAAGGAATGCGGGGGTTGGGAAGCGGGAAGGGTCCCGTTCTCCTTTCCCGTGGGATATTGATGATAAAATCCCGCTGGAAAAGCCAAATCCATTCATGCAAATCCACCCAATTTTCTCAGATTTTCCCCTTTCCTGAAATCGGGATGTGCTGGAAAAGTTGGGAAACTCCATCCCTGCATGAATGGTGTGTGCACATCCTGAAAATCCTGCGATAAAACTTGGAATTCACACACCCTTTCAAAAAAACCAACAAAAACCCAAAAAACCACCCCAAAAAACCCCACAAAAAAACCAAACCAAACCAAACCAAACAAACAACCAAAAAACGAAACAAAACAAAACAACAACAACAACAAAAAAAAAAACCCCAAACCAAAAAACAAAACAAAAAACCCCCCAAAAAACCCCAAAAGAAAAAAAAGAAAAGAAAGCACCAGAGGGCTGTAAGAAAAAGCAATGCAAAAATCGAGATTTTTTATTATTTGGAAGTCCAAAATCGAAAATAGCTTTGAAATTCCGCAGGGAACGCCGGGAACACACGGAAAAGCCTCATATACAGAGACAGATAAATTAACTGGGAATTCTGCAGACAAGCCAGGGGCATGGAGAGATTCCATATGTACATTTTTATGGAAACCATTTATACACTTTATTACATTTACAAAAAAAAGCTGATTTTTTTTTTCCACTACTTTTTTTTGTTCTTGTTTTTCCCTACGATAATGAAAAAAAAAATTACATTTTGTTTTTTTTTATTTATTTTTTAGCTGTACAAACTTTTAATTAATAAAAATATATCTCTGTACAAAAGAGGGATTTGAGCTTTTTTTGTGGTTTTTTATCTTTTTTCTCATTTTTTCCCTTTTTTTTTCTTCATTTTTTTTTCCTTTTTTCTTCATTTTTTTCCCTTTTATTTTCATTTTTTTCCCTTTTTCCCATTTTTTTTTTTTTTTTACCATATGCAAGTCCTCTGGGCACAAGGATGGAGAATGGCATGGAGCAGATCTCAGCCAGCTTGCAAAAAAATGGGATCAACCCCTTTTCCCACTTCCTTGGCTCCCTGGGCAACAGCAGGAAAAGGGAATTCATGGATCCAAAGCAGCAAATTCCATTAAAGTCGAGCTCCCCCTTCTCCCTACCTGGGTGGTTTTAAATATTTTGGATTTATTTTGCACTCCTGATATGAATTTCTCCTGGATTTTCCATGGAATGAGTGGGAGCCAGGTGTGGGAGGATTCCCTGGAATTTGGGGAAGAACCTGGATGGATCCAAGCTCTGCTTCCAGGGATTGCTGGAATTTTGGGGCCTGGAATTGGGATTGGGACGTGGCAGGGCAGGGGTTTGGGTTGGGCTCTGGGGTTTTTAGGGATAACTGAGCTTGGAAAAGATCAGGGATGGGCCAGGAGAGCCCAGCTGGAGGCAGGGTGGGATCCAAGGATTCCAAGGGGTTCTCCCAGCCTTGTTCCAACCCTGGGAGGATGGAAGGGGGACAAGGGAAGAGGGGAATATTCCCTTGGAGTCCCAATGGGATTGACACCATCCCAATCCATCTGCCCACGGGATTTCACCCTGAGATCCTCCCCAAATCCATGTGGGAACATTTCCCTCACCCCTGCCCATGCTGGATCAGGGCTCAGGATCCAGCCCCCATTTCCCAGGGAGAAATCGGAGCACCTTGGTGGGATTTTTGGGAGCAGAAGTGGCATTTTTGGGAGCACAGGCGGCATTTTTTGGCAGGCTGGGGATTCTGCTCCCTGTGGGAGAGCCAGGAGTAACAAAAATAAAATATTGATGGATTTACACCCAGAAAATCAAGGATAACAAAAAAAATTCCCAGATTATCCCAGGCAAAGCTTCAGGGAGGAGAAGATCCATGCTGGAACTGGAGCATGGATGGAAATCCCCATTCCAAAGGGTTCATCCTGATTTTCCTCGGAGCCTCCTGGACTCAGTGACCTGGGAATGGCACTTCTGCCTCCCCTGATCCTAAAAAAAGTGACTCCAAGCAAACTTTGGATCACAAGGATCCTTTGGATTTTTTGCTCCCACAAAATCCCAGGAAACCTCAGTGCCCCTGGGAAATAAAGGGAGCAGCTCAGGATGGGAATTAAAACTCCTCTGGCATTGCCCTTTGGAGGATCAGTCTGGAAAGGGCAAAGGATTTGGGAAGCTTTGGGGGAATTAGTGTGGAGTTCTTTTCAGAGAGGATTTTTGTCCCTTTGGATATTCCTGTCCCTTTAGGAATCGCCTGGCAGTGAATTCCTGATCAGGGATTTGGGTTCAGCTCAAATCAGGGGGAACATGGGGCAGGAAAAACCCAGCAGGGAATGCCCAAAGGAAAATCAAACACAGGGAAGATTTTGGGAAGGTCCCATTTGGAAAACTCTTCCTGGGGTAGAAAATCCAACACAGAAATAACCCAGAGACCCAAATGCAGAAACCCCAAATCCTCATCCTGTCCCATCCAGGTGTTATCCATAAATCCAGTCAGGAATGCCCAAAGGAAAATGAAACACTGGTAATAGGGGAAAAGCTTCCCAAGTTTTGCATTGAATACCCTTCCTCTGCTCAAGCCCTGGGGTAAAAATTCCAACCAAGAAATGACCCAGAAACCCCAAATCCTCATCTTGTCCCATCCAGGTGTTTTCTGTAAATCCAGCCGGGAATGCCCAAAGGAAAACCAAACACAGGGAAGAGGGGAAAAGCTTCCCAAGGTTTGGAAAGCTCCACTTTCAAAACCCTTCCTCTGCTCAAGCCCTGGGGTAGAAAATCCAACCAAAAAATAACCCAGACACACAAATCCTCATCCTGTCCCATCCAGGTGTTTTCCACAGAATCCAGCACCTTGTGCACAACCTCTTTGTGGCCCAAGCTCTTCCCAAAGTTTGGGAAGCTGGGAAAGCCTTCCCACCAGCAGGCCTTCCCGAGGTCTGGGAGCGGGGCCGGAGCAGAACCTTTGGCTTGGAGATCCAGCAGGATGGAGGTTGGAGGTGGATCCAGCAGCCCCTCGGGAATTCCAGGGAGGTGCAGCAGCTTCCCCGCGGCCTCGGCGGGGCGGGAGCAGGGAGGTGGGGAGGGGATGGATGGATGGTGAGGTGGGAACGTCATCCACACTGGACACCGGCCACGGGAATCTGGGGAAGCAAGGGGGTTGGTCATGGCACATGGGAATTCTGGGGAAGGGGCTTTGGTGTCCTAAAATTGGAGCATTCCAGATGGAATACTGCCTGCATTCCATGATCCCATGGAAACCCTTCCAACTCCACACATTCCATGATCCCAAACCCTTCCAACTCCTCACACACTCCATGATCCCATGAGAACCCTTCCAACTCTCCACACACTCCATGATCCGAAACCCTTCCAATTCCATGTATTCCATGATCCCAAACCCTTCCACCTCCCCACACACTCCAAGATCCCAAGAGAACCCTTCCAATTCCCTGTACTCCACAATCCCATGAAAACCCTTCCAACTCCATGCATTCCATGATCCCAAACCCTTCCGACTCCCCACAATCCACGATCCCATGGAACTCCACACATTCCATGATTCCAAACCAACTCACCACGTTCTATGATCCCATGAGAACCCTTCAAGCTCCCCACACATTCCATGACCCCAAACCCTTCTAATTCCCCTCATTCCATGACCCCAATGAGAAACCTTCCAACTCCCTGTACTCCATGATCCCATGAAAACCCTTCCAACTCCACTGAGTCCATGATCCCAAACCCTTCCAACTCCTCACACTCCATGATCCCAAGAGAAGCCTTCCACGTCTCCACATTCCACAATCCCATGAGAACCCTTCCAACACCACTCACTCCACAATCCCATGGAAACCCTTCCAACTCCACACACTCCATGACCCCAAACCCTTCCAACTCCTTCCACTCCATGATCCCAAACACTTCCACCTCCCCACAGATTCCATGACCCCAAACCCTTCCAGCTCCACACAATCCACGATCCCAAGAGAACCCTTCCAACTCCATGCACTCCATGATCCCATGAAGATTCCCATGAGAACCCTTCCAACTCCCCATGTTCCATGATCCCAAGAGAACCCTTCCAACTCCCTGCACTCCATGATCCCAAACCCTTCCAACTCTACTCACTCCATGATCCCAAACCCTTCCAATTCCGCTCATTCTATGATCCCATGATGATCCCATGGGAACCCTTCCAACTCCCCACGTTCCATAATCCCATGGAAACCCTTTTAACTCCCACACATTCCATGATCCCAAGAGAACCCTTCCACCTCCCTACTCACCCCATGCCCCCAACCCCTTCCCCCTCCCCTCATCCCATGGCCCCACAGCCCCCAGGGCCTGCTGGTGGCCGCGGGGTGGCCGTGTCCCACTCACCGCGCGGGGACGGCGCTATACGGCCGTGCACACCGTGCTCACTGTGAACTCGGCCTCGCCTGCCATGATGTCTGAGGGCTGCAGGTTCCTGTCGTACATGGGGTTCTCAAAGGTGCCCCTCACGTTGGTGTTCTCGTGGCCGGCGTAGCCGTTGAACGGGACTTTGGGTCTCCTCCTGTGGCATCGGGGACAAAACCCACACAGGTGATGTCACCACACGACACGGAACACAGGACGCTGCTTTCAAGGTGAAAAAAGGAAAATTTATCTTCTGACTCTAAAATTTATAGGTTTCCAAAAGTGACAGTGGGTTGGAGGGTGACAGTGCCACCTCTCCGATGACACCGGACAAACCAACAGTTCATCGAATTTCTCCTCCTCCATAAAAGAATGCAAAACAATGAGTTATTTACAGAAAGTGTGTGAGAAAGTTTGTTACAAGAATGTAAACTCAGAAGGCTTAGAAAATCTTAAAAAATCAATATGACAGCCCTGAGGGAGGGCACTGACAGGGGAAACCTGTGGGGATGGGGCAGGAAAATCCATCTGGGGGTTTGCAGCATTGATCAGGACAAAACTGAATTTACACCACATTCAAACCCATGGCAGGGGAATTTGCTTTTTATCCTCCTAAATGTGGCCACAAATCCCATTAATGGCCAGAAAAACCATTGCTGTCCTCTCCCAAATCCCAAATCCAAATACATACTTTATTTTCCCACCTCCTGAATTAAACCAGCCCTAAAAGGGCGATTTTAAGCCCAGCTCACTGATATTTCTCTCAAATCCCCAAATTTCTTTCACCTTTTGGAATTCTTTCCCCAAACCCATGTTTGCAGAGATAAAGCACAAACCCTGCAATAACCTCCCAAACCCTGTTTTTGTCCCACCTCCTGAATTAAACCAGCCCTAAAAGGGGCATTTTAAGCCCAGCTCATGGATATTTCTCTCAAATTCCTGAATTTCTTTCAGGTTTTGGGATTCTTGCCCCAAACCCACCTGTGTTTGTAGAGATAAAGCACAAACCCTGCAATAATCAGGGCGATGAAAGGCACAAGGATGGCGGCTGCCACGGAGCTGCTGTTGGATGCAAAGTGGTGGCCTATGGATTCAGGATCATTTTCCATCATGCTGATGTCTGCAACACAGCAGAAAGGAACACATTTCCTTCATTTTCCATTCACATTTCCCACATTTCCAAACCCCTGCTGGGGGAAAAGGCCTTGGCTCAAAGTACAGGTGGCACCAGCAGCAAAATGAGTGAAGGGGTGCTGGAAAATGGAATTTAAAATTGGATGTGCAAGGATGGAGATCCAGCCTATTAGGTCTCATAATTTATTTACATCTGCAATTAAAGAGAGGTATAAATTGATTTATTTTGCCAAAAAAGTCCAACTTGGATGCACGAAGTTGGGCTTTAAGGAGACTCTGAAACGCTGCAATAACAAGCATCCATAAAGGTGACGAGATTCCAGCAATCCTGAGGGATTAAAGAGCTCAAACCAAGCTTTAAGTGGTATTTAGGAGCTTAAACTTTGGGGGGTTTAAGCTCTCAAGAGTCTCTGTGATTTCTGATGGAGACACTTGCTGTGATGGGAACGGGATTTGGGCTTGGCAGGGATCTGGAAATTTGGTAAAAAAAAACATCCAGGTGTTGTTTGTGCTTCCAAACTCTTCCTGCTTTGGACAGCAGCCTGGTTATCCCTCATTTTATTCCCAAATTATAAATTTTATCCTTGTGCTGTTTGTTTTGTGCTGTTTGTTTTGTGCTGTTTGTCCCCACAAACCTCACACCAAGCCCAGCAGAACTCGGAAAGCGCGGAAAATTCAAGCCAGGGGTCAGAGAAACATTCCCGGCCTGGAAACCCCAACCAGAGCAAAATGGAGCTGCTGGAATCAAGGGGAAAAGTGCAAATCCAAAGAATTTTACCAAGTCTCTGGAGGCCAAACTGCCCGAAGCCTTTGCCACGCACAAAGCCCTGGTACACAAAGGTGCCACTTGAGGACTCCGACGAGACCTGTGGGGAGTGGAAATCAATGGATTTATCCAATTTTTCCCTGGATTTAACATCCAGATCATCCCAGCCCCTTCCAAGTGCATTAATTTGATGCAATTCCCCAGAAAATTCTGGCATTTTTAAAGGAGTTTCACCACCCAACAGCTGAAAATTCTTGAAGGAAGGGAAGCTAAAAAATCTTGTTTGTGATGAACTGGAGAGGACATTGCTGATTCCAGAGGGAGAGGGAAAAAGTGGCCATGGGTCAGTTGGATCCACATTTTTTCCAAGCTCCTTTGGATCCCTAAAGGGCTTGGGAAACTCCCAGACACAGGCAAAGGGTGAGGAGCTGACTCCAGTAGGGAAAATCAGCTTTTCCAGCAAGATGTTGAGCAGATATAAAACATCCACAGGGAACAAATCCCGTTGGTTTCTCCTCCAGCATTATCTGGGAGATGATGGATTCCAAACCCCAGGGCAACAAAACCAACTGCAGGAGGAGCTGTCACCTGCTGGAAAAGTGCCACATGTCCCCTCCAACTCTGGGAATCATCCCTCAGCTCCAGGGAAGGGAAATCCAGGTTGGGACAGCCAAGGGAGGGTGGGTTTTGTGCACTCACGTGTCCATCCAGGGCCCATTTGTCATTCCTGAACTTGTTGGCAAATATCTCCAGTGGCCCCATGATCTGGTACACCTGGAGCAGCAGGTGCACGTCTTCCTTCTTGTAAATCCCTGGGAAAAAAAAGGGATTTTGTCAGCTCTGGTTTGAAATCATTGAGTGGGAGAGCAGAGAAACCACATCAGGATTTGAGTTGGTGGTGGGAAACACAGCCCAGGATACTGATGGTATTTTCCACATGGGAAAGGACTCAACTCAATATTTAATTAATACTCAGGAGGGCAGGGACATGGAGCACTCACAGAATCATGATCTGGAAGGGACCCCCAATGATCATCAAAGTCCAGCTCACATAATTTCATGGTTTTTGCCCAAATCTCCAAGTCCTACCTTGGACACCTCCAGGGATGGGCACTCTAAACCTCCCTGGGCAGTTCCAAGGTTTTGCCATGGAGAAATATTCCCTAAAATCCAACCTGGCACAGATTGAGGCTGTTTCATCCTGGGAGCAGAGCCTGACCCCTCTCCTGTCAGGGACTTGTGGGGAGCCCCCTGAGCCCCATCTCCAAACCCTTTTCCAGCTCCATTCCCTTCTCTGGACACTCTCCAGCCCCTCAATGTCTCTCTGGCCATGAGTGACCAGAACTGGACACAGCCCTAGAGGTGTCCCAGTGCTGCAGACAGGAAGAGAAATTATAAAAGAAAGGCCTCATAAAATCAGGCCTAAATTAATAGCTGCAAGTTCCCATGAGAAAACAATCTTGGTATGAAAGATTCATTAACACAAAAATCTATTCCTAGACTGAAAAATAATTGCACCAGTATAAACAATAAGAGCTGTCTCATGAGAATCAGTAGAAAAAATATGTAAACTAACTAAAAATACAGACAAATATGCAAAATACCATGTACTGACCCATAAATTAAGCGTGAATGTATTGTCCACCAGTAAGATTTGACACAGTACTGATAATACTATAAAATATAACCTATTATATATATAGGTTATATTTTATAATATTATATATAATATAACCTCTGATAATCCTATCAAATATAACCAATCTAGAATTGGCTTTTATCACAACATCCCAGCAGTGCTCTCGGGTTTTTGGTTGTTAATTGCTGCCCTGAGATGTGCAGGATGTTTCTGCTTCAGCCTGCGCAACTGAAGAACGAGTCTGGACTCTTCACTTTTCCGTCTTGAGGTTGTTTATTCATTCTTATCTATAAAATTGTCTTTCTGCCCAGCCGAGATCTGCTCAGCAGGGCAGCCACAGGCACTCTGTGTTGTCCTTTTATACTACAAACTACG
>JAWWEX010000094.1:4574500-4601687 GCA_035583215.1 Arremon brunneinucha | reverse complement strand
GGAAAAGGAAAAGGAAAAGGAAAAGGAAAAGGAAAAGGAAAAGGAAAAGGAAAAGGAAAAGGAAAAGGAAAAGGAGAGTCAGGTCTCTCCACGTCTTAATTATTTCCATTAACAAGCAAATTACACGTAGGAGCAAAGTCACCTCCTGTTCGCCAAGAGCATCTCCCAGGATTGGCACAAAGTGGGGTCAAACCCTTCAAAGTTTGGAGTTCAATCCCAAACAATGAAATATCCCATGGGAAGGGATCCATGAGGATCATCCACGCCCTGGCCCTGCACAGACACCCCAAAATCCCACCCTGTGCATCCCTGAGAGCATTTTCCAAACATTCCTTGAGATCCTGGGGCTGTGCCCATTCCCTGGGGAGCCTGCTCAGTGCCCCATCACCCTCTGGGGGAAGAACTTTTTCCTCAACATCTCCACAAATCCGATTTTGGAGTCAATGCTCGTTCTCAGCTGAAGGTAAAAATCTGCCCTGACATGGTGTGAAAGCTCATCCCAGATTTCCCCGAAGATTCACACATTTTGGACAACCTGGCTGAGGCTCAGACGAGCAGTTGAAGCCACAACCTGTCGGGTTTTCACCCACTCTGGGGTGTTTGGAGATGACATTTTTGCAGCGTTCTGCTCCTCAGCTCAGAGCAGCCAAACCTGTGCCTCCAAATGAGACTCTTGGCCACATTCTGGATCATTTCTGCAGCATTTGCTCAGTGCAGAGGATGAAAAAGGAGAGGAAGAATTGCTCTTTACAGCCTCTGAAGGAGCTGGAGTGCATTTGAGGGTTTTTATGCCTGTTTTTATATCAGCTCCGTGACAGGTGAATTTTCCAGATTTTTAAAGGAATGCAGCGATGCTGCCACACATTTTATCTGTGCTGGGGGGTGAGGAAAACAGATCCAGCCTGCCCAGCCACTGCTTTCCTATTTCCCTTTTCTATCTCTGAACCACAGGAGCCATCTCAGAATAATGAAAAGACTCGCAGGGAACATTTTTCAGATGTTTCTGGGTGATGCCAGCACAGCGTCTGCTGGAAAAACACAATATTTCATCTGAGCTTGATCCGAGTTTTTTGTGCAAAATCACTTTACTCCCTGGGCTTTGAAGGAGAGCAGCAACTCCTTCCCTCGCTGCCAGGCACAGATTGATAGCCCTGAGCACAGCAAGGTGTTGCTGCTTCCCTGACAAATGCCAAACTTTGTGTGTGGAATGAAGGAGATGAGGAACGCCCAGCCAGGCTTCCAGGGAAACTCTGGTGGCCTCCAAAACTTGTGTCCTGCAACACCTGTGGAGTTCCTACCCTTGCAGACAGGTTTGGTGCCGTTCCAGGTGCGGTCTTTGGTGCAGGTGAGGGCAGCAGCTCTGTCTGACTCCATCATGAAGCCAGGAGTGCACTGGAACACCACGGATTTGTTGTAGGTGAAGTCACTGCCCAGCCTCAGCCCGTTGGCCGGCACGCCGGGGTCTCCACAGTTGATCACTGCCAAGGAAGGGAAAAAGGACAATTTCTGGCAGCTGGAACCACATCTGGGATGGTCCTGAATGTTTTTTCCAGGTGGGGTTTAACTAGTTCAATGTGGAGCAGGTTTGTAGCCTGCGATTTGGATCATTTCTCCTTGGTGCCCAGCTAGAGCAGGAACTGTTTTGTCTCCCTGCTCTGTGCACAGAGCTCACCATCCCTGATGTGAGGCCCAGACTCACCCACTAAAGCAGCACAGAACCTGAGAAATATAAAAGTTAAACTCTGAGGTGCCACCAGCGCTCACCAGTGCACTCGGGGCTGGTCCCAGTCCAGGTGCCATTGACGGTGCAGTGCCTGCTCAGCACCCCAGTGGAGTAATAACCCTCCCTGCACTGGTAGATGATGGAGCTGGAGAACACCAGGCCGTCGTTGAAGATCACCCTGGCGTTGCTGGGAGTCCCAGGGTTCCCGCAGGAAATCACTGCCAGGGGAAACGGGGAAATTCAATTAAAATCACCCAGAAACCACAAACCAACCCCCAGGGCTCCGAGGGGTTCCTCCTGCATTGCCTGTGCTCAGGAAAGGCAAGTTCTGGGGACATGAGAACACTTCTGGGGACACGAGAACACTTCTGGGGACACCAGAATTGTTCTGGGGACATCAGAGGAATGTCCCAGAGGAATGGACAGAGCAGTCCTGGGGATATCAGAGGAATTCTAGGAACATCAGGGCAATCCTGGGGACATTGGAGCAGTCCTGGGGACACTGGAGGAATTCTGGGGACAGAACAGCAGCTCTGGGGACACTGGAGGCGTTCTGGAGACACCAGGGCAGCTCTGGGGGCACCAGAACAGCTCTGGGGACATCAGAGAAATTCTGGGGACACCAGGGCAATTCTAGAGACACCAGAATAGCTCTGGGGACACCAGAATAGCTCTGAGGACATCAGAGCAATTCTAGGGACACCTGGGCAGCTCTCAGGACACCAGGGCAATCCTGGGGACACCAGGGCAGCTCTCAGGACAGTGGTGCAGCTGTGGGGACACCAGGACAGTCCTGGGGACACCAGAACAGCTCTGGGGACATTGGGGCAGTTCTGGGGCCACTGGGGCAGCTCTGGGGATATCAGAGCAATTCTGGGGACACCGGGACAGCTCTAGGGGCACCAGAACAGCTGTGGGGATACTGGGGCAGCTCTGGGAACACCGGGGCAGTCCTGGGGACCTTAGAGCAATTCTGGGGACACTGGGGCAGTCCTGGGGACAGTGGGGTAGCTCTGAGGACACCAGAACAGTCCTGGGGACACCAGAAGAACTCTGGGGACACTGGGGAAGTCCTGGGGAGAGTGGGATAGCTCTGGGGCCACCAGAACAGCCCTGGGGACACAGAAGAGCCCCGTGTCCCAGCAGTACCTTCGCACTCGGGCTGCGTGCCGCTCCAGGAGCCGTTGGCGTGGCAGACCCGCTCGGAGGAGCCGCGCAGGGAGTAGCCGGGCTCGCAGCTGAACCGCACCGCGCTGCCCACGTCGAAGGCGTCCCCCAGCCCGATCCCGTGCGAAGGGATCCCGGGGTCGCCACACACGCCCTGGCTGCCGCCTGCCAGGAGAGCACAGAGTCACCACAGCCACCAGGGACGGCGGCTCCTGTCCCTTGTCACCCTCATCGGGAATTACACCCCCAGCAGAGCAGTGGAACTCCAGATTAAACATTCCATGATTCCGTGAGCCCCCGTGGTTTCGAGCTGGATGCAAACGTGGCCACAATTCCTGAAGCCCAAGCATCAGCCCCAGGGATGTTTCCCCTCCGTGAAGGAATTCCCATGTGCTCCAAGCCAGCCCTGAGCAGATGGGAGTGAGGGAAAAAGGAAGGGCTGGGGCATGGGAGGAAGAGAAAAGGGGAAAGGGAAAAGGGGAAAAGGGGAAAAGGGGAAAGGGAAAAGGGGAAAGGGAAAAGGGGAAAGGGAAAATGGAAGGATTTGGGATGTCCAGGGAAGGGAAGTTCAGGGAAGGGAGGTGCCTCCTCCTCAAGGCACAAGGAGTAGGTGATGATGGGTGGGAGGTGATGACCATGGATGGGTGACCATGAACAGGTGACCATGGCTAGCTGACTGTGGCTAGGTGACCATGAACGGGTGACCATGGCTGGGTGACCATGGCCAGCTGACCATAAATGTATGACCATGAATAGTTGACCATAAATGCATGACCATGTCCAGCTGATCATGGCTGGGTGACCATGAACAGGTGACCACAAACAGATGACCATGGCCAGCTGACGGTATCTGGGTGACCAGGAACAGGTGACCATGGCCGGTCCACCATGGCTGGGTGACCACGGCCAGCTGACCATAAATGTATGACCATGAATAGGGGACCATAAATGGATGACCATGTCCGGCTGATCATGGCTGGGTGACCGTGGCTGGGTGACCATGGACAAGTGACCACAGCTAGCTGCCGGTGTCTGTGTGCCCCCCAGCGCCCTCCCCAAGCCCCCTCACCCGAGCAGTGTGGCAGGGAGCCGCTCCAGCGCCCGTCCAGCTGGCACATCCTCGTGGCATTGCCCACCAGCGTGCGCCGGCCCAGGCAGCTGTACCTGACCACCGAGCCCACCGTGTGCTTGTCCCCCGAGATCTGCGCGTGGGGAGGGGACCCGGGGTGGCCACAGGACACCACTGCAACAGAGACACGGCTTCAGCACCCGGGCATCCAGAATTCTGGCTTGGGGGCACCTTAAATGTCAGTTAGTGCCACCCCTTTCCATAGGCAGAGATGGTTTTCCCTATCTCAGGTTGCTCCAAGCCCTGTCCAGCCTGGCCTTGGACACTTCCAGGGATGGGGACACTTCCAGCTGCTCTTGGCACGTGTGCCAAAGCCTCCCCATCCTCACAGGCAAGTTCAACACACAAGAACCAAACATGGAAAAATCTCAATTTCCTTAAACTTTGAAACCCAGAAATCCAAGCAATCAGTGGTAAACCTGACCTGAGTTTCCAAATGCCAACAAATCCTCCAAATCTCAACATTTTATGCGAGATAAAATGGAGGAAGGAGATCCCTTGTACTCAAGGGGGCTGAGGGACCCTGGGATTGGGGTTTTAACAGGAATTCCCTCCTGGATGTGGGAATATGGATCACCACTCACCAGCTCCCCAGGATCCATGCAAGGTGTGAGGAGAGGACAAAAGGAAAGGAAAACGTGCCCAAAACTGCTCGGTAGGATTTGGTGTGGAGGGATAAACGTAGGAAAAACAAAAGGAACAATCCCAGCTTTGGAACAGCTGAAGCCAATTGGAATTTCTGGAGTTGGGCACAGAATGGGATTGCAGCTGGTTTAGTGCCCAAAGGAACAAACTGGTCATGCTGGGGTGGGGCTGCTCCTGCCTGCACCTCCCTAAGGCAGCTAAAATCCACTCTGGATCCCAAATTCCCAGTGTAAGACTGGGACTCACCTCACTCAGGTGAGCCCTCACTCACTCAGGTGTAACCTCAGCCACTCAGGTGAGTTTCCACTCACTCAGGTGAGCTCTCCCTGTGCTCCAGAGCCACTCCTGCCCTCTGCAACTGCACTATCCCAGCAGGATCCTCTCCTCAAACCCCAAAATTCTTAGAATTCCACCTGGAATCCCCCAAAATGCATCTGGATCTGCCTGTCCGTACATAGAGAACCCCCTTCAGCAGGATCCATTCCTCAAACCCCAAAATTCATTAGGATTCCACCTGGAATCACCAAAACGCATCAGGATCTACCTGTCCCTACACAGAGAATGTCCCTAGCAGTATCCTCTCCTTGAACCCCAAAATCCATTTGGATTCCACCTGAAACCCCCAAAAATCCATCGAGATCCACCTATCCTTAAAAATGGTGGAATGCCCTTAGCAGTATACTCTCCTTGAACCTCAAAACCCATAGGAATTCCACCTGGAATCCCTCAAATCCATCAGGATCTATCTGTCCCTACACAGAGAATGTCCCTTTTCCTCAAACCCCAAAATTCCTTGGGATTCCACCTGGAACCCCCAAAATCCACTAGGATCCACCTGTTCTTCCTTACAAAGAGAACCCCCTCTAGCAGGTTCCTCTCCTCAACCCCAAAACCCATCAGGATTCCGCCTGAAACACCCAAAATCCATCGGGATCTGCCTGTCCCTACATAGAGAACCCCCTCCAGCAGGATCCTTTCCTCAAACCCCTAAATCCATCACAATTCCACTCAGAATTCCCAAAATCCGTTGGGATCTGCCTGTCCATACACAGAGAATGTCCCTTTTCCTCAAACCCCAAAATCCATTGCGATTCCACCTGGAATGCCCCCAAATCCATTGCGATCCACCTGTTCCTACACAGAGAAACCCCTTCAGCAGTATCCTCTCCTCAAACCCCAAAATCCATCAGGATCCACCGTTTCCTACACAGAGAACGCCCTCCAGGAGGATCCTCTCCTCAAACCCCAAAACCCATCAGGATTCACCGGTTCCTACACAGAGAATGCCCTCCAGGAGGATCCTCTCCTCAAACCCCAAAACCCATCAGGATTCCACCTGGAACCCCCAAACCCACTGGGATCTGCCTGTCCCTACACAGAGAATGCCTCCAGCAGGATCCTCTCCTCAACCCCAAACCCCCTTCCCTGGGAAACTCCTGAAACCACTGGGATCATTCCCAGGTGGATTTTTTTTGGGGTGAAATTTTTGGGGGTTGATGAATTTTCCCTCACGAATCCTGCTAACCCCCACTGGAGATGGGCTGGACAGGGAGAGGGTTGGGGCCACTTACAAAGGCACTGTGGGAGGGCTCTGTCCCACGTGCCATCGCCCTGGCACGTCAGGACGTGCGTCCCCAACAGATAAAATCCGTGGCTGCACTGATAGGACACGGTGGTGCCGAAGCTGAACCTGTGCGGGCCGCTCGGCTGCACTTGCCGCACGCTGTTTTCCAGGTGCCCGGGGTCAGAACAGTTCACAACTGCAAACAGACAACAGAACAACACCCAGAAAATAATGGGAAGCGAAAAGTGAGGCAGAAAATGTGGGGTTTTGAAAAAAAAAATTGGTGGGAAGTTGAAGATTTTATGCTGATTTAAGGTTTTTTTCCCGAGATTTTTTCTCCGAGATTTTTTTTTCTCTGAGATTTTTGAGGGTGGGAGTGGAAAAATTTCTTGTGAAAAAGGGAGTCCAGGCAATCCTGCAGGTTCTCACCCAGCAGCAGAGGCTGGATCTCCAAACTGGGATTGAGATTATCCAGCTGGAAATAACTGATCCCAAACCGGGATTTTTTCGGGAATTGATAATCCAGCATGGCCAGAGATCCAGGATTAGGGGGATGCAGAGGGAGGGAGTGCAGGGAGGGGAGGGGATTTGGGAAGTGAACCTGAGTGCTGATCCCATGGGGAAAGAGGGAAAAGGGCTCTGCACAAAGCCGTGGGAGGATATTTCCCGGGAAGATAAACGAGGAGGTTGGACAAGGTGATTTGGGGAGGAAGCAGAGGAGAGATCCTGATTTTCCATGGACATGGATTGTGACCACCAGGGCGTGTTTGTAGGGCTGTGCCTGCCTTTAACACCCTCTGACCCCAAATTTGGATCTGATCCCAAATTTGATCTGATCTGTGCCTGCCTTTAACACCCTCTGAGACCAAATTTGAGTCTGATCCTAAATTTCCAACACGCTCCAACTCCTTGGAGAACGCATTGAGTGAGAAAATCCCGTGGGATTTACAGCATCCCTGGCATCTCCAACCACATCTCCTGAGTGGTTTCCAGGGATTTCTGGCTTGGGATCACGGAGAATTCCCAAGGAGGGCCAGACTGACCTCGGCAGGAGGGCAGGGTGCTGCTCCACTGGCCGTTGGCCAGGCACTGGGATTGGGAAGCTCCCTCCAGGCGGAAGCCGGGGTTGCACTGGAATTTGGCCACGTCGTTGAGGTTGAACTGGGAGCCCTGGGTGAGGCCGTTGGGAGGGTTGCCAGGGTGGCCACAGGTGATGGCTGCAAGGACAAAATGGAAATGTCACTGGATTTATGATTTATTCCTGGAGAAAAAGTGGATTATTCATTATTCCAGAACAAAATTCCAGTGGATTATTCATTTATTCCAGAACAAAAAGTTCTGGAAGTAGGAGAGCATAAAAACCGCCACATCAATGCCAAAACCCAAAGATTTGGGGACTGCTCTGTTGAGATACATGATCACACTCAGAGAAAGTGATTTTTGTAGGTTTTATTGGCACCAGGAATTAATTCCCTGCATCCCTCTCCAGGCAGCCGAGTGCCAGGATCCCACTGATTTACACCACACATCCCTCTCCAAAAATCCCAGCTCCTGCTCTTAACCCCACACCATCCCAGGCATCCCAAACTCTGTTGTTCCCTCCCTCTCTCCTTGTCCCTCTCAGTGCTGAAGGAATGACAAGTACTTACACACACAAGAATTTAAGAACAGAAAGATTTGATGGACAAGTAAAATACCTTTTACTCACCAATAGAATAACTGGCAAGAAACCTACCAACCAATTGGAGTCACACACGAGTTGTGTGACTAAAACTACTTAAAAAGGACTTATGTGAATAAAGAATAGGTTTTTCCTGCATGAAGAAAATGGAGTCTTGATAGAAAAACACCCCAAACGTGAGTGCACGGTCACCCCACACCTCGTGGGTGTGAGCTCTGCCCAGCCCTGTCCCCAACCCCTTCCACGCTCTTCTGGCATGGAATGTTCCCTCCAGGGCTGAAGGAATGACAAGTACTTACGCACGCACAAGGATTTAAGAATAGAAAGATTTGATGGACAAGTAAAATACCTTTTGGACACCTTTTACTAACCCATGGATACCTTCTACTAACCAATAAAGTAATTGGCCAGAAAACTACCAACCAACTGGAAACACACATGAGGTCTGTAAAACTGTATAAAAATGAGTTACGTAAATTAAGAATAGGATTTTTCCTGCATGAAGAAAATGGAGTCCTGTGTGATTTATTCTGATAGAAAAGCGCCCTGAACATGCGTGCACGACCACCTCATACCTCAACCACCCCACACCTCATGGGTGTGAGCTCTGCCCAGCCCCTTCCCCAACCCCTTCCAGGCTGGAATGTCCCCCCCAGGGCTGAAGGAATGACAAGTACTTACGCACACAAGAATTTAAGAATAGAAAGATTTGATGGACACTAACCAATAAAGTAATTGGCCAGAAAGCTACTAAACAAGTCACACACAAGTTGTGTGACTAAAACTACCTAAAAAGGAGTTATGCGAACACAGAGTAATTTTTTTCCTGCATGAAGAAAATGGAGTCTTGATAGGAAAACACCCCGAACGCGCGCGCACAACCACCTCATACCTCAACCTCCCCACACTTTGGGGGTGTGAGCTCTGCCCAGCCCCTTCCCCAGCCCCTTCCCCAGCCCCTCCAGGCCGGGATGTCCCCCCAGGGTGAAGCAATGACAATACTTACGCACACAGACAGGCGTTTTCCCGGACCAGCGGTGGTCCTGCTGGCAGATGCGCACGGACATGCCAATGAGGCGGAAGCCGGGCTGGCACTGGTACACCACGCTGCCACGGTAGTTGTAGTTCTCCCCGTTGATCTGCCCGTTCACAATGGGGCTGGGCACGCCACAGTGCCCGGCTGGAGGGGACAGAACAGCAGCAATCAGCTGGAGAGCCCAGCAAAGGCGTCCCCAAAGGGCATCGGGGGATCTCTGCGGGGTTGGGGTGAGGAGAAACCCAGACTGGGATGGGTTGGAAGGGAATGCAAGGGTTGTCCATAGGGACACCTCTACCATGCCATGTCCAAGCTCTCCTTGGACACTTCCAGCTGTGGATGGGGCAGCCACAGCTTCTCTGGGCATGGATGGAGTTTGGAGATGCCCAGATTGGTTTGGGTTGGAAGGGAATGCAAGGGTTGTTCATAGGGACACCTTCTGCCATGCCACCCTGTCCAAGCTCTCCTTGGACACCTCCAGGGATGGGGCAGCCCCAGATTCTCTGGGCATGGATGGGGGTTCACAATGCCCAGATTGGTTTGGGTTGGAAGGGAATGCAAGGGTTGTCCATGCCAGGTCACCCTGTCCAACCTCTCCTTGGACACCTCCAGGGATGCGGCAGCCACAGCTTCTCTGGGCATGGATGGTGTTCACGATGCCCAGATTGGTTTGAGTTGGAAGGGAATGTAAGGGTTGTTCATAGGGACACCTTCCACCATCCTTGGTCACCCTGTCCAACCTCTCCCTGGACACCTCCAGGAATGGGGCAGACCCAGCTTCTTTTGCTAATCCATACCATGCTGTTTATAGGGAAGAATCCACCCCAATATCCATCCACACCCATCCTCTTTCACCTCCAGGCTGTCACCTCAACACACTCCAGTCCCAAACCAACATCCCCACCCCAAAACTCTCCCAACACCTCACACCTCTTGAGGACGCAGGAATCCAACTCTGCCTCCCTTTTACACTCCCTTCAAACCCCGCAGGGTGGATATCAGTCCCTAAACCCCCTGTTCCCTCCCCAGGAGCCTTTCCCACACCCATGGGTGCCCCAGGAGCTGCCCAAGGGTACCTACCCAGACACCTGACCTCAGCCCCGCTCCAGAGCCCGTTGGCCATGCACTCCCTGACCCGGGAGCCCACCAGGGTGTAGCCAGTGTTGCAGGAGAAGATGGCAGTGGCCCCGTAGCTGGTGAGGGTCCCGATCTTGTTCCCGTTGGGAGGCGTGGGCAGGTCCCCACAGGAGATAACTAGGGCAGATCCCAAAGGATTAGTGAGAGAACAGGCTGGGTTTTGAAGGAATGCATCCAGGAGCTGTTGCTGGGGTGGGAAAGTTCATTAAATAATTCCAGGAATTGTGATAATTCCAGAGCCATGTTAGACGAGGTGACAAAAATAAGAGCTGTTAATATTTATGCTTCAGGACACAGGGGAAGCACTAAAGACAGGCTGGGAAGGAACCAAAGGATTTTTTCACACCGGAACTTCCTCACACAGGAATATTTTTCTGTCATTAAGTCTGATTCCCAGAAACCCCACAGAATCATGGAATAGGGAGAGTTGGAAGGGACTTTAAAGGCCATGAGTGGGGACATCTCCCACTAGGCCAGGCTGCTCCAAGCCCTGTCCAGCCCGACCTTGGAATGGCACAAAGTTCCTAATTAAAAGTGACACCCAGCTTTCCCCCACAAGCCAAAACCCCAAGATCTGCAGATCCCAGCTGGGTTTGTGGGATGCAGGAGCCTCTGCAAACCCAACCTCCCCCTCAGAACTCTTGGTTTTATCTTCATTTTCTCTGCCTTCAAGCTCTGCCAAGCCTGCAGAGCTCCCACTGGGTGCTGCTGACCTCGGGGCACTGCCAAGATGCTGTCACTTGGATTTAGGTGGCAATAAGGCTGAGGGAACAAAAGGAGGTCAGGCTCCTGCTCCCGGATCCAGAGGAAGAGCTGGCAGGGGGAGAAGTACATCTGTCACCCACACCAGCAGTCACAGCTCCTCAAACAAAAGCAGGCAGCAGGGAAGGGGAGGCTTTGCTGCCTCTGTCTGCACTTGGAGAGAAAAACCCTCCACCTCTGACAAAGGGAGAGATGCAAAGCACAGCAGTGGTGTCAGAACAACTGAGAGCTGCTGGCGTGCCCCGTTGGGTTTGATTTGCAGGTGACACTGCTACCCTTGTAAACCTGGTGTTTGTGTGAGAGCTGAGGCTTGACAGCAGAATTCTTTATTTTCCCTCCTTAAAAGCCCCGACTTCAGAGCAGCTGTGGCAGAGGAGCTGCTGGGACCCCACAGCAACAGCTGAGCTGAAGGGCTTGAGATCCCAGGGAAGTGCTGGGATTGAACCAGGAATCACTTCCAGGCATCTCCCTGCATCCCAATCCCTTCTAGCAGCTCTGCTGTCTCTGCCCCAGCTGCTGCCAGGAGTAATTGAGTTCTACCCCACAGCAGGGACACCTTCCATGATCCCAGTTTGCTCCAACATGGCCTGGACACTTCCAGGGATGGGGTGGGCTGGAAGGGATGGGGCAGCCACAGCTCCTCTGGGAAATCCATCCCAGCACCATCCTGCCCTACCAGGGATGGATTTCCTCCCCAAATCTGCACCAAACCATCCCATCCTGTATCCAAAGGGCACCATCTCCTTGGTTATCCATGGTCACCCACCAGCACCAGCCTGAAACTCTCAGGGCTGGGATTTGCTGAGCCAAAAAACAAAACCGGTCCCTGGTGATGCTGCTCTGTGAAATCCACCCACCCCAGTCCCTTCCTGCCTTTCCAGAGATGGATTTCCTCCCCAGATCTGCACCAACCCATCCCATCCTGTACCCAAAGGTATGATCACCCACCAGCACCAGGGCTGGGATTTGCTGACCCCAAACACAAAATCAGTCCAGTGAAATCCATCCCAATCCCTCCCTGCCCTTCCAGGGATGGATTTCCTCCCAAAATCTGTGCCAATTTCCTCCCAAAACCTGCACCAACCCACCCCATCCTGTACCCAAAGGGCACCATCTCCTTGATTACCCATGGTCACCCACCAGCACCATCCTGAAACCCCCGAGGCTGGCATTTGCTGACCCCAAACACAAAACCAGCCCTGTGAAATCCATCCCAGCCACTCCCTGCTTTTCCAGGGATGGATTTCTTCCCAAAATTCTGCACCAAACCATCCCACCCTGTACCCAAAGTACGATCACCCACCAGCACCACCCTGAATCCCCCAAGGTCGGCATTTACTGCCCCCAAACCCAACCCCAGCCCCCGGTGCCACCCTGGGGTGCCCCTGCCCTTACTTTTGCAGGTGGGCACGGGCTGCCCGATGCTCCAGGTGCCGTTGGCCTGGCAGCGGATGACCCTCTGGCCCGTGTAGTAGTAGCCAGGGTCGCAGATGAGCATCAGCTGGGCGTTGTAGTGGTACTGCACCTCGTAGGTGAGGCGCCAGCGGCCGTGCTCCACCGCGATGCTGCCCACGTCGGGGCACGTCACAGCTGGGGGGGAAACGGGACACGGGAAATGGGACACAGGGAAATGGCACAGGGAAATGGCACGCAGGAAATGGCACAGGGAAATGGCACAGGGAAATGGCACAGGGAAAATGGCACACGGGAAATGGCACAGGGGAAATGGCACGCGGGAAATGGCACGGGGGAAAATGGCACGCGGGAAATGGCATGGGGGAAAATGGCACGCGGGAAATGGCACAGGGAAAATGGCATATGGGAAATGGCATATGGGAAATGGCATATGGGAAATGGCATATGGGAAATGGCATATGGGAAATGGCACACAGGAAATGGCACAGGGAAAATGGCACACGGGAAATGGCACAGGGAAAATGGCACATGGGAAATGGCATATGGGAAATGGCACAGGGAAAATGGCACATGGGAAATGGCACGCGGGAAATGGCACGTGCGAAATGGCACATGGGAAATGGCACATGGGAAATGGCACATGGGAAATGGCACACAGGAAATGGCACACGGGAAATGGCACACAGGAAATGGCACACAGGAAATGGCACACGGGAAAATGGCACAGGGAAAATGGCACAGGGAAAATGGCACATGGGAAATGGCACATGGGAAATGGCACATGGGAAATGGCACATGGGAAATGGCACACAGAGCCATTTCCTCCCACATTTTGGGAGGAAATCCATCCCAGCCCCTCTCTGGTCTTCCAGGGATGGATTTCCTCCCCAAATCTGCACCAAACCATCCAATACCCAAAGGGCACCATCTCCTTGACTATCCATGGTCACCCACCAGCACCATCCTGAAATTGCCGGGGCTGGATTTACTAAGCCAAAAACCAAAACCAGCCCCTGATGATGCTGCTCTGTGAAATCCATCCCAGCCACTCCCTGCCCTCTCAGGGATGAATTTCCTCCCCAAATCTTCACCAACCCATCCCATCCTATACCCAAAGGTACGGTCATGCACCAGCTCCATCCTGAAACCCCCAGGGCTGGGATTTGCTGAGCCAAAACACAAAACCAGCCCCTGGTGATTTCCTCCCAAAATCTGCACCAATTTCCTCCCCAAATCTGCATCAAACCACCCCATCCTATACCATTAGCTGAAGTTAATTGGGAGATTGACCCCCAATATGCAAATGGATCAAACTTATAAAAGCGTGAAACCTGTGACCCATTGTCCATGTTTGGTGCAGCCCCTGCCCTAAATGCCCCTGAAAGCCCTTCAATAAATAGAACTGCTTTATACTTTTTAACTTTGCCTGGCCTGTGTCTTAGGCAGCCCCAAAGGCCTCCCTGCTGTGTGGGCAGCCCCAGTCCCCACTCACCCAGGCACAGAGGGGGCTGGTTCCCATTGCTCCACACTCCCTCCTGCAGGCACTCGGTGCTGGGCTCGGCGCCCGGCTGCAGCTGGAATCCCTCATTGCACTGGTACACGGCCTTGGTGCCCACTGTGTACTCCTTCCCAAAGACAACCCCGTTCCTTGGGGCTCTGGGAATGCCACAGGAGAGAGCTGGGAAGAGAAAACACATCTTAAATAAAAAATAAAAATCAGGGAGCTGGTGGTTTTATCCCAAACCGCAATCCCGGATCCCGAACTTTCCTGCTGGGAGTGCCCACCCTTCACAAAGGATTGTTGGGGCCTCTAGCTGGTCAGAGTGACCCTGAGATGTGTTAGAAAGTCTCTTTTCCCAGTCTGGTGCTTGAAGAAGGAGTCTGGGCTCTTCATTTCTCGGTCTCAAGGTTGTTTATTGTTTCTTATCTACAAAATTCTTTCTCCTGTCCTGCCGAGGTCCGTCCAGCAGGACAGACAGAGGCACACTGGTGTCATCTTTTTTATACTAAAAACTACATGTACAATATTTACAATAACTTTCCAATGCCTATCACCTATGTTAGACAGTGAGCTTCTACTCTAAACCAATCTGTAAGTGCCACCATCACAGCAGAAGATGGAGGCCAAGAAGAAGAAGGAGAAAGGCTGGACACACCCAGATTCCTCCATCTTGCCCCCTGAACCCCCATTCTAAAAACCCCAAAATCTACTTTTTCACCCCATGATAAATGCACCATCATTCTACTTAATTTGCATTTGCCATGCAAGGCTCAGCTTTTGTCCCTCTCCTGCCCCAGCATGGAGCAGGATCCCAGAGCAGCTGGCAGGTGAATTCTGAGAGGTGTCAGCAGCTCCAGAGGCAGGATCAGCCCCATCCCTGTTGGCACTGATGGTGACAGGAGTGTCACTGCAGCGAGCTCAGGGCTGGCCAATCCCTCTCCAAGGCCTGATGTCTAGACAGGCTGCCAGGCTGAATACCAATGGCTCTCCCGGGGAACAGAAAGCACCTGGAAAATCCAACCTTTTCCCTGCTGCTCTTTTCCAGCTCCCAGTCATTCCCTTCCCCCTTTGCCATCTATTCCCAAAGCCTTGCAGACAAGGATCACCCTCAATGCTCCGAGCTGGTTCTCAACACAGAATTACCCAATTCCAGTATAATTTTTCACTGCTTTTCCAGGGACTCTCAGAACTCAATCCCAACCCATCCCTGCTCTCACCTTGGCACAGGGGGATGGCTTCCCTCCAGTGGAAGTGGCCCTGGGGGTGCTGGCTGCAGGTGGAGGTGCTGTGTCCCACCAGGCGGTAGCCGGCGTCGCAGCCGAAGCGCACGGAGCTGCCGGGGCGCAGCCCGGAGTGGCTCAGGATCATCCCATGGGCTGGGGGCTGGGGGAGGCTGCAGTAGGGAGCTGGCAAGGAGGGCACGGAAAAGAAAACCAGTCAGCAGCAAGGTCATTCCCTTCCCACTCCCAGGAATTACACCGAGCTTCCCCAAAAACCCCAAAACAAAAACCCGCGATGGAGAAACGCGGAGGTGAAGCGGAGATGGAGCACGGGGCTCTGGTCTGAGCCTCAGCCAGCTCCAGGAATAAGGAGTCATTCCTGGTAATTGAATATTCCTTAATTCATTTGCTGAGAAAAGCCTGGACAGACTTTTCTGGCCACCCCGTCATCCAGAAACCTCTCCCAATATCCAGTCCCTGGCATCAATGACTCTCCACATCAGGCTTCTGGTTCTGAAGAGTGGTTGGGAAATGAGCCAAAGCTCCAAGGTTTCTCCCTGGGATTTCTCCTGACTGTGATCCCACAATCCTGATTGTTACAGATTGGTTGAGACTGAGCCAAAGCTCCAAGGTTTCTCCTGGACAGACCCTGCCTTTCCAACCTCCCCAGCTAGGAATGCGCCCGGCTTTGTGCCTTCCCTGCCTTGGCAGCTCCTGCCCTGCCAGCTGGATCTCTGCAGGAATCCCATGGATCCTCCTGGCTCTGGAGCTGCTCCTGCTGCTGGCAGAGGCAGCTGGGACTCACCAGAGTAGCGGATTTTGAAGCCTTTCCTGTTGTAGGCATGGTCGGAGGACCAGCGCAGGAAGACGCTGTTCCCGCTGCTGGTGACGGTCAGAGGGGCTGAGTAATTCCCACTGAGGGACAGCAGCAGGGGGCTTTGCCCTGAGGGACCTGCCAGGAACAGGGGACAGGGAAAAGGCACAAGTCACAGTGTGGCATTCACATTTTTTTGAAAAATCCCAGGATTTTTCTCCTGGGAAGCTGAGAAGCCTCAGAGAAAAAGGAAACCAATAATTCTCTGATTTGCTTCGCCTGTGTCTTGCTGCTTTGGAATGTGTTTAAAAAGGAAAACAATTCTTATCTCATTTGCTTCTCCTATGTTTTGCTCATCTGGAATATGTTTGGAGATTGTTTACCCACAGGCGATTGTTCCATTGATATCTGCTGTGAGTTGTTTTCACTTTTTGGTCAATCTGAGCCAAGCTGTGTCACGACTCTGGAGAGAGTCACGAGTTCTCATTATTATCTTTTTAGCTTGTAAGTATCCTTTCTGTATTCTTTAGTATAGCTTGGTATAGTATTCTTTAATATAATATATATAATAAAATAATAAATCAAGCCTTCTGAAACATGGAGTCAGATCCTCACCTCTTCCCTCATCCTGGGACCCCTGTGAACACCATCACACCCAACTCCTCCCCCTTGGAAAAATCCTTCAGATTCATCCCAAAAAAATCAAATTCCTTATGCCAGGAATGAGTGAGGAGCTTTCTGGAAGGCCAGCAGGAGGTTCCAGGTGGGAAGCTGGCCCTGGAATGCTCCTTCCCCCTTGACTGGTTGGGATCATGGAACCCTAGGAAGGTTTGGGATGGAAAGGGAGGGAATCTCTCACCATCAAAGATTTCAAACTCATCGAACTGCTTCTCGCTGAGGAAGTACTCAATGGTGAGGGAGATGTTGTAGCCTGGCTCCACCTTCACCACCCAGGAGCAGGTCTGGAAGTGGGGGTAACTGCCCAGGAAGCTCTGGCTCAGGATCACCCCGGTGGAATCCGTCATCAGCTGGTTCATGGGGCAGTGCACTGGGGATGGAGATGGACATTCCGTGGAAATGAACATTTTTCAGAGGAAGGATGGAAGCACAAGGTGTGTCCTGATCAGCCAGCTCAAGGCAGAGCACGACCCTTGCACTCCTTGATCCTTGGGGTTCAAAGAATCCCCAAATCCCACAAATCCCAACAATTTCGTCACAGGAACAAGAAGCAGCAAAGCCAACAAACCATTCCCAATGCCTTGATCCCCGGGGCTGAAAGAATCCCCAAAATCCCACAAATCCCAACAACTGTCACACTTAAAGAAAGGAGCAGCAAAGCCAACAAACCATTCCCAATGCCTTGATCCCTGGGGCTCAAAGAATCCCAAAATGGGATCCCAAACGGGGACATGAGAACTCCAACTCCTGCTTAGGGAGGGTCTCACTCCCTCCTCCCAAAAATCCCACACTCTTAAAAACGGGAAAATGAGCCCCAAGGATGAAAAATGTGCCAAAAAACTTCTCCCAGCTCCTTCCCTGAGCAGGGAAATGTGGGATTTAGGGATTTTTTTACCTTCACAGGTGGGTGGGGGTCCCTCAAACTGCAGGTGGGTGCCCAGTTTGCAGGTGAGGATTTCGTTCCCAATGAGGGTGAAGCCGGGGAGGCAGCGGTACCTGACAATGTCACCTGGGAAGGGATGGGAAACAGGGGTGGGAGGGGAAAATGCAATAAAAAAAGGGGAATGAGGATGAGGAGGATGAGGGAAGGCTTTACCAATGTTGAACTCCTCGTTCTCTGTGATGATCTCGGCGTTGGGAACCATGGTGGGAGGCTGGCAGCGGAAAAGCTGGAAAGCTGGAAAGCAAGGGAGGAGCAGAACATCCTGAAAACAGCCATGATGGAAACAGGGAAATTCCTCCCTTTCCACCAGGAAATTCCTCCCTTTCCACCAGGAAATTCCTTCCTCTCCATCCGGATATTCCTCCCTCCCCATCAGGAAATTCCTCCGTTTCCACGAGGAAATTCCTTCCTCTCCACCAGGAAATTCCTGTCTTTCCACCAGGAAATTCTGCTTTTTCCATTAGGAAATTCCTCTTTCCCCACAAGGAAATTCTCCTTTTCCACCAGGAAATTTCTGTCTTTCCATCAGGGAATTCCTGTCTTTCCACCAGGAAGTTCTGCTTTTTCCATAAGGAAATTCCTCCCTTTCCACCAGGAAAATCCTCCTTTTCCACAAGGAAATTCCTCCATTTCCATGAGGAAATTCCTCCCTCCCCACAAGGAAACTCCTCCCTCTCTCCAAGGAAAATCCTTCCCTTTCCACCAGGAAATTCCTCCTTTTCCACAAGGAAATTCCTCCCTTTCCACCAGGAAATTTCTCCTTTTCCACCAGGAAATTCCTCCCTTTCCACCAGAAAATTCCTCCTTTTCCACAAGGAAATTCCTAGACTAAAAACTTCCTAGAAAAAAAACTGGTTTGAAAGACTTTGTGGGAAAAAAAATGGGCTGAAAAACTTCCTGGAAAAAACCTGATTTGATAAACTTTGTGGAAAAAAACCCGTCTGAAAAACTTCCTTGGGAAACCCAGCCTGAAAAACTTCATTGGAAAAAAGCAGGGCTGAAAAACTGTGGAAAACTTGGGGTAAAAGGGTATTTTTTTGCATTTTCCTAGATCTATTCCCCAATATTCCCAACATTTCCATCTCCAGGAATGCAGCAGCTCAGACCATAGAAGTAGATGGCGAAGATGCCCCCGTTGGCGCCGTCGCTGTGGAATTTCAGCAGGACCTGGTTGGAGGAGCTCTGGGCAGATTTCTTGGCTGAGTTGCCTGTGAACACCCCCAGCTGGGGGGCTGTTTGCTGGGGCCCGTCCCTGATGGCAAGAACACAAAGAAAAATTGATTTTTCCAAGGATTTAAGCCTAGGAACCCAACCTAGGCTTTCCTTTCCCACATCCACATTTCACAACCCCTGCTCCAGTTAAACCCCTACAACTTCTCCTGGCTCCCAGCTGGACAATCAGAAACACAAATTTCACTTTTAACCTCAGAAACTGAGGAATTAGGAGCTGTTTCTCAAAGGAATTTCACTCCCTGTTTGCCCAGCAAATCATGGATTCTGAATATCCCCTCCAGAATACCAGGGGATATTCTGAAGGTCAGACTTTGAGGGCTAAAAGCTCAAAATTTGGTCACAAACCCCTTAATCAGAGCTCCCCTGGCTACCTGAAGTTGATAACCTCCATTATTAATAAATAATGGAATTATCCATTATAAATAATATTTTTATTTATTAATATTGAAAGAAAGCTCAAAAAAAATTTTAATTTCTTTTCTTTTCTCCGAAACACCAGAAGCTCCCAGCTTGCAAAGGGGATCCCAGGGGTCCCATTCCCAGTTGCTGCTGTTTCAAAACCAGGATTATTTCCCAAAATGAGTCCTTGGAGTGACCCCCTGCACCCACCAGACAGTGATGAAGTCGTTGTAGGGCTCTGTCTGCAGCAGGGTGAAGTTCAGGTGGATCCCATATCCCACAGGCACTGTCAGCAGCCAGGTGCAATCCTGGGAATTTGGGTACTGGTTGGGGAAGCCAGGAGAGTAAACTGTCCCATTCTGGGCTGTGACATTGCCCCCACAAGGCACTGCAGGGAAGCAGAGAGAAACACAAACCCAGTGAGGAAATATCCCCTTAAAACATCCTTATATCCCATTATTATTCTTTTTTTTTTGTGGTACAAAGGTAATTCTGCATACAGAAAAATCCAGATTTTGTCCTAACTTGCCTGAAATAATTCCTCTCTGCTGCAAGCACTGAAAGAGCAGCTGAGGATTCAGCTCTTTGTGTTCTCTGGGGTTCAAGGACTTACAAGAGGGCAAATATCACCTCTCTCCCTCCTTGCACAGCTCCTGCAGAGCCAGAGCTGGCATAAAGGTCAGTGCTCCTGGGAAATGGGCTGGGAAATCTTCAATAAGCAGCTCTGAACTTCTCAAAGGTTCACCTGAAACCCTTCTGGAAGTAAATCCCACAGAATTCCGGCCAGCAGCCCGAGGGGTGAAAGGCTGAAACAGCCATGAGGGGGTTGGAAATGAGAATTTGGATGAGTTTGGATGCCTGGATTGTGAATCTTCAGCCTGCAGAGTCCTCTGAGCACAGTTTTCAGAAAAAAAAAACACCTTGGAAGATTCCTGAGGATCTCCCACCTGGATAATTTTGGAGATACCCATGAAGGAGGCAGACAGGGACACACACAGAGTCCTCAGAGCTGCAAGACTCTTTTATCAGTGATTATTTTTATTTCTCAGAGCTAAACCAATGGAAGCTGGATGTTGTTGAGGGAATAAAGCAGCAAGGAGTTATCACTCCAAGGCTCCTGGGCTGTGCCACACAGAAAGAACAATCAATGGAAGCTGGATGTTGTTGAGGGAATAAAGCAGTAAGGAATTATCACTCCAAGGCTCCTGGACTGTGCCACACAGAAAGAACAGCTCCAGCAGGAAGGTGAGACACAGATTCTCCTCACCCACACCGCAAGACTCAAACCTCGCTCAGAAGCTGCCAAAACACTCCAAATATTCACCCAAACACCTCATGAAGCCCACAGCACATTCCCATCCACACCTTTGCTCCCAGCCCATCCCAAGGAGTTGAAGTGCTGTGCCCAGGTGAGCCCAGGCCGTACCTTCACACCTGGGCAGGGGGTGGTCCCAGTTCCTGTTGGTGCTCAAGACTCCCCAAGACCCCCATCAGAAGCTGCCAAAACACCCCAAATATTCACCAAAACACCTCATGGATCCCTCCAAGAGCGCATTCTCACCCACACCTTTGCTCCCAGAGCAAACCCAGCCCTTCCCAAGGTGCCCAGGTGAGCCCAGGCCGTACCTTCACACCTGGGCAGGGGGTGGTCCCAGTTCCTGTTGGTGCCGTGCTGGCAGGTGAGCACGGGGTGCCCGATGAGCTGGTAGCCAGGCAGGCACTCGAAGGAGATGGACTGGCCGACGTTGTAGCCAGCTCCTCTCACCACGCCGTTGGCAAAGGGCTCCGGGTCGGGGCATTCCTGCAGCTCGTAGGCTGGGGAAACACAATGGGAATTTGGGTTTGTGTTTTATTTCTCAAGGGAAAAAGGGACAGGGCAAGGAGAAACGGCCTCAAGCTGTGCCAGGGGAGGGGCAGGATGGAGTTCAGGAGGAATTTCGCCATGGAAAGGGTTGGAAGCGGGTGCTCGGGGAGGTTTGGAGTCAACAACCACGGAGTTAATTCAGCAACCATGGAGTTAACTCAGCAACCATGGAATTAACTCAGCAGTCATGGAGTTAACTCAACAACCACTGAATAAACTCAATAACCACAGAATTAACTCAGCAACCATGCAGTTAACTCATCCACCATGGAATTAACTCAGCAGTCATGGAGTTAACTCAACAACCATGGATTTAACAAACACGGAGTTAACTCAACAATTACGGAATTGACTCAGCAACCATGGAGTTAACTCAACGATCACAGAGTTAACTCAGCAACCATGGAGTTAACTCAACGATCACAGAGTTAACTCAGCAATCATGGAGTTAACTCAACAACCATGGAACTGACTCAACAACCACGGAATTAATGGAATTAACTCAACAACCACAGAGTTAACTCAACAACTGAATTAAATCAACAACCGTGGAATTAACTCAATAACCACGGAGTTAACTCAACAACCACTGAATTAAATCAACAACCGTGGAATTAACTCAATAACCACAGAATTAACTCAACTCAACAACCACGGAATTAACTCAACAACCATGGAATTAACTCAAAAATCATTAAATGAACTCAACAATCAAGGAATTAACTCAACAACCATGGAATTAACTCAACAACCAGGGAGTTAACTCAACAATCACAGAATTAACTCATCAACCACAGAATTAACAGAATTAACTTAATGACCATTGAGTTAACTCAACAGCCACAGAATTGACTCAACAACCATGGAGTTAACTCAGCAACCACAGAGTTAACTCAATGATCATGGAGTTAACTCAATGACCATGCAGTTAACCCAACAACCACAGAGTTAAAAATCACAGAATTAACTCAACAACCACTGAATGAACTCAACAACCACAGAGTTAACTCAACAACCAAGGAATTAACTCAAGAACCACCACCCCCGGGGCAGGGCTGTCCCTGCTCACCCTGGTACTCCAGCTTGAAGCCGGGTTTGTTCTGCGAGTGGTCGCTGTGGAAGTACACGGTGGTCTCGTGGGAGGTGGAGAGCAGCGAGCCGGGCAGCTCGGCGCCGCTGAAGCGCCCGATGACGCTGCTGGTGTCGTAGGGCCCGTTCCGGATCTCCACAAAGTCGTGGTTGGGCTCCGTGGAGAAGTTCAGGAACTGGATGTGGGCACCTGGAGAGGGGGGAGGAGGAGTTGGGCTCTAAAATTGCAGCTGAGGTTTTGCACCAGCTCCAACACCAGCACCAACATCAGCACCAACCCCAGCTCCAACATCAGCACCAACCCCAACATCAGCATCAACCCTGGTTCCAATCCCAATACCAAAACCAGCTCAAACATCAGCACCAACCCCAATATCAGCACCAACCACAACATCAGAACCAACCCCAGCTCCAATCCCAATACCAAACCCAGCTTCAACCCCAGCACCAACAGCAGCACCAACGCCAACATAGGCACCAACACTAGCCCCAACCCCAGTTTTAAACCCAGATCCAGCTCCAACATCAGCACCAACCCCAACATCAGCACCAATACCTGCCCCAACCCCAGTTTTAAACCCAGTTCCAACCCCAACATTAGCACCAACCCCAGCTCGTACCCTGGTTTCAATCCCAGCTCCAATCCCAACCCCGGCTCCAACCCCAGCTCCAATCTCAATCCCAACATCAGCTCCAACCCCAACCCCAGCTTTAAACTCAGCTCCAACCTCAACATCAGCACCAACCCAAGCTCTAACCCTCGTTTCAATCCCAATACCAACTCCAGTTCCAATCCCAACACCAACCCAGCTTTAAACTCAGCTCCAACCCCAACATCAGCACCAACCCCAGCCCTAACCTTGGTTCCAATCCCAGCTCCAACCTCATCACTTCCCACCCGCAGAGCCCAGGACAGCCCAGGCACTCAGCAGGATTTTAACTGCCCTGGGGACACAGAGTGCCTTCAAACTGACTCAGAGGAGCTTTGGAGTGCAGTTTAGGAGGGGATTCCTCCCTGGAAGGGTGGGAAGCTCCTGGCTTAGGGTGCCCAGAGAAGATGTGGCTGCCCTTGGACCCCTGGGAGTGTCCCAGACCAGGTTGGATGGGGCTTGGAGCACTTTGGGATAGTTTCCCTGGCTGGAGGTGGAATGAGATGATCTTGAGGTTCTTCCCAACCCAAACCAGTCAGGGATTCTCTGATTTTTCAGCCCCTCTTCTGTGATGGCACCAACCCAAACCCATCTCTCTCACCAAACCCCACTGGCAGCAGGATCCTCCACGTGCAGTCCAGGTTGCTGGGGTAATTTCCTGGGAATCCTGGGCTCAGGAGCACTCCTTCCATCTCTTCTGCTGTTCCTCCACACTGGGCTGGAAGAACAACAGAGTTCATGGTCAGGATCCAGTCACAGCATCCCTGAGGGGTCTGTCTGAGTGAGGGCCACGGGAAATGAAGGAATTAAAGACTCAGGTGAGAATAAGGAACCAGCACCAAGTTTCCAGGACCACATCAGGAATGGATGTGCTTTTCTCCTGCCCTTGGGAGATGAAGACTGAGCCCAGGGATCCAGTTTGGGCCACCAGAAAGGGAAAGCCAGATGTGAGCAGTGACAGAGGGGATGGACACCTGCTCTGCCCACAGACATTGCATCAAACCAGGCACCAGCACTTGCTTGACACCTTCACCAGCTCTAAAAACGACTGTGAAGAAGCTGAGTGATGCTCTTTTGACCCCAGTTACAGCCTCTCCTTTCCCCTGCCAATCTCTGGGCAGTCTGTCACTGATAAATCCAGCACGGAGTGTTTGCTCGCTGCCTGCAGCCCACTGCCAGCCACGACAGCACAAAAATAAGTTTACAAAAGGCATCACATGAAATTGCAGCACTGACAGCACCTCCTCACGCTTATCTGGATGACCTCCACGTGGTCCCAGCAGCAGCACCCAGCTGAATCCAGCCAGGTGCTCTCTAACTCGCCGTGACAGCCAGGCACAGGCTCTTTGTCCAATATCTCATTAGCCCAGACCTGCTCCTAACGAGGTTTCTCCCAGAAGATTTCTCTTTCTTTTCCCTCCTAATGGCTCTTTAATAGAACTGCTGCTGAATTATTTAGGTGCCCAGCAGCTGGAGGAAGCAGGCCAGCAGAAAATCAAACTGTGCTTGGAGCAGGGGCTCTGGTGGACACAGGGCAGAGCCCCAGCACTGTCACACCCACAAAGGTGACATTCACTCCTCCAGGAGTGGCTCCAGATGTTTTTCTGCCTCTCTGCAGCTGCCTGACCTTTCCCAAGGAGGGGAAAATACAGGCACAGCCAAAATCCTGCTGGGCTGGGAGGCTGGTGCTGATTCAAAGAACCAAACTTGAGGGTTGGCAGTTTTTGGGATCCTCCTCCATGCTGGGATCTCCCAGCTGAGCCAAAGGACTTCTGATTCCATTCAGAGCAGCTCCCAGGGGAATGGGCCCTTTAGCTCAGTCATTCTCCTGGAAATATCTCTCCATTTATTCCTGGCCTGCAGATCATCAGATAAAAGAACTGTTGGCTCTTATAATTACTTTAAAGCCAAATGATGTAAGCTGGAACAGCAGGAGCCCAAAATAACTGTTAACTAAAGCTATTAAATGCATAAATGTCTCTCTCAGAGCTGCAAAATGTGCAATATGAATATTAAACATCTACATTTGCTAAAAGCAAATGACTGAAAATAATTTTTAAAAACCTCCTGCAAGTTCCATTCACCTCCAGGCCTCTTCCTCAGGGAAAATGGAATGTCCAGGCCTGAACATCTGAACAGATCTGAGGGTAAACAGTGACCTGGACAAGTGACCTGTGGACAGCAGAGTGGCCACAGCAAGTTGGGATGCTGGGAGAGACCAGGCCCCAGTGAAAGGAGCAGCTTTGGTGGTATCAAACACATTCCACAAAAATAAACCGCGCTTCAGATGGGAAAAAAAAAAATCCTCCAGCCATAAAACCAACCTGCATCCAGCACGAGGAAATTGGAGGTTTTCCCTTCTGAATGGGGGATAATTCTGTGTTTCACATTTTGTGCTAGAGCCACATCTGTAACATCCCAAACAAAGCACTCCAGGCAGCCCACGGGGACTTCTCGTGCACAATTTCCCTGGCAACCCAATGTTTCCTCACATTTGCAGACCCAACCTGAAATTTCTCTAAATCAGCTCTTTAGCCTTGTTTTATTTTAGGGAAGTGTTATAAATATCAGCCAGGTAGAAAGAAATTGATTCCTTACCAATGCAGAGGGGTGGAGGGTAATTCCAGCGGCGCACCGTGCCCGGCATGCAGGAGATGTGAGAGTGGCCCTGCAGGGATGGAAAACAAAACAGAGGTTTGGGGAGTGGATGGAAAACAAAGGGGAGAGCCCCTCCCTGTCCTGGCAGGAAAAAATTCCCTGCAAGATGGATCTGATCCAGAGGGAGATGCCTGTTGCATCTGGGGTACCAGAAAAAGTGATGCCCTAAAGAATGTAAGAATGAAACAACTGGATTTGGAGATGATCTTTCACACTTGGGGGTTATCTTTGGAGATGATATTAGTGTAGGAAGTCAGCAAAAGGCTGGTCTTTATTGGAGGAAGATATGGAAAAATGTCCATAAAATGCCCACTCCTGTAAGGGGGGTGAATACAGTTCTACAAATTTAGCAAAATAGCACAAATGACAAAAATCACCAATTAGAAACATAAATAGTGAGTTAATTCAACCATTTCTGAATCCTCTCCCTCTACAGGGACTAAACTTAGTGGATGGAAATGTGTCTCCAAGAGCTGGTTTCAACCTTGGAAGAGCCAAGGAAGGACAGGATCCACCTTGGGCAGCACAAGGCTGGAGATGGACCCAGGTTGGATCCAAGATGGACCCTGAGTCACAATTTTTCACACTTTTATAAACTTTGGTCCACTTCCATATTGGGTTAACTGTCCAATTCCAGCTGCAGGTGATGCAGTCCCACCCTCCCAGGTTGCTCCCCTCCATTCCCTGCTGTTTGCACTTTTTGGGGCTGAAGCTGCAGCGGTGTCCTTGGTTCTGGGGCTGGAAATTGATTGTTCTGTGTGCTTGAGGAGAGGAAAAGGATTGTTCTGTGGGGCTGAGGAGAGGAAAAGGATTGTTCTGTAGGGCTGAGGAGAGGAAAAGGATTGTTCTGGGGGACTGAGGAGAGGAAAAGGATTGTGGGACTGAGGAGAGGAAAAGGATTGTTTGTGGGACTGAGGAGAGGAAAAGGATTGCTCTGTGGGGCTGAGGAGAGGAAAAGGATTGTTTGTGAGACTGAGGAGAGGAAAAGGATTGCTCTGTGGGGCTGAGGAGAGGAAAAGGATTGTTTGTGGGACTGAGGAGAGGAAAAGAATTGTTCTGTGGGACTGAGGAGAGGTAAAGGATTGTTTGTGGGGCTGAGGAGAGGAAAAGGATTGTTCTGTGGGACTGAGGAGAGGAAAAGGATTGTGGGACTGAGGAGAGGAAAAGGATTGCTCTGTGGGACTGAGGAGAGGAAAAGGATTGCTCTGTGTGACTGAGGAGAGGAAAAGGATTGCTCTGTGGGGCTGAGGAGAGGAAAAGGATTGTTCTGGGGGACTGAGCCATGAGGAGAACTTGCTAAAACACTTTGTATGGAGTTCAGAGTCACCAAGTGAGGCAGTGCAGGCCTGTAGAAGCAGGGAGCTGAGCTGGGGCTGTACCTGCAGGGCGTAGCCCGGCTCGCACTGGAAGGACACCACGTCGTTCACCAGGTAGCGCTCGCCGATCTTCAGCCCATTGCCGGGAACTGCGGGCTCCGGGCAGCTGGAGAGACCCACGGCTGTGGGGAGAAGGGAGAAGGGAGCTCAGGGGGTGGGGATGGGGCTGTGCTGGGGGCTGCAGGGATGGGAACAGCTTTGTGTTTTACCCCGCTCCCTTTGACCAAGCGCCACCACAGATTCTGGTGGGGAAATTCTGTTTATTATGGATTCTGCAGGGACAGCCCAGTTCCATCCCCACATTTACAGCTGGGAATGTCCTGCTGCAAACCCAACTAACAACCTGTGACACCTCGTGTGGAGTAATGGGCTCCCCTTCCCTTCTTCCTTTCCTTTTGTTTCTCCTTTCCTATTCCTTTTGTTTCTCCTTCTTCCTTTCCTTTCCTTTCCTTTCCTTTCCTTTCCTTTCCTTTCCTTTCCTTTCCTTTCCTTTCCTTTCCTT
>JAWWEX010000094.1:4550181-4573891 GCA_035583215.1 Arremon brunneinucha | reverse complement strand
TCTTTCCCTTTTCTCTCCCTTTCCCACATTTCTCTCCTTTTCCCACATTTTCTCCTCTCCTTTCCAAATCTCTCCTTTCCATTCCTCTTCCCTCTTTTTCCCCCATCTCCCCTCTGCACATCCCAGAGAGATAAAACGAATCCTGCAGCTCCTCTCCATGATAACCTCCTGCATCCCTGCAAGGGCTCCTGCTCCCCACAGAGCCTCAGGCAGGGGGAAAATGAAAGAGAAAAGCAGCAAGGAGAGGCTGAGTCTCCTCCCAAAGCCCAGTCACGCTTCCCTCCCTGCTCCTGGATGTGCTGCTTGACCTTCAGAGAGGCAGCAGGGAAAATGGCTTTAAATAACTTCTCCTTCACATCAGTGCCTTTCACTCAGTCCCAAATTGTTCCTGGCTTTGGAGCATGCAGAGGTAAGAGCTCAGCCTGAGTGCCACAGTGAGGGAGAAACCTGAGTTTTTCTCCCCTGTTTGAGCTCATCTCTCCCAACTTCCTCCCAGAAAGAACACACAAAAAAAAAATAAATCCTAGGACTCAGAGCTGGGAGATTCCAATTGTACAAACAGAGCAGAAATCACATTATTTCCAGCTGCCCTGAAAATCAACACCTATTAATTTCCTCAGCCAAGGAAACAGACAGGGCTGATAATCCCCAGGCTCATGAAAAACCTGGCCATGATTTTTGCAGGAGGGTGCTCAAAGGATTTATCGATTGGAATAGAGCTGGAGAAGAAACAGAGTCACAGCCAGAGGATTCCTGCAGCTCCCAGAGCACAGGCTGGGCACATTTATTCTCTCCCAATCCTGTGGTGGCTGTAATCCTGCTGGATTCAATAATGGACAGGGTTTCAGTGAGTAAAGGCAGCAAATCCTGGAAGGTTTTAGTGCTGCTTGGCTCTAAAGCAGCCCCAGCTGTGCCATTGCAGGGAATCTCACACTGGTTGGGATGGGAAGGGTCCTAAATCACCCAACTCCCTCCCACCAGCCCAGGCTCACCCTCACCAGCAGCAGAGCTGGGAAAATCATGGAATATCCCGAGCTGAGACCTGCAAGGATCATCCATCCCACTCCTGGCTCTGCAGGATAACCAACCCCAAAATGTTTAGGTTGGATTTAGGGAAAGGTTCTTCCCCCAGAGGGTGCTGGGCACTGCCCAGGCTCCCCGGGGAATGGGAACATTCCCAAAAGCTCCAGGAAGTTTTGGACTTCCTGGATCATCCATCCCACTCCTGGCTCTGCAGGATAACCAACCCCAAAATGTTTAGGTTGGATTTAGGGAAAAGTTCTTCTCCCCAGGCTCCCCAGGGAATGGGAACAATCCCAAGAGCTCCAGGAAGGTTTGGACAGGGTGGGATTGTTGGGCCAGGGCTGGACTGGATGATGCTGGTGGATCCTTCCAGCTCAGGATATTCCAGAATTCTCTGCCAGAGTTATCCAAAACTGGCAATAACAGATCCCAGGCACTCTCACCCTCCCCTGCAGCTGGGCTGCTGCACCTCTCCTGATCAGACATCAGGAATCAAACACAGACCCAGGGGAAAATGAGTTTTTGTCATCCCCATCCAAACCTGACAGTGATTTCCCAAAGGATTCTCTTCCCTGCCTCGCTCAGGTTTGTTCTCTCACCGCTGGGGATTTCTTTTTGAAAACATTCTCTGGCTAGAATCACATTTAGCCACGTGCTGGGGTCTGTATTCCCAAAAAAACCTGGCATGAGCCTTGCTGGGAGCAAAGTGCTGCCATTCCAGGGGGTGTTGGGATCATCCCAAACCAGGAACCCACTCAAGTGCTCCACACCACCACAGAATTTGGGTTGGAGGGGACATTAAAGATGTTTTTAAGGTGTTTTTGTAAAGGAGGGGTGCCCACACCACCTCAGAGCTTCCACATGTTGTGCCAAGGTGCCCTTGGACATGGAGGATGGATCAACCACCTTGGGAATGCTCCTGTGCAGGGCTCTGAGCACACAGCACAGGAATTCCTGGATCCAGGAATGTGCCCAGGGCAGCTCAGGGTGCTGGGCTGTGGGGACAGGAGCACACCCAGCAGTGAGGGAGGGGAACATCCCCAACACCCACTAAAACACTGCAGAAAACCCACCCTGATAACACTGATAACATTGATAACTGATAACATGGGGTTCAGCCCTCAGCTGTGAGCAGAGCCTGCCCAGGCTCTTTGTGCAGCCCCATCCCTGCAGTTTTCCCAAGCTCCACCAAAATGTTCAAATTGAGTTTTATCTCTGTTCTGACCCTGTTTTCCTCATCAGCTCCCAGGGGATGACCCCTGAGGACCCATCCAGCCAGGATTTTCGGGATGAGGACATGCCCAGACCTGCTGGTTCCAGCAGGGAATGCCAAGAGCTGGAAGTCCCTGGCAAGCAGCACTTCCCAACCCAGACCCCAGCCTTGCACCCAGAGATTTTTTAACCCTTTGTGCCACAAAAAGCTGCCACCACGCTCACCCCACCCCTCTGCTCCATCTTTTCTCTGTTTATCACTCCCTCCTTGAGAGCAAGGAGCCACAGCAGCTCCTTCCCCCATTTTCCCAGCCCGGCAGGCACCTCCCCATCTGGCAGGAGCTGCGGGATCAAGGCTGGAGCCGCTCTTACTTTTGTATTCCAGGTGAAAGCCGGCGGCAGAGACGCTGATGTCGGAATAGAAATGCAGATAGAGCTGGTTTGAAGTGCTGTTGAGCAGCGCAGGCACTGTGGTTCCTGGCAAAACAAGAGGTGCACAAAGGCAGGGGAGAGTGTGAGAAATGCCTGTTTGATGACTGGCTTTTGGCAAATATTCAAATGGATGTTATATGGGTTGTGTTGGAAAGTGATGCTGGATTAATTCTCTTAAGTAGGGTGCTAAATATAGAAATAAATGCTATATTAAAACTATACTAAAGAATAGAGAAAGGTTTAACAAGAAAGGTTTAACAGAGCCCTGACACAGCCTAACCATGATTGGTCATCAAGTAAAAACAATTCACATGAAACCAATCAAACGATGACCAGTTGGATAAACAATGTCCAAACCACATTCCAAAGCAGCAAGACACAGGAGAAGCAAATCAGATAATTATTGTTTTCATTTTTCTCTGAGGCTTCTCAGCTTCCCAGGAGAAAAATCCTGGGCAAAGGGATTTTTCAGAAAATGTGAGAGTGATGGGGATATTCCATAATTCTCTGGGCTGTTCTGCTCCAGCCACACACAGACCCATGGGTTCCATCTCCCTGTGAAAAATGTGTATTTTATGATTGGCTTTTGGCAAATATTCAAATGAATGTTATATGGGTTGTGTTAGAAAGTGATGCTGTATTAATTCTCTTGTGTAGTGTGCTAAATATAGTTTTAGGTTATAAGAAAATGTTAAAATAGAAACTATGGTATGTAAGATATTTTTTTAAAGAAAGGACTTGCAGCCACAGGACACCTAAATCTTTCAGAGAAAGAGAATTTATTGCTCCATTATCAGAAGAAACGAACTTCTTCCTGCCTTGCTCAGGCTTGAAGGCACTGTCAGGATTCAGAGGAAGAAGCTGACACTGACCAGACAGAATCCTGTGTTTGAATGGAATTTATGCATCATGTATGAGGTGTATGAATATGCAACAGGTTATTTTTTTAAAGGGTTAATCCTCTGTTAATGTGGGTCCTTTTTCGAGTTTATGCTGCTCAGAAAAAGGTACCCAGACTGTCCTTAACTCTTTGTTTATATTGTCTCATATTGTCCTAATTCAAATTGTCCAAAACTTTTATTACTCTAATTATATTACTATTTTTATAACCACCTTATTACTATTTTTATTATTTTTAAAATAATATTTTAAATAATTATAAAACATATAACATAATATAATATAATATAATATAATATAATATACATTCTATATTGTATATAATATACTATATATTATATATTATATATTATATATTATATATTATATATTATATACCATATATTATATATAATATACAATATATTTTATTATGATAGAAAATATTATAATAAGATAATAATAGAAAATATTATTTTAATATTTAATATTACATTTACTGTTAAACTTTTAAAATGTTAAAAACAGGTGATTGGCGTTTTTCACAGAGAGGATCTCTCCCCCTCCTGGGAGATTTCCTGACAACACAAAGTAGTTTCAACTTAACGAACTCCTCTCGGTTTTGATCAGGTTCTTTCTAACGAGGCCAACTGAGAAATACCCAGAGCCTTTCCTGAAATCCTTTCCTGGATTTCAGCCCCTGGAGCTTGGCCACTGATGGACAGAAAGCATCAAGGGATGGGAAACAGCGTGGGTGGAGCACAGGTCCCGGAAAATTCGGGAAAATTCTGGAAAATTTGGGATTCCTTCATCCCCTGGAAGCTGCTGCAGCAGCAGGACAAGGCAGCTCCATCCCAGACCCTTCTCCTGCCTTGCTCAGGGCATTTTGGGCACATTTGTTAAATAAATGAGGTTTTGGGACATTGTTCTGCCAGTGGTGCTGAATTTGAAAGGCTCTCAAAACACCTGGAGTCTGCTCTGCTAAAAGCCACAATTCAAGGAAAAACACAGGGATTGCAAAGGAAATACAAAAATTCCAAGGAAAAATAGAGTTTGTTTTGTTTTGTAACCCTTCACCCATTCTGGGGACATCAAGGTCAGGTCACCCTGCCAGGTGTGGTGGCCTCACACCCCAGCAGAGTTGAGGGAATTCCCATTTCAAGGAATAAAACCCAACTGGTTTTGTGTTTGAGGCTCCCTCTCAATCCTTCCCACAGGTAGATGGAGCTGAAATTCCCAGTCCAACAGAGCACATGACTCCCTTGAAATCCATTCCTGGCTTTTGATGCTTTTTTAAAGTTTAATTTTGTGAGGTGAATGAAATGAGGCAGGAACTGATGGGCTCGAGGGCCACGGACCAGAGAAGCTCCCCAGCATGGTGGCTGTGTTGTCTCCTCCATCAAACACTTCCAGGGAATCCCAGTTCTGCTCTGTGACAAAACTGATCACCTGGATCTGCAGAGAGAAACAAAACAAAGGAAAGAAAAATTGAAAGAATAGAAATAAATCAAATTAACAGCAATTAAAGGGTCACTAATTGAGTTTACACACTCTGGGGGTTCAGCACTGGCAAAACTTGGAGATTTCTGCCTTTGACCGTTCCCACTGGGATTTTCCAGCTATTTTCCCCCAAACTTCCAAACAGAAATGTTATTTTCTGCTGCTGCTCCAGAGCTCCTGGAAGTGCCCAGCTCATTTAGAGCTGCTGAAAATCCCAGCTTTTTTCCCTCCCTATTTGGAGAAATCCCTCAAGACTTTGAGCCCTTTCAAATGAGAGCAACCAGCAGCAACCATGAGGTAAAATAAACCCAAAAACCACCTCACATTAAACAACAGGATTTTAAAAATCCAATCAAGTTCCAGCCTTGTTCCTCAGCTTTTAGTGGCATCACTCGAGTGCATTTTCAGATTTCACCTTTCCCTGCCATGCCCCACAAGGTTTGGAGGCCTTAGGAAGTCACTTGGCTCCATTAGTTGGAACAACAACAGAAATCCTTGGATGAGAAACATCGGGAGAGCTGAGAAATCTGCATTTATACAGAAAAGCAGAGCTGAAAAATCTGCATTTTTACAGAAAAACAGAGCTAAGAAATCTGCATTTATACAGAAAAGCAGAGCTGGGAAATCTGCATTTATACCGAAAAGCAGCTCGTGCTTGAGTGAGGATCTCCAAGGAATTGCTCAGCTTTGTTTACCATTAACGGGGATTTTGCCTAAATCCTAAATGCTGATGGTTCAAAGCTTTCAGTGTCCCATTAAAAACCCGAGTTTGGTGAATGGGGTGAGAGTGAGGCAGAAAATCTGGGTAAAAACCACCTGTTTGGGGGAAAATTCAGATTTAATCCGAAAGGTCTGGATGAGATTTTGCAACATTGGGTATCTCAAATTAAACTGGCAGGCAAAAAAACCCCAAACAAATCCAAAAGGAATCTTAAATCAGGAGCATAAATGAGTTGTACAGCTTGGCTCCAAACAAGGAGAGTGCTGGAAAATTGGGAAAAATGAGCAGTGAGGAGACTTCACTGCCTTCAAACTTTGGCTACACATGTGTGAACTTTCTCCCTTTCTCCCCAAATCTTATTCCCTGATTTCCTCATCCACCCCAATTCCCCACTTACCTCTGCCTTGCAGCACATCAAATCAAAACCCCCCGTTTGAAAACAAATAATAAAACCAAAATCAAATAAAATAATAAATAATAAAACCAAAATCAATGCCCCCACTCCAGCCATTGAAACCCATTTCCTCCTTGATTTACTCCGGGTAATAAAACCGGCTGTAAAGTTCCTCCCAAATAATTTTTTTTAGCAGAAAGTGAGCGGAGTTCACCCAGCAGGAATCTCAGTGACCCCCACGGAGCCATCACTGACCCTTTTTTCCCTTTTTTCCTGCCTCATTACGCCCCTATCGTGATTTACATTATTGGAAGCGGAGTGAGAATGAGCGTTTTGTTTGCTCTTACACCGCCTAAATTATTTATTCTCCTCTCTGCCCCCCTCCTCCAGCTTAACGGAATAAACATTTTTAAGGTCCTAATTCTAGTCTGACATGTGGATTCACAAGGGATCTGCATCTATTTACTGCCACGTGTATAAATTAATTCACTCAGGAAGGTTTGCTCCGGGAATGAATAATTCATGGCAGAAGTGCCAGCTCCTACCCTGATTACATAAAAATCCCGCTCCTGAGTGCTGCTACCAAGAAAGCTTCAATTTCACCTCCTTCCCTGATTTACAGTTGTTTAACCTTTAATTGTTGTGCAAAAAAGGGGGTAAAGCGATGCTGGAATTAAGATCTAATAATGGAGAACGCAAAGGAAGTGGAGCCAGGTTGGATCCAGCTCCAGCTCCAGCTCCGTGGTCATTCCCTCGCTGGGGGCTGCACTGAGACCCCTCCCTGAAGCTGTTTCAGGTCCTGAAAAGCCAAAACCTTTCTCCAAAGGCTTTTTCCCCCCCTGGAAGTCCCAGGGAAGCTGATGCATCGTGACCAGCTGACAGCAGATCCCGGTGACACTTAGAAGTGGAGATCTCAGCACTGGTAGGGGCCCCAAAAATGTGAGATCAAAGAATTTTAAGGGGTTGGGATGGATGTTAAAGCTCATCTTGTTCCTAAATCTTTGCTGTGAACAGGGACATCTCCCACTATCCCAGGCTGCTCAACCAGGCCTTGGGCACTTCCAGGGTTGGAGCATCCACAGCCTCCCTGGACAATCATTACAAAAAACTAAAATTTAACCCAAATTCTCCCTCCTTTGTGCCAGAGTAAGGGTCACACGGAGGGACCACGGTCCTGCTCTTCCCAAATCCCACCCTGTGCCTCCCTGGCAATGCTCCTGGAGCTCTGGCATCCCTGGGGCTGTGCCCATGCCCTGGGGACCCTGGCAGTGCCCAAACACCCTCTGGGGAAGAAGAACCTTCCCCAAAATCCAACCTGCCCCTCCCCTGGCACAGCTCCTTGCCTGCTCACAAACTGCAGCCGTGATATTTTCTGAAAAATCCTTTCCTTAGGATTTTTCCTCGTGAGAAGCTGCAAGACCTCAGGAACAAAATGTAAACATTGATTATCTGCTGCTGTGGAATGCAACAGGTGCATCTGGGATTGGTCTCATGTGGTTGTTTCTAATTAATGGCCAATCACAGTGAACTGGCTCAGACTCTCTGTCCAAGACAGAAGCTTTTGTCATCATTCCTTCTTTTTCTATTCTTAGCCAGCCTTCTGATGAAATCCTTCTATTCTTTTAGTATAGTTAATAGAATAGAATAGAAATCATAAAATAATAAATCAAGCCTTCTGAAACATGGAGTCGGATCCTCATCTCTTCCCTCATCCTAAGCCCCCTGCGAACACCATCACAATAAACATCACCAATGAGTCCCTGCCTAATCCTGGCTATAAATAAATAAATCCCTGATTCCAGAGAATTCCACATCAACCCATCCCTGTCCTACGAGGAGCAGCAATTTCCCATCACGTGGCCTCTCTGAGAGCAGCACCCCCTGAGTGTCCTGCTGTCTGTCCTGGCTGTACCTGGATCCCTGCTCCCTCGGGCACGGTGATCTTCCACACGCAGTTGAGGCTGTTCAGGTAGGGCTCAGGGAAGCCTGGGGACAGGATGGTTCCTTTCCTCTCCGTCAGGTTCCCCCCGCAGGGCACTGCCAGGAGGAAAGCACAAGGAATTGGTTTTGCTGAAAACATCGTTAAAATGACAAGAAATCGAGAGCTGGTTGTGATTTAAGGATGAGGTTTGTTGGAATAATCCTCTTTCCAGTAACTTTTTTTCATGCAACTTTTGGCACATTCCTTGGGTGTGGATGATCTTCATCCTCTGCTCTCCTTCAGAGGAGGTGAAAGCAGCTTTCAGCCAGATCTGATTTATTTCAGATGCTGTCCCAGATCTCACAAGGGTATTGGATCAAAAATGTCAATTCCCTGGAATTTGGGGTTAAACTGTTCTTATTTAGAGCCAGGCTGGGCTTTGTATTTTATCAGACAACCACGGAACAGTTTGGGTGGGAAGGGACCTTAAAGATCCCCAAATCCCTTCACCCAGACCTCTTCCACCATCCCAGGTTGTTCCAATCCCTGTCCAACCTGGCCTTGGACACTTCCAGGGATGGGACAGCCACAACCTTTCTGGACAGAACAAGAGGTTTTAAAGAAGTTTGTTATATTTAATTAATTTACATTTACATTTCAATTCATTGGTGCAAGGACGGGACAGCCACAACCTTTCTGGACAGAACCCACAAGAGGTTCTAAAGAAGTTTTTAACATTTCATTCATTTACATTTCAATTCATTAGTGCTTTGTTTTGCTGTTGATTTTTTCCACAGGCTGAAAGAGACCCACAAACACCACCAACATCCAACCCCTGTCCCCTTTCAGGACAACTCAGAGAGCAGCTCCCAACAACATTCCCAGTGCCACCCACTCTGCTCCCACCTCCCCAATGCCACCTACCTGTTGCTATAGGAAATAAAACGATGTGGACACGCTGCTCTTTTCAAGACAAAAAGAGAGCTTTTTTAATTTCTAACTCTAACATTTATAAATTTCCCAAAGTGACAGTGGATTGGAGGGTGGAAGTGCCACCTCTCCAATGCCACCGGACAAACCAACAGCCCATAAAATTTCTCTTCTTCCATAAAAGAACACAGAACAATAAGTTATTTACATAAAGTGCGCAACAAGAACGCAAACATCAGAAAGCTCAGAAAAACTTTAAAAAACTATTTTCAAGGTAAAAAGAGAGCTTTTAATTTCTAACTCTAATACTTACAAATTTCCAAAAGTGACAGTGGACTGGAGGGTGGAAGTGCCACCTCTCCAATGACACTGGACAAACTAACAGTCCATCAAATTTCTCCTCTTGAAATAAAACGCTGTGGGCACGCTGCTCTTTTCAAGGTAAAAAGAGAGCTTTTAATTTCTAATATTTATACATTTCCAAAAGTGACAGTGGATTGGAGGGTCACAATGCCACTTGTCCAATGACACTGGACAAACCAACAGCCCACCAAATTTCCCCTCTTCCATAAAAGAACACAGAACAAGTTATTTACATATAACCCGCGACAAGAACGCGAACATCAGAAAACTCAGAAAAACTTTAAAAAACCAAGGTGGCACCTACCGACGCAGGTGGGGACGGAGGAGTTCCACTGGGCCAGGGCCCCGGGCATGGCCAGGCACTGGATGGCAGGGGAGCCCCTGAGGCTGTAGCCGGGGCTGCACTCGAAGCGCACCAGCGCGCCCACGGCGAAGTCGCTGCCCAGGCGCCGGCCGTGCCGCGGCTCCGGCACCGAGCTGCACTGCGTGGCGCTGGTGCGGGGCACGGCTGGCACACGGGGGGGACACACATGAAACAGAGTTAGTGCTGGCAGGGAGATGGTGCAGTGAAGATTTGGCAGTTTTACACTGAAATTACTGAGTGTCTGAATGCTGGGAGGTGATGAGTGCAGACTTGACTGTTGAGTGGTTGTACCTAAAAGCCTGAAGTGTCGGGGCTGAATCCAAACATGATTACTGAATGATTGTACCTAAACTCCAAAGTGTTTAAATCCCAAAGGGTGGCTGAATCCAAACTTGGCCATTGGCTGATTTATCTAAAGCCCAAGGAGGGGCTGAATCCAAACACAACCATTGACTGATTGTACCTAAACCCCAAGGAGGGGCTGAATCCAAACACGACCATTGACTGATTGTACCTAAACCCCAAGGAGGGGCTGAATCCAAACACAACCATTGACTGATTGTACTTAAATCCCAAGGGGGTTGAATCCAAACATGACCATTGGCTGATCGTACCTAAACCCCAAAGTATCCAAATCCAAAGGAAGGGCTGAATTCAAACTTGGCCATTGACTGATTGTACCTAAATCTCAAACTATTTAAACTCCAAGGAGGGGCTGAATCCAAACTTGGCCATTAACTGATTGTATCTAAACCCCAAGGAGGGGTTGAATGCAAACTTGACCATTGACTGATTGTATCTAAAAACCTGAAGTATCAGGGTTGAATCCAAACATGATCATTGACTGATTGTACTTAAACCCCAAAGTATCTAAGTCCCAAGGAGGAGCTAAATCCAAACTTGGCCATTGACTGATTGTATCTAAAACCTTAAAGTATCAGGGCTGAATCCAAACTTGACGATTGACCAATTGTACCTAAACCCCAAGGAAGGGCTGTATCCAAACTTGACCACTGACTGATTGTATCTAAAACCCCAAAGTATCTAAATCACAAAGAGAGGATGAATCCAAGCATAACCACAGCTTGATTTTATTTAAATCCCAAAGATTGACTTAATCCAAGCATGACCATTGACTGATTGTATCTAAATCCCAAAACTTGGTCGAATCCAATCATGACCATTGACTGATTATACCTAAATCCTAAAGATTGGCTTAATCCAGCATGACCATTGAGTGATTACTCCTAAACCCCTAAGCATCTAAACCCTAAAGAATGCCTGAATCCAAGCATGACCATTTACTCATCATTCCTAAATCCCAAAGCACCTAAACCCCAAAAGTGAGCTGAATCCAAGCATGACCACTGAGAAGAGAAAAAAAGAACATTTCACTCCCAGTTCTACCAGTTCAGGTGATCTGAGTTCAAGCGGTTCCATGCCAGACCAAGTGGAGGTGGCACCTGGGTGGGCATGGGGGCACTTGGATGAAGGTTGGACTTGAAGATCTTGGAGTGTTTTTTCCAACTTTAATGATTTAATGATTCTATACTTGAAATAAAAGCAGCTGGGACATCCAGAACCCCCCCACTGCCTCTTTCCAGAGAACTTTCCCCACACCAAAAGGTTGTTTTTACCCAGGAGAACCAAAGGATTTGGCAGTGGTTTCCCAAAAAATTGTTTTGTCGCCCAATGCAGGAGCCTTTGGGTTCCTCAGCTCCCTGGGCTTCATGGCCATGAAGGAACAGCAATTGGGGAGAAAAAATCTTCTTTGGAAAAGAAAGAAAAGGAGGATTTAAGTTGTGATGGTGCTGAAATTGTTGATATTCCTGTTGAATACTGGGAATTACAGTCAAAGACAGGAATGAGTCTGGCAGATAAGTGAGGAGAAAAACTCATCAAAAAAAATCAGGTCTATTGCCAAGGAAGAATTCAATTAATATTTTCCTCTGAGTTGCTTTAAATTTATGAGTGTTTAGCTAATTAGAGTCTGGCCAGGCAGATCCAAATCAGGATCGCCCTTTTCCCCTTGCTTCCCATGCAGCTCTTGCAGGAGGGAGGAGGAAACCTTCCCTGCTTTCATCAGAACCTTTGTTCTGCTGAGCTCTTTGAAGATTACAATCACAACCACGGCTGTTTCACACTCATTAGGCAGGAATTCAAGAGAACAGATCTCTAACTACTCCAAAATCCAAACCATGCTTTGCTTCACCCCTGCAGAAGGCTCAGGTCGTGCCAGTGTCTGTCCCCTCTTTGCAGCACAAGCCTGGATGCTCCCACAGATAACTCCAGGGAGCACGTGGGTGAGAAATCCCTTCTGCTTTCCCACTGTTGCGTGCATCATTTGCTATTTACTCCCATAAAATCCCCGGGTTGTTCTCGCCCAGTGCAGCACAAAGCTGTTACTGAAAGGATCAAGGGGCAGCAGTGTGACAGCCCCGAGCCTGTGACATGCACACAGGGAGGATTTCCGAGCTGCCAGACGGGATTTCAGCTGCTTACACCCAGCGAAAGTGCTAAAAATGCCACTGGGGAGAATTGCTGGGGGATAAATCTCCAAATTCCCTGTGTGACTCCGGGCACGACAGCAGGATGGGGCTGATGGTAATCCTGGGATGTGCAGGGTTCAGGCTGAGAGGGAATGAAAGGGCAGAATACAAAGCACCCAGAGCAGCCCTGCCAAAGCTCTGCTCCCAAGGGAATCCTAATTCCCTGTGATATTCCCTGCTGAGAACCCCCTGACATCAAAAGCAGCTCAGGACACTCAGGACACCCCTGGGAATGACCCGAGGACACTTCCAGAACACACCTGAACTCACCTTGGTAGACAAAATGAAAGCCTTTGGCTGTGGATTGACCCTTGGAGCTGAATTTGATGAGGATCTGGTTGGTGGTGGCCAATGGCAAAGATTCCCCTGGATGGGGAGGAGGGAAAACAGGAGAGACACAGAGGTGAAGGAAGGAGCCACAGGAGGCAGGTGTTGGGTGTCAGCTGTGCCAAAGCCGCTGTCCCCAGCAGGGACAGGGACAGGGACAGGGGACAGGGGACAGGGAGCAGCTGCCTACCTGAGTGAGAGCCTGAGAGGGAGCTGAGCAGCCGGGAGTGCTCCGTGGGGCCATCGTGCACCTCCACCACGTCATTGAGCGCCGTCTGGAAAAAGGCAAACTGCCCGAAGAGCACTGTGGGGACAGCGACAGGGACAGGGCTGGCACCGGCCACTGCTGTCCCCAGTGCCACCACACTGCTGTCCCCAGTATAACCACACTGCTGTGCCCAATGTCATCACACTGCTGTCCCCAGCATCACCATGATGCTGTCCCCAGTGTCACCACACTGCTGTCCCCAGTGTCACCACACTGCCATTCCACTGCTGTCCCCAGCATCACCATGCTGCTGTCCCCAATGTCACCATACTACTGTCCCACTGCTGTCCCCAGTGTCATCACACTGTTGTCCCCAGTACCACCACACTGCTGTCCCCAGTGTCATCACACTGCCATCCCATTGCTGTCCTCAGTGTCTGTCACCACACCATCATCCCCACTGCCATCCCACTGCTGTCCCTACACAGCCAGCCCATGCGGTCAAGGCGTTTTCATGGACTCAAGAGAATCCCCTGAGCTGAACCAGACCCCAAGGACCGTCCAGTCCAACTCCTGACCCCCCAGGATTCCCAGCATTCCAAACTGGGATCTATTTACCCAGCACAACCTCTGTCCTGTGTTTCATCTGCCTTTATTCCAGCCTGGAAAAATGGGAGCCTTTTATTTATCCCAAATTCCAGAGGCAGCACCAGCCTCCCCTGGGTTCATTAACTCAACATTTTCCCACTGATTCCCAGCCCATTTGGAATTTTCTGTGACTCATTCCCCTTTCCCTTCCTAGGGAACACGAGGTTCAGAATTCCACTGAGGAACAATAATTATTGATTAGCTGCAATGGACAAAATTGGACAAATCCAGAATTTTCTCTGACTCCAGCACAAAGAGCACCCAACAGCACCTCCTGCTACTCTCCCATCCACCTTATCTCCAGTTCTGGATGAACTTATAAAAAATTATCATTAAAAACCCAGCAAATAAGAAGAGAATCCCATAAAAATTCCAAGCATGGTACCATAGTCCTTGGGCACGACGATGGAGTACAGGCACACCTGGCCACTGGTGTAGTTTTGGGGATAATTTGGGGACAGGACGACTCCATCTGAGCCTGTGTACTGCCCTCCACAGGGAGCTGCAAGGGAAAAGGATCATGGAGCATCCCTGGAGCCTGGAAATGTCCCCAGCCACCATCCCCTGCTCCAGGTGCTGCTCCCTGGAAGTTCTCATTGGAAAAATCAGGTTTATCCCACCCTGAGTTTGTGCTGGAATTATCAAACCACTAATTAATGTGAGATTTGCTCTGTTCCCCACCTCACACCTGGGCATGAGCTCCTTTTGCCACCTTTCCTCAGTTTTCCCTGCCACAGCCTTCCCAAATTAGGGATTTCACTCCTTCCCCCCACCAGCTGTCTCTTGATCCCCTTCTCAGCTCAAGTCTGACTGCAAACTATAAAGTCAGAAAAGAAAATAAAATAATCACAGAGAAACCCTAAGGAAAAACCCCTTGCTTTGTCACTGAGCTCTGCCCCTGCTCAGGAACACCCAAGATTGAGGGTTTGGATTAGCAAGGCTCAGGTTTAGCCAGGGTTTAAGTGGATTCCTGACTCCTGCCCTGTGCCAGGCACTGAATCAGCCACGTCCAGTTTCCTGCCTCCAAAAAACACCTCAAAAACCTCCCAGAAATCAGCTTTTCCTATTAAAAGAAGAGCTGTTAAACCCCTGAAAAACCCCTAAAAAATTAGGGAAAAACTGAGAAAACCCCTGTGAATTAACCCCCATTTTTCCATGGGGGATGCACTGAGGGGTTCAGCTCTGGGCAGATCCTCCCCCCAGGCCCTTCCTGTGGGATTTACCTGTACAGGTGGGGCGTGGCTTGTTCCAGGTGGGTTTTCCATCCTCTCCCATCACACAGGTGAGGGTGGGGCCCCCCTCGATGTCGTAGCCCCCATCACAGTAGAAGGTGATGGTGGAGCCCAGCTTCAGGTCTGTGCCCACCCTGGTGCCATTCTTGATGGAGCCTGGGTCAAAGCAGGACTCCCGGGGGTTCTCTGCAGGGAAAGAGATAAAATTTTTAAAAAAGTATTAAAAAATTTTTTAAAAATTCCCAGGATTTTTATTCCCAGGATTTTTATTCCGCTTGCACAGCTCCTCTGCTGTTTTGATCAATGAAATTGGAGTTTTTTTAGGATTTTTTTTACCTGGGAATGTGTGGGGTTTTCACAAGGATTGGCACCATTTGCAGGGTGTGGATTTGGGATTTGGTTTGGATTCTGGGAGAAGGGAGGCTCCAGTTCCCACCCAGGCACCCAAAATCCAAACTCTGTTTTGGGAGCCACAGACTGGGGAACCCCCACTGCCCATCACACATTTGTATCCTCAGCCTTTAAATCCTGAAATCCTGGCTTCTCCTGGGCTCAGTGGGGTCTTGATGCCACAATCCAAATCAAAACTTTGATTTCACACAGCCCCAGGATCGCTGAGGCTGGAAAATCCCTTCAGGACCATCGAGTCCAAGCTGTGACCCATCCCCACCTTGTCACCAGCCCCAAGGAGTGCCACAAGGACAAATGATATTTGAGATGGGGAGAAATCTCCATCTGGCACAGAGAAATCCTGGATTTCCCATCCCTGGAAGTGTACAAGGCCAGGCTGGATGGAACTGGAGCAATCTGGGATGGTGGAAGGTGTCCCTGCCTTTGGATGGGTTTTAAGGTCCTTTCCAACCCAAACCAGTCTGGGATTCTTTCATTTATTCCTGGACACCTCCAGGGGTGGGGATTCCACCCTTTCCAAGGCCTGACAACTTTTCCATGCAGAAATTCCTGCTGATTTCCAACCTGAGCCTCCCCTGGCACAACTTGAGGCTGATCCCTCTCATCGTGTCCCTGTTCCCTGGGAGCAGAGGCCAAACCCCACCTTGTTCCACCCTCCTGGCAGGTAGAGAGTGAAAAATTCTCTGCCTGCAGAGTTTAAAATCCCATTTCCACATAAAAACTCCAGAGAACACTACAGAGCTGTCAGGACTTAGATATTTCTTTCCTTCTTCTTCTTCTAGCTTGGTTTTTGGGTTTTTCTTTTATTTAATTTTTTTCCCTGCCTGCAATATAATTAGAGGCTTTGATTAATCCTGCTCTTTTGTCATTTGGAAATTGCTCATTAAAGACAAGGGCTTTTCTGAGAGCAGTGGCTCTGGGAACAATTCAAGTGTGCTTAAGCATTAAATCAGGGGCTCTCAGATTTTGGGGAAGGTGTGGAAGGAGAAACAGGAAACTGTAAAGCCCACAGGTTTTGCTTTTGTTTCTCTGCATGAAAAATCAGATGATCCCACGGTTTCCTGTCCACAGCAGCTGCACCAGGAGATCCAAATGAATGGGGCACGAAAAGATGGGATTTTCTTTTTCCTCAGAGCATCAATTCCCTGTTTTGGGAGCCACAGACTGGTCAACCACCACTGCCCATCACACATTTGTATTCTCAACCTTTAAATCCTGAAATCTTGGGTTCTACAGGCTCAGTGGGGCCTTGATGCACAAATTTTGGACACTTTTGAGCATCACTTTTCCTCTTTTCCTGTTTCATTCCTCTTCAAGTCCCTCTCTCCTCCCACTGCTTTGGGCAAGAGGAACTCTCTTCCTTCTTTTCTCCACCCTCTGCTTTGGGGATGCCAAAACACCAGAATTCCCCCTGGAAGGAGTTTTCCACAGCATCTAGAGCCTCTCCCACTTGTTCCAAAGTGGAGATTTAGCAGAGAAATAATAATAATAAGCAGAGTGAATAAGCAGAGTGAAAGCCCCGGGTAGCTGCTGGTGGGGTTTTGATGCACAAATTTTGGACACTTTTGAGCACCACTTTTCCTCTTTTCCTGTTTCATTCCTTCCTCTTCTCCTCCCACTGCTTTGGGCAAGATGAACTCCCTACCTCTCTCCTTCCCTCCCTTTCTCCATCCTCTGCTTTGGGGGTGCAAAACCACCAGAATTCCCCCTGGCAGGAGTTTTCCACAGCATCAAGAGCCTCTCCAGTTGTTCCAACAAGTGGAATAATCTGGGAATAAGCAGAAGGAAAGCCCCAGGTAGCTGCTGGTGGGGTTTTGATGCACAAATTTTGGACACTTTTGAGCACCACTTTTCCTCTTTTCCTGTTTCACTCCTTTCCTCTTCACCTCTCTTTCTCCATCCTCTGCCTCAGGGGTGGCAAAACACCAGAATTCCCCCTGGAAGGAGTTTTCTACAGCATCTAGAGCCTCACCACTTGTTTCAACAAGTGGAATAATCTGTGAATAAGCCCAGGGAGAGCCCCAGGTAGCTGCTGAGCCCCCAGCCCTCACCTGTGTACTCGATGACGAAGCCGGCGTTGCTGACGGAGGCGTCGCTCCGGAACGCCAGGAAAAGGCTGTTACTGCTGCTCTCGATCCTCTCTGGCAGCTGGGAGCCATAAAAACTCCCAATCAGGGGGCTCAGGGAGTCAGGCCCGTCGTAGATGTGCAGGAAATCGTAGCCAGGCTCCAGGCTGAAGCTGCAAAAGCAAAGGAGGAGAGCTTGGGGTCAGGACATGTCCCTGGAGAACGCGGGGTTGATGTTCTGGGATGTGGAAGCCCAGGGCAGGGATTGGCTGCTCCTGCTCCAAAATCCTGCCAGGCAGAGGAAATTCTGCCTCCATCCATGTCTGAGGGATCCAGGAGTGGGGATGGAGTCAAGGGACAGAGCCTGAGCTGGAGCTTCTGCAGGGATTCCTGGGCTGTGCCACATCATGTTCTATTTATTTGTGTGGTGGAAGGAATGATGAATATGACTCCATGTTCTCAGAAGGCTAATTTATTATTTTATGATATTGTATTATATTAAAGAATGCTATACTAAACTATACTAAAGAATATAGAAGACTAAAGAGATAATAATGAAAACTTATGACTCTTTCCAGAGTCCTGACACAGCTTGGCCCTGACTGGCCAAAGAGTGAAAACAGCTCACAGCAGAAACCAATGAAACAATCACCTGTGGGTAAACAATCTCCAAACACATTCCAATGCAGCAAAACACAGGAGAAACCACGAGATAAGAACTGTTTTCATTTTTTTCTGAGGCTTCTCAGCTTCCCAGGAGAAGAATCCTGGCCAAAGGGATTTTTCCAGAAAATATGACTTTGACAATGTCCTGTCTATCCAAGAGGAGCTGCAGCTGCAATATGAGGATCCCCTCTCCAAAAAAAAGTCTGGGAACAGATTATCCATATATTGTCCTGACACAGCTAGGCCCTGATTGGCCAAACAGTGAAAACAACTCACACCAGAAACCAACCAATCACCTGTGGGTAAACAATCTCCAAACACATTCCAAAGCAGCAAAACACAGGAGAAGCAACGAGATAAGAATTGTTTCCCATTTTCTCTGAGGCTTCTCAGCTTCCCAGGAGAAAAATCCCCGGGCAAAGGGATTTTTCCAGAAAATGTGACTGTGACAATGTTCTGTCTATCCAAGAGGAGCTGCAGCTGCAATATGAGGATCTCCCCTCCAAAAAAAGTCTGGGAACAGATTATCCAGGGGCATGGGACAGTTCCATCAGCTTTGGGTTGGTTCCTTCCCAGAGTTCAGACATCCAGACCCAGATCCTCCCTTCCCTCTCCGTGGCCATGGCACCAAACCATGCGTCCCCTCCCCAAGGCCATGGCACCAAACCCTTGTGTACTCACACGCTGAACACCAGGGCAATGACATAGTCAGGGGACACTGTCAGCTTCCAGTCACACTCCTTCCCTGGGGGATATGGCTCCGGGTACTGCGGGGACAGGATCACCCCAGCCGGGCCCGTCAGGATCCCGCCACACGGAGCTGCAGGAAAACCACCAAGGATGGTGAAAAATGCATGTATTTTATGACTGGCTTTACACAAATATTCAATTGAATATTATACGGGTTGTGTTAGAAAATAATGCTGTATTAATTCTTTTAAGTAGTGTGTTAAATATAGTTTAAGGTTATAAAAAATGTTAAAATAGAAACCATGATGTGTAAGATACTTTTTTAAAGAAAGGACTGGCAGTGAGATAGCAGCCACAGGACACCTGAATCTTTCAGAAAAAAAGAATTTATTGCCCTCTTATCAAAAGAAAGGAACTTCTTCCCACCTCAAAGATGCTGTTAGGATTCAGAGGAAGAAGCTGACACTGCCCAGACAGAATCCTGTATTTGAATGGAATTTATGCATCATGTATGAGGTGTATGAATATGCAACAGGTTATTTTTTTTAAGGGTTAATCGTTTGTTAACTGTGTCCTTTTTCAGGCTCATGCTGCCCAGAAAAGGTACCTGGACCGTCTGTAACTCTTTGTATTTATTGTCTCATATTGTCCTAATTCAAATTGTCCAAATTATTATTAATTAATATTAATAATTACTATATAGAATAGAATTAATATTAATTAATTCTAATTGTATCACTATTTTTATAACCATTTTATTACTATTAAACTTCTAAAATTTTAAAAACAAGTGCTCGGCGTTTTTCACAATTTGGAGTACACAGATTTCCAAAGCACCAAATGGGAAGCAGGAATGGAATAAAAAAAGGAGATGTGATAGACAGGGGGGATTGAGACAGCACAGAATCCTTGTGGGGTATTTTGGTGGGAAGTGACCCTGAGGCTCATGTAGGACATGAGGTTGTGGTGGCTCTGCCAGGTGAGGGCTCTGCCAAACACCACAAAGATCTCTGGATGCCACCAGAACCTTCCTAAAATCCATAAATGAGGAGCCAGGAGGGGAGAGAGGGAGAAATTCCACTTTTCTGCTGCATTTATGGGAGTCCCTGTCAAGGCCTGCTCGCCCGTAACGAGGTGAAAACACGTCTGGGCCTAAATGGCTCCGTCGTGTTTACTCCACTTCCCAGCACATTAAATGCCAAGCTGATTGAAAAATCAATTATTGCTTTTTTAAGGCTCAAAGTGCCTGCTCGTGTTTCTCACCGTGGCAAAACATGACTGATATTTTTCCTGTCAGTTTTTTATTATGCAGGCTCTTTGTGAGGGCTCTGAGGTTTCTCAGATCGGCCCTCACGTATTTGGGGTGAAAGGAAGGGGGTCTGAGAGCAGATAAAGAGTGGGAAATGAGCTGGGATGGGACAAAAATGATGGGATAAATCTTGGAAACATTTTCCATGAAGGAATGAGCATGTGGAATTTGATAAAGAAAAATATCAGGTAAAACCCAGTGGGACTGGTCTAGAAATGCCATAGTAGGGATTAGAGAGCTTTTTCAAGTCCAAAAATGGAGAAATGTCATCCTTCTGGAAACCACAGCATAGATATGGAAAATTTGGCTGAAACTCCCCACAAAAAATGCTTTGGAAGGACCCACCAGCATCTCTTCTGTCCCCATTCACCCCAATTTTAACCCCAAGGGTGCCTTCCCCTCCCATACTGTAACATCAGGGGAAAACTCTGCAGAAACTGAAATCTAAGGACTCATTTTTGAAAAGCCTGAGGGAGACAAGTGTTCAACACCCTCGGATTCCTTTGAAAATCCCACCCAGAGTCTCCAAAGGGTTTTAAGCAGGAGCTGGACCCAGCCAGTGCTGCCTGGGACTGGGAGGGATGCAAACTTCAAATGGCCCAAACCTCCTGGGGCTCTCCCAGCCCTGATTGTATCACAGTGGTGCCACAAAGAGGGGAAAACGCATCTGAAATGCTAAATACCCCAATTCAGCCCTAAATTTAACACTGAGTTTTCCCAGTTTAGCTCCAACCAAGCTGCCTCTCCCCCAGTTACTGATATTTCACTGATTATTCCTCCAAGTCCTTTCTCACTTCATATTAAAATTGGCTGGGAAAAAAACTGTAAACAATTGAAGTATAATTTGAAGTACAATTTGAAGTGTTAGAAAATCAGCTTTTTTAATCACAGCTCTGGAGACCTGAAGGGTATTTTAAAAAATATTTCTTAGTTTTTTAAGATGTGTGGGGTGAAATTTTACAACAGGGTTCAGGATGGATCTGTGTCCATGAATTCAGGACGTGGATCTGTGTCCATGGATCCAGGTCATGGATCTGTGTCCATGGGTTCAGGACATGGATCTGTGTCCATGGATTCAGGTCATGGATCTGTGTCCATGAATTCAGGATGTGGATCTGTGTCCCTGGACTCAGAACATGGACCTGTGTCCATGAATTCAGGACGTGGATCTGTGTCCATGGATTCAGGTCACGGATCTGTGTCCCTGGACTCAGAACATGGACCTGTGTACATGAGTTCAGGTCATGGATCTGTGTCCATGTGCCCAGGACATGGATCTGCATCCCTGGGCTCAGATCATGGATCTGTGTCCATGAATTCAGGTCACAGATCAGTATCCATGGGTTTAAAACATGGATCTGCATCCCTGGGCTCAGATCATGGATCTGTGTCCATGAATTCAGGTCACAGATCTGTGTCCATGGGTTTAAAACATGGATCTGTATCCATGGGCTCAAGACAGGGACCTGTGTCCATGGAGTTAAAGCATGCATCTGTGTCCACAGATTTAGCACAGGGATCTGTGTCCATGTGCCCAGGACATGGATCTGCATCCATGGGCTCAGATCATGGATCTGTGTCCATGGATCCAGGTCACAGATCTGCATCCATGGGTTTAGAACATGCATCTGTATCCATGGGCTCAGAACAGGGATCTGTGTCCATGGATTCAGGACAGGGATCTGGGTCCCTGGGCCCAGGACATGGCCCTGTGTCCATGGATTCAGGACATGGATCTGTCCATGGATTCAGGTCATGGATCTGTGTTCGTGTGCCAGGACATGGCCCTGTGTCCATGGATTCAGGTCACAGTTCTGTGTCTGTTTCCTTGTGTACCTGTGCAGGTGGGAGGGTCTGGCTGCCAGAAGAACCTGTTCTGGATCTGCACACAGGTGATCTGGGCCTCCCCTTGCAGGCTGTAGCCGGGGTTGCACTGGAAGGTGATGGAGTCCCCGGCCTCCCGGCTGTCCCCGCTCCGGCTCCCGTTCTGGGGGATTCCTGGGTCATTGCAGGACGTGGCTGTGGACACTGCAGGGCATTAAAAGCACACCTGAATATCAATGTTTATTTAACACCAGGCCTGCAGCACTGGCTGCCCTCAGGCTCTGTCCTTACCCAGACATCCAGGCCATGCCTTGTTTCCCCATCCCTCCTCCCTCATCATCCCACAAAGTTCCCCCACACACACAAAAAGTGCCTTTCCCTTTGCTCTGAGCATCTGCCACTCCAGCTGGGAAAGGCTCTGGGGACCAGCAAGTTCAAGAGCAGCACCCAGGGAGCAGCTTTGATGTAGAATTGTGCACATGGCTGTTTACTCCATCAGGCCAGACACCCACTGATCCTCCACGGTGCTTTTGGAGAGTTCTGTGCCAAGGCACATGCTGCAAAATCAACTCAGCCAACAGCACTTCACGCTTTCCCCTGAGTGCCAGAGAAATTTAGCCTCAAGATCTGTGAAGCATCAAGCCTGACCTTTCAGAAATGTGTTTGTTTCCTTTCCAGACTTGTTGCTGCCTCTCTTTGAGGTCTGAGATGTCCCCTGAGCTGGGGACAGGCAAAGCTTTGCTGCTGCCTGAGCTCAAGGTCTGCCGACAGCACATGGATTTACCAGCAGGGAAAATCCTGGAGTAATAGGAGTTTTGTGAGCTTATCCACCTCATTAAAGCTCCCAAGATCCCAAAGTGGACAGGTCTGAGCTCAGGTCTGGCTGCTTAGTCACACCTGCTGAACAAAGGCTTTGAGCAGGAGCAGTCAATAAAGCCCAGCTCCAGATCAGGAGCTTATTTCCTGCTAAGTTGATGAGAGTCTGTTACAGCCAGGCAGTTTAGAGAAAGCTGCTCTTGAAAGAGCCAGAGGAAATCCCTCTCTTTCTGTGCAGCTGGAGATAAGGAAGTTAACAGCCCAGGCTGGTCCTTCCTGGCAGGATGAGACACAAAAATCTGGCAAAAAAAACCCAGGATGGCACCGCTGTGCTGGGTGACACAAAGCTCTGCCTCTGTCTGGGTCATCCCAAAGCTCTGAAACCCAGCAGAAATTCTCCCCAAAATGCTGCCTTGTTCCCCCAGCCAAGCAAAGCACCCTGGACAGAAAGTGATGGAAAAAAAACCCCAAAAAACCCAAACTTAGGAAGATGTTTCAATGTGTCTCAGTCCAGGCAAAGTCAAATCATCACTCACCAAAGTCAAATCAACCACTCCCTGTTTTTATCACTCCAAAACAGCAGCACAAACCTGAACATTCTGTAAATATTGGAATATATCACCCTAAATAATTGAAATTAATATGTTTGCAGGGCTGAGGTTTGGTTGGGGTTTCCCTCTGGGTGTGGTCACGATTTTGAGGAACCCCTGCCCATCCCACCTGAGAACTGGATGGCAAAGCCCTGTTTGCTGGTGAAGAAGTCGGTGTTGAACTGCAGGATGACGGAGTTGAAGGTGCTGTGGATGTCCCCAGGCAGCCCCGAGCCGCTCATCTCCTTCAGCAGGATCCCGTTCTCCACCGGCCCGTCCCAGATCCGCAGCACGTCGTGGAACTCCTCGGTGTGGAAAACCATGAAATGGAGCCTGAGGGGCAAAAAACACCCGAAATTCAGGCCTGGGGTGTGGTTTGTGCCAAATTCAGGCAGCCAGGCTCACACAGAATGTGTTGTTTCATCTGGAATTCAGGCCTGGAGTGAGGTTTGTTGTGGTATTTTTTGAGTCTTGAATTTGACTCCATGTTTTTAGAAGACTAATTGATTATTTTATGTTATTATATTATATAAACTATACTAAATTTTATGTTACATCATTATTATATTATATTATATTATATTATATTATATTATATTATATTATATTATATTATATTATATTATATTATATTA
>JAWWEX010000094.1:4533899-4547968 GCA_035583215.1 Arremon brunneinucha | reverse complement strand
AAAAAAAAAAACCCCACCAACCCCCCCCCCCCCCCAAAAAATAAAAACAAACCAAAACCAAACACCAACACCCAAACCAAAACAAAACCAACAACCAAATTAGGAATTGGGGAGATTATGTTTATGTAAATATAAGTGTGAGAGAGGGGAAGTTGTGCCAGCTTAGCAAGGAGCAGAGAGGAGAGCCCAGCTCTGCCCTGGGAGTGTGAACAACCCTTGGTCCCTGTGGGTCCCTTCCAGCTCTGGGTATTTTCTCACTGCTGTTTTCAGATGAAACTCTGCAAAGTGGAACCTGTCAATACCCGTGAAAATGGGATGAATTAACAACATCAGTGGAATTTTACAACACTGGGATCAGGGATTGACCACAACTCTGCCATGTCTCTGTGCTCCCTGCTCCCAGCTGAGCAAGGAATTTCCACACATTTTCCAGCACAACCTCCTGCTTTTCCTCCACCTTCCTCCTCTCCCCCAGCCCAACCAAGGCACTCCAAGCCCCCTTTGCAAGAGCAGCCCTTTCCCTTTCATGGCTCTGAGGTGCAGACTCATTTTTCTCGCTGTCTCACCCCCCTGCCCTTCCCCTCGTGCTGTGCAGCTACAGCTTCATTCCAAAAGCTCTGGTGATTAATTTTCATGTAAGTTATAAATGAGAGCTTTATGCAATTGTATCATGCGTGAAGAGGATTATTTTTCCAATGGATTACCATAAAAATGAAGTTGCTGGGAATGTGCTCTCTCCACTCCCCTGAGATCGGCTGTGCTGCTGCTGGAGCTGGGAGATGAAAGGGGCAGGGAGAGGGAGCTCTGATCCCTGGGAAAGGCAGGGTCACCAGGTGTGTGGGGCTCTGACACCTTCCAGAACCTTCTCCTTTCACTGCTGGCTTCTTCCAAGCCTTTGGTTGATCCCAAATCTCTGCTCATGCTTTTGGGGATTACAAGAGCAAAGTTGCTGAAGCAGCCTTTGGATGGGGGGGAAAAAGGGACCTCTCTCCTCTGTCCTATAAAAACCTTTTCCAGGAGAACAAAAATAGAGGAGATTTCAAGTGGAAGTTGCCTGTGCAGGGATTCAGCTGCTTTGGCTGTGCTTTTCCTCCTCTGTTCACACCCAAGCCCATCCATTATTGAGCCATTCTGAAGGGCAGCGCTAATGGAGGGAATTTCTGCATGAAATAAAAATGAAAACATCAGCCCAAACCTGCCTCCAGCAGAACTCCACGGGCTAAAAGCAGCACAGAGCTCACCCTGAGGGCCAGGCTGTGCTGGGATGGGTGCTGAGGCAGCAGGGAGGAGAAAATGGGAGTGAGAGGGAAGAAATTCAAGACGGAACAGCAACGGGCTTGGGGTGAGCCAGGAATGCCTGAGAAGCACTGGGAGCTCTGATGGGAGAGTATTAATTATATAACTTATTATTATTACTATTATTATTATTATTATTATTATTATTATTATTATCATCATCGTCACCACCATCATCATTATTGTTGTTGTTTTAAGGTGCAATTCTCCCCCTCAAATCCCACTCAGTCAAAGCTTGGCTTGCCCAAATATTCCAGTTTTCTGTGGGCTTTGGCCAGCCTGGAATCTCTGGGAACACCCAGGGCAGCCCTGAAGGGTTTGGCAGGGCTGGGCAAACATCACTGAGGGGGTGGTGGGGCAGAAGTGAAGGATCAGGGAGCAGGAATTCCCTGGATTCTGGGACATTCCCTGTGATTTCCTACAACAGCCCCATTCCAGGATTGTGTCATGTGGCCATTCAGCACTTTTGGGACGTTCCTCATTAACCTGGTGGAAAAAAGGGTTTGATTCTGGATGCATCCCATTAACGAGAGGGGTGGGAAGCTGTCCATGGACACAAAGCTCATCTGGGATGTTTGAGCTGAGGAACACCATGGACAAGACCAGGACATGGCCTGGTGTCACCACCCAGGGCTGGAAACAGAGGAGCAGCGATGCCTCTGGGGGCTCTGAGCAACCTGGGAAATAAACCCCATAAATCCTCAATCCCATCCTAAACCATTCCCTGATTCTGGAACCAAAGCAGTGACTTCTCCCTGCTCATCCCTCAGCTTCTCCCTCCTTGCTTTATTTAATTTTTGACCTTTGTTTCTGTGAGAAATCTGTGGGAATTTTTTTGTAAAAACCAGCTCCAAGTGGGAAAGAAGCCAAACCACAGGAGCCCAGCTCACCCAATGGTGCACCCAGGCTCTGCCTCGATGGTCCAGATGCAGTTGAGGTTGTGGTCGTAGGGAGTTGGGTATCCTGGAGAAAGGATCCGTCCTGAGGTCTCTCCTCTGATTGTCCCTCCACACTCAGCTGGAACAAAAATATTTATGGGGTTAGGGAGAAGATTTGTGGCTTTTTGTGGCTCTTGCTTGGCAACAATCTCACCCTGCAACAGAGATTATTCCTGGCTTTTCCCAGGGATTCTAAAAGATGAAGGGAATTGTTGAATTCAGCTGAGTTATCAGAGTTATTCTGCATTTCTGAACACCTGGCAAAGCTTCCCTGCACCTTTCTGGATCCCCAGGGAGCAAAAGCAGAGCCTGTCAGGATCCTGATTCCCTGCTCCACACGTGGGGGTGAAGGAGCTCTGCTCCTCTGCTTGGATTCATCAGAAAATGAAGGATAAGAAGCCAAAGAACTTGTAAATGTCGCTGTAAATGAACTGCAAAGAATGTGAGGATTTGGAGTAATTTCCATAACATATCCATTCAAATTCTGTAATTTTCATTTCTTTCCGTTTTCTTTCATTTCTTTTTAATTTCCACACGCTCAGACACGGCCTCGTATCCAGCACACGAAGAGCAAACAGGCTGAAGGTTAAGAAAACGCACAAATGACAGAGATTTATCTTTTTACATCAATAAATGAGGCTGAAACCCCAGCCAAGGGCTGGCCCTGCCTCCTGGGAGAGGGAACAGGGAGTGCCAGGGGCTGAGCACATCCCTGGGTGTGGAGATCTCCCAGGGGACTCAGTGTCCAACAACTCCCCCATGTCCTGGGCACGGCAGGACAGGAATCAGCAATCAGCCCCATTCATTTAACACACAAAACCCCAAAGCGGAATTTGGAAGAGCTGCGGGTGAAAAGGGAACTCTGCAAAGGGAATTGAAATGTCTGGGGATGGGATCAGGTGTCAGGCAGCTCTGAAATAAACCTGGCTCTGTGCTGTCACACAGGACACACGTTGGTGTCACTATCAGGAGGTGCCACTCACTTCAACATGTCCAGAGTGAAAGGACAAGGGCTGGAACAGCACAAGGAAGCAAAAATCCCTTGTCAAATGTGTCTTTAGGGCAGTGTTTCATGTTAAAGCTGCTTCAGGTGCTCTCTGTCTCATACAGGAGCCTCACCACATTAATTAGTGGAGATAGGCAATTAACAGCAGAGTTAATGTCCATGGATCAGCAAAGGGTGGTCAGGGTGGGGAATCCAATTTCCTGGAGGTGCAGGAGGTGTCTCCATCTCGAGATGCCTCACAGAGGAGCCTCACCATGTATTAATTAGTGCAGATGCAATTAGTATGAGAGCTAATGTCACATGGATGAGCAAAGCAGGGACAGAAGGTGGTCAGGGAGTGGGATCCAAGGAAATAAATTCCTGGAAGTTTTGGCAGAGCAGGAGGTGTCTCCATCTCAAGGAACCTCACCACAGACAACTTAATTAGTGCAGATGCAATCAACAGCAGAGTTAATGTCAATGGATCAGCAAAGCAGGGACAAGGGTGGTCAGGGTGGGGAATCCACAAGGAAATAATTTCATGGAATCCACAAGGAAATAATTTCCTGAAGGTTTTGGAGGAGCAGGAGGTGTCTCCATCTTGAGATGCCTCACAGAGGATCCTCACCACAACTTAATTAGTGCAGATGGGGGTAATTAATAGCAGAGTTAATGTCAATGGATCAGCAAACCTGGGACAAAAAATGGTCAGGGTAGGGTGCAGGACCAAGGGTGTTCAGGGTGTGGGATCCAAGGAAATCTCAGTCTGGAGAGTGTTGGAGGAGCTGGAGGTGTCTCCATCTTGAGGACCCTCACCACACATAACTTAATTATTGCAGATGCAATTAACAGCAGAGTTAATGTCAGTGGATCAGCAAAGCAGGGACCAAAGATGTTCAGGGTGTGGGAACCAAGGAAATCTCTCCTGGAGGTTCTGAAGGAGAAGAAGGAGGAGAAGGAGGAGAAGAAGGAGAAGGAGGAAAAGAAGAAGAAGGAGGAAAAGAAGGAGAAGGAGGAGAAGAAGAAGGAGGAAGAGAAGGAGGAGGAGAATGAGGAGAAGGAGAAGAATAAGGAGAATAAGGAGAAGGAGAATAAGGAGAAGGAGGATAAGAAGAAGGAGAATGAGGAGAAGGAGAAGGAGAATAAGGAGAAGGAGGAGAAAAAGGAGAAGGAGAAAAAGGAGAAGGATAAGGAGAAGGTGTCTCACCCACACAGGTCGGCAGGGGCTGGTCCCAGGCTCTCCTCTCCCCAGTCAGGCACACCAGCACCCTGGTGCCTCTCAGGGTGTAGCCAGGGTCACAGCTGAAGGACACTGAGCTGCCAGCAAAGTGTCCCTCGTCGTGCACCTTGTACCCAAACTGGGGCACGCCGGGGTCCTCGCACTTGATGAGCTCAAAACCTGCACAGGGAGCAAGGGCAGCTGTTGGCAGCAGGGATTTCACAGCCAGGAGGGTCTCACACAACGCCATGGTGGGGTTTTCTCCTTGCAATGATTTGTTGGGGACTAAAAGGGGCCATGTTGGAAATTAGAGGGGTTTTAATTCATGTTGGAGTTTTGATATGAATTTCGGGATTGCTACAGGCTCGACAGGAAAGGTTTGATCAGGGAACAGGGGAAGAGGAAACAGCCTTGAGCTGTGCCAGGGGAGGTCAGGTTGGATACCAGGAGGAATTTCTGCATGGAAAGGGTTGGAAGGGGCTGCTCAGGAAGGTTTGGAGTGCCCATCCCTGGAGGTGTCCAAGGAATGGCTGCATGTGGCACTCAGTGACAAGGTGGGGATCAGGCACAGCTTGGACTGGGTGGGCTTGGAGGGCTTTCCCACCCTCAGTAATCCTGGGATTCTGTGCTCTCCCACACTCCCACTCCATTTTGGGTACAAAATCACCCCAGAAAGGACTCTACTCATGTTCAACACCAAAACACAAAAATACACCTTGACCTGTGGGATTGGAACTCACTGGAGAACTGCAGCTCGAAGCCCTTGCTGGTGTTGGCAGTGTCAGTGATGAACTCCAGCCACATGGAGCTGGAGGTGCTGTTGATGCTGGTGCCCAGCAGCTCCGAGTGGCTGAAGGTGCCCAGCAGCCGGGCAGAGCTGTTGGTGCCATCATAGACCTGGGGGGGAATGAGAAATCCAGCCTGGAAAAGCCATTCCTGGGACCAAACCATCACTGCCCAGAGGGGCTCCGGCTGCCCCTGCATCCCTGGAAGTCTCCAAGGCCAGGCTGGATGAAGTTTGGAACAACCTGGGACAGTGGAAGGTGTCCCTGCTCATGGATGATCCTTAAGGTCCCTTCCCACCCAAACCATTCCAGGATTTCCTTAAGGTCCCTTCCTACCCCAACCATTCCAGGATTTCCTTAAGGTCCCTTCCCACCCCAACCATTCCAGGATTTCTGTAAGGTCCCTTCCCACTCAAACCATTCCAGGATTTCCTTAAGGTCCCTTCCAACCCAAATAATTCCAGGATTTCTCTGCAGCTTCACTGAGCTCTAGAACAGAGAAATGATGAGGAATTCATCCCACCTAGTCCCTGATCTGCTCACAGCAACACCCTGGGTTTGTCCTTTGGGGTTTTTTTGGGAAGAGCCAGCAGCTCCTGATAAATGCCCTGATTTGGGGTCACCTCAAATCAAGGAATTTGGTCCTGGCACTGAGCTGATCCTGGGTATTGGAGGGAAAAGGGAAGGAAAGAACCAACCCCACTCTGAATTCCAGCATCAGGCTGGAAAAGCAACTCCAACCCTCCAGGATTTGTCCCACAGCTGATCCAGGATCCCTGGATCTACAAGTGCAAACAGGGACAAATTCTTTAGGCAATGTGAGCTAAGGGATCTCAACTAAAAGCCTGCCTTGACGGAACTCCACAGTGCTGCCCACATGAGGAGCAGGATTTCCACCCTGGAGGATCTGCACCCTCCTCCTCAGCCCTGATTTACTCTGCACACTGGGCTGCATTTCCTCAGTTCTCTTTCCCAAGGAGCAGCTGCTAAAAATTCACATTTTTTCCCCCCAGACTGACTCAGAGATGAGCCCTGATTTAAGAAAAACACAAATGGGGCTTTTTTTCTTCCTTTTGTGAGGACCAAGAGCAGCTCCTCACCAGTGAAGATCGATAGGAACTTTCCTCAGATGAGCAGCTGATGACAAACCTGCTGAGAAAATGTAATTCCTCTGACAAGGAGTACATTCCTTGCATTAACAGGAAATCTTTCTCCCTTTCCAGTCATTTGCGAGCTGGAAACGTGGATTACGCCTCTCCTGGAGTGTGACACTTCAATGAGGACAGAGGATTCCTGGGAAGATGGCTCAGCACATCCTTGCAATATTAATGCCTCCTTCAAAACCATTCCTTTGGTTAATAAAAAAAACCCCTCAGCCTGGATTTGTCTCCTTCTCCACAGAGTCCTGGAGCTTGAATAATCTCAGAAGAGTCTGGAGTTCTGCATTTCAATCAGCCCCTTTTTTTGGGACAAACCAGCCTTGATTCTTCAAAGCACTGAAATAATGCTCAAACCCTCACTATTCTGATGGATGAGGAGTTTTTCCTGTGCAATTCCACAGGTGAGAGTGGAAGTTTAGCTGATCTGGGGGAAATCTGGGCTTCCAAACTGCCATGGGAATCACTGGGATGACACAGAGGTCGCTCCCACCTAATCCCATGAGAATTTTAGAGCCTTTCTGATGGATGAGGAGTTTTCCCTGTGCAATTCCACAGATGAGAGCTCAAGTTTAGCTGATCTGGGAGAAATCTGCCATGGGAATCACTGCCTGGCACTGGGATGACACAGAGGTCACTCCCACCTAATCCCATGAGAATTTTAGAGCCTTTCTGATGGATCAGGAGTTTTCCCTGTGCAATCCCACAGGTGAGAGCTGAAGTTTAAGCTGGTCTAGGAGAAATTTGAGCTTCCAAACTGCCATGGCAATCACTCCATGGCACTGCGATGACACAGAGATCATTCCCACCTAATCCCATGAGAATTTTAGAGCATTTAGAGACATTGCTCTCCACTGCCCGAGCCAGAATTACCTTGAGGACATCTCCTGCCTCCAGCTCGAAGGTCCTGGCTTTCAGCTGGATGCCCTTGCCAGGCTGGCTCTGGATGGAGTAGATGCACTCGTGGTTGTTGTTGTAGTTCAGGGGGTAGTTGGGGGACAGCAGCACACCCTGGGTGCCCGTCACCGAGGAGCCACACTCAGCTGCAGCGGGACACAAAGGCACATTTCAGTGACCCCACGCGTCTGCTGGCCACAGCACACATGCACGAGGCGCCTCTGAAGGCCACAGCTGCTCAGCCCCTCCTGCAGCAGCAAGGAGAGGGCTTCTCCCTGTTAGTATTCACTACAATCTCTTGTTACTCACTACAGCCTGTTGGTATTCACTACAACCTGTTGGTATTCACTACAACCTCTTGTTACTCACTACAACCTGCTGGTATTCACTACAACATGTTGGTATTCCCTACAACCTGTTGTTATTCACTACAACCTGTTGGCATTTACTACAACCTCTTGTTACTCACTATGACCTGCTGTTATTCACTACAACCTGCTGGTATTCACTACAACCTCTTGGTACTCACTACAACTTCTTGTTACTCACTATAACCTGTTGGTATTCACTACAACCTGCACACTGTCCCCTTTTCCATCACATTTTCCTAGGCAGGCTTCTCTTCTCCTTCAGAATCTGGGTAAACAGAAATTTGGGGGTAATTTGGGGGGGAATCTGTGTAAATGTAAATCTGTGTGAAGCTCTGTGAAATGTGAGTGGATCTGTGGGAAATCTGTGGGAATTTGGGGGAATCTGTGGGGGATATTTGTAAATATAAATCTATGTCAATCTCTGTGAGATCTGTGGGGAATTTGTGGGGAATCTGTGAGAATTTGGGTGAATCTGTGTAAATGTAAATCTGTGTGAAGCACTGTGAAATCTGTGTGGATCTGTGAGAATTTAGGGGGAATTTGGGGGAATCTGTGTAGGATTTGTGAGAAATCTGTGCAAATATAAATTTGTGACAATCTCTGTGAAATCTGTGTGAATCTGCGGGAAATCTGTGGGAATTTGGGTGAATCTGTGGGGGATCTGTGGGGAATCTGCGCAAATATAAATCTGTGTGAATCTCTGTAAAATCTGTGTGGATCTCTATGAAATCTGTGAAAATTTGGGGGGCATCTGTGAGTAATCTGTGCAAATATAAATCTGTGTGAATCTCTGTGACATCTGCGTGGATTTGCAGAAAATCTGTGGGAAATGGATAAAAATCTATACAAATCTGTATGAATCTGTGTGGATCTGCTCAGAACAACCCCACGCTGAGGATTTTCTGTTCTTCCTGCCGAGCTCCCACACGAGCCAGCCGTGACTCACTGTTTTCCCAGCCTGTTTACCCTGCAGGATCTTCTGCTGTCAAACACTGGCTGCCTGCTCCTCTGGGGCTCTGCACGCAGGCCTGGGGACGGGCACTCCAAAAGTCCCCCTGAGAGCAGTTTTTGGGATCAACCCCGTGTCCCTAAGTCCTCACAGATTCTGGAGCTGAGGGAACCATCCCAGGTGAGGGAACCATCCCAGGGCAGCTACTGGAGATGGGGGAACCATCCCAGCTGCAGGAACCATCCCAGAACAGCTCCTGGATGATGAGGGAACCATCCCAGCTGCAGGAACCATCCCAGGACAGTTCCTGGAGCTGAAGGAACCACCCCAGAACAGCTCCTGGAGCTGAGGGAACCATCCCAACTGAGGGAAGCATCTCAGAGCAGTTCCTGGATGATGAGGAAACCATCCCATGTGAGGGAACCATCCCAGGGCAGCTCCTGGGCTGAGGGAACCATCCCAGGGCAGCTTCTGGAGCTGAGGGAACCATCCCAGGTCAGGAAACCATCCCAGAAGAGCTCCTGGAGCTAAGGGAACCATTGCATGTGAGGGAACCATCCCAGAGCAGCTCCTGGAGCTGAGGGAACCATCCCAGGTGAGGGAACCATCCCAGGGCAGCTCCTGGGCTGAGGGAACCATCCCAGGTGAGGGAACCATCCCAGGGAAGCTCCTGGAGATGAGGGAACCATCCCAGGGCAGCTCCTGGCTCTGCTGCTCCTCCAGGGAAGGGTTAAGCAGCAGATGCACCCAGAGGAGGCTCTCTGGAGGAGACTCTTTGTCCTCTGCTCTTGCCAGGGATGAAAAGCTGGATTTTGGCACAGATTCCCCAGGGACAATGCTGGGGACATCTCAGGGAGCTGTCCTGGCCACAGGGCTTGGACAAAGGAACAAAAACCACCCTGAGCCCTCCCCAGACCATCTCCAGGACAGGAGCTGAATGCAGAGTGTCTGGAGAAGCAATTAAACCTCCTGTGATCTTAATGAGTCAGTCTCCCTTTTCCATCCCTATCCAGGCAGATCTGAGCAGCACTGGGGACATTGTGACAGAGCTGTCACCCTGCCACACAGCTCTGGGCCATCAGCCCTGAGTTTGCCCTGTTCTGATCAAGCCAAGCTGTTAATTCTGAGCCAGGAGCAGCAGCCAGGGTTGTCCACTCAGAGCTGCTGTCTGAGGCTCCAGTTCAAAGCTCTGGAAATGATTTTTTAGTTTGATTTTCATTCCCCTGATGAGCTTTATCTGCAGCCTGATTGTCATTCCTGCCTGTCCCAGCAGGATGAGGCCCCAGAGCTGGAAATTCAGCAGCACAGCTGGCTCTGCTGGGGAGATTTGCCCTGAAATTCTCCCTCAAGGGTCACCCAGAGCTCAGGACAATCTCCTGAGCAGGTCTGGCCACCAGTGAGAGCCCTGCCCTGGCTCATCTGCAGGAATCCCTCAGGCTCTGGGTAAGCAGAGCTGGGAACGATTTTCTATTGAAATTCTACACCAAAAAATAAGAGTGACATCTTTTTGCCAAGGCCTGGAGCATCTCCCCCATCCCTGCTCTGGATGGTCCCACCCTGGGGGATGTCACCCATACATCCCAGGGGATGTCACACACCCCAGGGGTGCTCCCATCCATCCTGGGGGGTGTCACCCATCCCAGAGGTGCTGCCATCCACCCTGAGGGATGTCACTCATCCAGGGGATGTCACCCATCCATCTTGGAGTATGTCACCAATCCCAGGGGTGCTCCCATCTACCCTGGGGGATGCCACCCCACCATCCCAGGGAATGTCACCCATCCCAGCTCCCATCCATCCCAGGGATGCTCCTAACCATCCTAGGGGTGCTCCCAACCATCCCAGGGGATGTCACCGCTCCATCCTGGGGGATGTCACCCATCTCAGGGCTGCTCCCATCCATCCCAGAGATGTCACTCATCTCAGGAATGTCACCCATCCATCCAAGGGGATGTCACCCATCCTAGGGGCGCTCCCATCCATTTTGGAGGATGCCACCCATTCCAGGGGTGTTTGCATCCATCCCAGGGGATATTACCCACCCATCCCAGGGATGTCTCCCCTCCATCCCAGGGCATGTCACCCATCCCAAGGGATGTCACCCCTCCATCCCAGGGGTGCTCCCATCCATCCTAGGGCATGTCACTAACCCATCCCAGGAATGTCTCCCATCCATCCCAGGGCATGTCACCAATCCATCCCAGGAATGTCACCCATCCACCCTGGAGAATGTCACCCATCCTAGAGGTGCTCCCAACCATCCTGGCGGATGTCACTCCTTCATCCCAGGGATGTCACCCACCGCAGGGGTGCTCCCAACCATCCTGGGGGATGTCACCCATCCATCCCAGGAGGTATCACCCATCCCAGGGACATCACCCACCCCAGGGCTGCTCCCATCCACCCAGGGCTGCTCCCATCCATCCCTGCCCACCTCAGGAGTGCAGCACAGCGGGGCCAGCCAAGCAAAATGAAAGCACATGACCACCTACCAACACACCTTGGCAGAGGCGCACTCCACACTCGCCGTCGCCCGCCCAGGCAGGTGATGCGCGCCGCGCCCTCCAGCCGGTACCCGGGGAAGCACGAGAAGCTCAGCACGTCCCCCACCCCGAACTGCAGCCCCTTCCTGATGCTGTAGGCCGGCACCTCGGGCTCGTCACACGGCTCCAGGTCGTATTCTGGAGGGGAAAAACGGGGGTTGTGGGATGGGAGGTGGGTTCTGTCCTCCACGGAGAGGAGATGAGGGTCCAAGGGAGCTCTGAGCCTTAATCCAGCCGCAGTGAACCCATGAGGATGGAATCCCATTTGGGCCATGAAAACCCACCTGGATTTCACCCCAACCTACAGCTCAAGGATTCTGTTCTTCCTGTAAATGACATGAGGATCCAAGGGAGCGCTGAGCCTTGATTCAGCTCCATTTTCCAGGGAGGATGGAAAAATGAGGATGGAATCCTGTTTGGGTCATGAAAACCCAGTGGATTTCACCCCAACCTAAAAGTCAGGGGTTCTGTCCTCCCTGGAGAGGAGGACAGACATGAACATGAGGATCCAAGGGAGCTCTGAGCTTTGATACAGCTGCAGTGAACCCATGAAGATGGAATCCTGTTTGAGCCATGAAAATCGATCCAGATGTCACCCCAACCTACAGCTCACGGGTTCTGTCCTCCCTGGGGAAAACACGAGAATCCATAGGAGCTCTGAGCTTTGATCCAGCTGCGTTTTGCAGGGAGGATGGAAAAATGAGGATGGAATCCTGTTTGGGCCATGAAAATCCATCCAGATGCCACCCCAACCTAAAACTCAGGGGTTCTGTACTCTCCAGAGAGGACACGAGGATCTAAAGGAGCTCTGAGCTTTGATGCAGCTGCAGTGAATCCATGAGGATTCCAAACCACGAAAACCCACCTGGATTTCACTCCCACCCAAAACTCAGGGGTTCTGTACTCTCTGGAGAGGACACAAGCATCCAAGGGAGCTCTGAGCTTTGATCCAGCTGCATTTTCCAGGGAGGATGGAAAAATGAGGATGGAATCCTGTCTGGGCCATGTAAACCCAAGGTGGATTTCATCCCCAACCTAAGACTCAGGGCTCTGCCTTTCCTGGAGAGGACACAAGGATCTAAGGAAGCCTTGATTTAGCTGCAGTGAATCCATGAGGATTCCAAGCCATGAAAACCCACCTGGATTTCACTCCAACCTACAACTTGGGTTCTGTCCTCCCTGGAGAGGACATGAGGATTTAAAGGAGATCTGAGCCTTGATCCAGCTGCAGTGAATCCATGAGGATTCTAAATCATGAAAATCCACCTGGATTTCACCCCAACTTACAGCTCAGGGATTCTGTCCTCCCTGTAAATGCCACAAGGATCCAAGGGATCTCTGAGCTTTGATCCAGTTGCAGTGAACCCATGAGGATTCCAAACCATGAAAATCCATCTGGATTTCACCCCAACTTACAGCTCAGGGATTCTGTCCTCCCTGTAAATGCCACAAGGATCCAAGGGATCTCTGAGCTTTGATCCAGCTGCAGTGAACCCATGAGGATTCCCATTTCCCCCTCCACCTACATCTCCCCCCCCAGCCCCTGCATCCCAACCACCTCCAAAGGCAACAGGTCCCAGTCCCTGTCACAGTGACAAGGATTTGTCACTGTCCCTGTGCTGCAGCCCAGAGAGGATGGATTGATCCGGGTGGGATTTCTGCTGCCTCTCCTTTTCTAATCCTGGAAATGGATGATCCTGCTCAGGGAATGCAGGAGGACATTGAAGCTGCTGCTCCAAGAAAGGTCACGTAGGATTTTGGCCACCAGCCAAACTCAAATCTCTGACCCCAAAGCAGCCTGAAGGAAAACTCTTTTGAGGGTGTTTTTGGCAAAATCTCCAAGTCCAAAGCCTGTATGTTAACATATATATATGTAAAGGGAGCTAAAAATAGAACTGACTCCTGGTTTTGCTTTTCAAGATAGGAAAGAAACCTTGAAATACACTGAAAATGAGAGTTATAATTAGAGGTGAGCTTTTGAAAGGCAAAAAGCCATTTTCCCCTCATCAAAATGGGAGTTAATTGGAAATTTTCTGACTGGTTTCCACATGCAAATCCCTGACTTCAGAGGCCAGGAACAAAGGCACTGGGAACCAGGTTTCAGCTGCATCTATGGCAACAGCTCTGCCCGTCAGGGAGGGTGCCAGACCAAGCTCCACAGGAAAAATGGGTATTTCTCTCCTTCCCTGGGTGCTGGAGTGGCAGCTCAGGGCTGGGAAGGACACGGGGACAGAGGCAAGAACAGCAATAAAGCTCCTGCCCTTCACTGGTTTTTGTGGGGAATTGCTTTTGGGGCACTCAGGCAGCAAAGATTGACATTCCCTGGAATGGCAGCACTTGGGAGTCACTTGGAGGACTCCAGCCCAGAGGACACAGTCAAACACCTCCTGCCCTTCAAGCAGAGCCTGCCCCAGTGCCATGAGCTGCCCTGTAGTGCCACATGTCCCTTTTTTGGTCCCTCTCCAAGTCCCCACGCTCCTCCTGACAGACAGCTGCTGAAAAACCAGGATTTCCTTTGAAAAATCTGCATTTTGGATCAGCACACCCACTCAAAGCCACCATCACCATGAGGGTTGAGCAAGAACGGCTCAGCATGGGATTGCTGGAACTTCTCTGGGCAGGGATTGTTTTCCTCAGCCACCTCCTGAATCCTGGAGTCAGGAAAATCTGGATCAGAGCCCTGCTGGGTGCAGCGGGAGGGGGCTCCCATCTGGTGCCACAGCAAGGAAAAAACAGGGGAAAGAGGGGAAAAGGAGAGAAAGGAGGGAAAGGGGGAAAAGAGGGGAAGGGAGGAAAAGGAAAGGGAGAAGGGGAAGGGAGAAAGGGGAAGAAAGGGGAGGAAAGGGGAGGAAAGGAAAGGGGAGGAAAGGGGAGGAAAGGAAAGGAAAGGAAAGGAAAGGAAAGGAAAGGAAAGGAAAGGAAAGGAAAG
>JAWWEX010000094.1:4521282-4533799 GCA_035583215.1 Arremon brunneinucha | reverse complement strand
AAAGGAAAGGAAAGGAAAGGAAAGGAAAGGAAAGGAAAGGAAAGGAAAGGAAAGGAAAGGAAAGGAAAGAGGAAGGAGGAAAAGAGGAAGGGAGGAAAAGGAAAGGGAGGAAAAGGGAAGGGAGGAAAAGGAAAAGAAAGAAAGGGAAGGGAGGAAAAGGGAAAGAGAGGAAAAGGGGAAGGAGGAAAAGGAAAGAGAGGAAAAGGGAAGGGAGAAAAGAAAAGGGAGGAAAAGGAAAGGGAGAAAAGGAAAGGGAGGAAAAGGAAAGGGAGGAAAAGGAAAGGGAGGAAAAGGAAAGGGAAAAAAGGGAAGGGAGTAAAAGGGGAAGGAGGAAAATGGGAGAAGGGAGGAGGGGAGGGAAAGAAAATAAGGAAAAGAAGGGAGGCACAGAAGGAAGGGAGGCACAGAGGGAAGGCTCGGGCAGCTGCTGTCACCTGAGAAGGTGATGTTGAAGCCCTCGTAGGACATGGAGAAGTCGGAGATGAGGCGGATCTGGGCCGAGAAGTTGCCGAAGAGCCCCGCGCTGAGCGGCGCCGGCAGCCGCGAGCCCGTCAGCTGCTGCAGGGGCTGGGCAAAGCTGGAGTTCTCCGTGATCAGCAGGTAGTCGTGCCCGTTCTCCAGGTGGAACGTGTGGAAGGTGAAGAACACACCTGCAGAGAGAGGGGAAACCACAGGTGGAGTCATCCCAGTGCCCAACCCCTGCTCCCCACCGAGGGCAGGGGGAAAATCACACTGGAATTATGGATTTGGGTCTGGTGGAAGTGAAATCAATAAAAACCCTACATCTAGGGTGTGGGAGCAGGGCCAGGCTCTGGAAATGTTGGATTACTGTGCCCTTGTCAGGGTGACAAAAACTTGCTAAAGGGACAGAGCAGCAGCTGAGGGAGCAGCCCAGGGGAGCCTTTTATTCTAAAAGTGACTTTTAAATGGAGAGCAGCGAGGCTGGAGCAGGGAGGGCTCAAAAATGAGTGTGTCCCAGAAGGAATTCCTGCCTGGAAAAACAGGATTGAATCCCAGCCTCAAGGGCAGGGAGGCTCTCCCAGAAGTGTGTCAGAGGTGCAGCTGCAAGGACCTTCCCATGATGGGCTGAACCAGAGAATCATGGAACGATTTGGGTGGGAAATGACCTTAAAAATGGTTTTAGTCCATCCTCCTATGTGTGGGAGGGGCTGAAACCCAAATAAGGGAATGTGGGAGGGGCTAAAACCAAATAAGGGAATGTGGGAGGGGCTAAACCCAAATAAGGAAATGTGGGCAGGGCTAAACCCAAATAAGGGAACGTGGGCATGGCTAAACTCAAATAAGGGAATGTGGGCAGGGCTAAACCCAAATATGGAAATGTGGGCAGGGCTTAAACACAAATAAGGGAATGTGGGATGGGCTAAAACCCAAAAAAGGCTATGTGGGTGGGGCTAAAACCAAATAAGGAAATGTGGGCAGGGCTAAACCCAAATAAGGAAATGTGGTCAGGGCTAAAACCCAAATAAGGAAATGTGGGAGGGGCTAAACCCAAATAAGGGAATGTGGGCAGGGCGAAACCCAAATAAGGGAACATGGGAGGGGTTAAACCCAAATAAGGAAATGTAGGCAGGGCTAAACACAAATAAGGGAGTGTGGGTGGGGCTAAACCTATATAAGGACATGTGGGCAGGGTTAAAACCTGCCCACAATAAGGGAATGTGGGCAGGGCTAAAACCCAAATAAGGAAATATGGGAGGGGCTAAACCCAAATAAGGACATGTGGGCAGGGCTAAAACCCAAATAAGGAAATGTGGGAGGGGCTAAACCCAAAAAGGGAATGTGGAAGGGGCTAAACCCAAATATGGAAATGTGGGCAGGGCAAACCCAAATAAGGACATGTGGAAGGGGCTAAACCCAAATAAGGGAATATGGGCAGGACTAAAACCCAAAAAAGGGAATGAGGCAGGGGCTAAACCAAAATAAGGGAATATGGGAGGGGCTAAAACCCAAATAAGGGAATGTGGGCAGGGCAAAACACAAATAAGGGAATGTGGGAGGGGCTAAACCCAAATAAGGAAATGTGGGAAGGGCTTAACCCAAATAAGGACATGTGGGAGGGGCTAAACCCAAATAAGGGAATGTGGGAGGGGCTAAACCCAAATAAGGAAATGTGGGATGGGCTAAAACCCAAAAAAGGGTATGTGGGTGGGGCTAAAACCCAAATAAGGACATGTGGGCAGGGCTAAAACCAAATAAGGAAATATGGGCAGGGCTAAACCCAAATAAGGGAACATGGGAGGGGTTAAATTCAAATAAGGAAATGTGGGCAGGGCTAAACCCAAATAAGGGAATATGGGCAGGACTAAAACCCAAATAAGGGAATGTGGGCAGGGCAAAACCCAAATAAGGGAATGTGGGAGGGGCTAAACCCAAATAAGGAAATGTGGGAAGGCCTTAACCCAAATAAGGACATGTGGGAGGGGCTAAACCCAAATAAGGAAATATGGGCAGGACTAAAACCCAAATAAGGGTATGTGGGATGGGCTAACCCCAAATAAGGGAATGTGGGATGGGCTAAAACCCAAGTAAGGGAATGTGGGAGGGCTGTCCCATGGGAGGGGACACCTTCCCCTAAACCCTACTTTTATTCACCTTTTCTTGCCCCAAATAAACCCCACAGCAGCTCCAGCCACGGAAATGCCAGCCAAACACAGCAAAACTATTTTGCCTCTTCCTCCCAAATTCAATTTGAACGATTTGTAACATTTGGGGAGAAGGCTGTGACCTTGCTGCATTTGTAAATGAGCCAGAGAGGAGTAATGGATTACTTAAAAGTCCCCTTCACACCTCCAGACACACAATGGGAAGCACTTCAGGCTCCTGCAGGAGCCTCCAGCGAGGTGATTTTTCATGCTGGAATTCAAACACCATTAGAAACACTCATTCTCTGGAAAATAATTCCAGCTTGGAAATAAAATAATAAAAAAAAAAAAAAATCAACAAAAAACAGCAGTGAGAGCAGGAGCCAGGCAGGATGTGAGCTCAGGAACTCTGTCACAGCATTGTCACACTGACTTAACAAGGCAGGGAGATGCCAAGCAATAAAAAGCCTTTTTGCATTTAGATGGATTTTTCCATGCTGATCTCCCAGCTCAGGGCAGGCTCCCGAGCCTCTGCTCGTGTGGGATTGGGATTGATCCTGCTCAGAACCCTCCAGGAAACCCCAGGATGGAATTTGGGAGAGATCCCTGCTTGGTTTGACCAGGTTATTTCATTTAACCCAACAATTCCCAAATAATTATAATTATAAAATAATAATTAACCCAATAACCCAAATAATTCCCAAGAATTCCCTGGCTCTGCATGCCGCCATTCCCAAAACACAGCATCCCAAAGAAACAGCAGGAAACTGCAAAGAAAGCCCAGAAGATGATTCTCCTCCTTGCTGCACATTCCCTATTAATTTCTGGAGATCAGGGAAAGCTCTGGAGATCCAATATCCAACCCCACAGCACTAAATTCCACCTGAATATTCCATTTATTTATCCCTGGCCCTCTCCAAGTTCTTCCTGGAGCTTTGCTGCTCACATGGAGCTCTTCCCTTCCAAGAAGTGAAGGTCAGAGAGGCTGGAAACCAACAAAGAGATTTTCCCATGGGATTGGGAATGAAAGAATTGTGGGATCATCCCACAATTTATCCCTCACTGCCCTTTATTGTCCCCAAAGGATTTTTATGACCCAAAGCTTAGGACTGACCTTGATAATTCATTCTTTATATCCATTCTGTAGAGAACATTTTTAGTCTGCAAAATTCCACAAAAGCAGGAAACTTCCAAGAGTTTCCAAATTGTTTGCTATTTCTACCAGAAGCACAAAACAGAAATAGATCTGACCTGAAAACTGGGACGTGGGGAATGCAAAATGACTTTATTCTCCTCTGACAGCAAAATTTAAACCCTCAGTTTTAGCAAACCCAGCTTAAGGAACACAAATAACATCACCCCTCTGGAATCAGCACAAGAATAATTCAGTTATCCTGGAGAACTTGCCCAAATTCCAAATTTTTAAAGTAAAAACTCCAAGCAGAGGGCACGAGGCTCCTCCAGCTCTGAAGGGTTGTGGAACTACAGCAAAAAGGGCTAATTATAAACTCATTTTTAAGGATTTGTGACCAATTAAACCTTTGCTCTGGTCTGCAATTTACTGTGGCACAAAACATCTCTGCAAACACGAGGTTGGGCTTTTTTTTTTCCTCCCCCCATTCTCCGCAGAAGAAACAGCAAAACAAATTAAAGGAGAAAAGAAATCACTTTGAAGCAGTGAGATTAAAAACAATGGTCTCTCTTTAGGCATTTAAATACCTTTAAAATTAAACTGCTTTTAAAGTCCACTTGCACTGCCTGGGAGTCCATAAAGTGTCACAGGAAAATAATTGTTGGGGTAATTCCAGGACTTGTGGGGTGGCCATGTGGGAGATATTCCCAAAAAACCTTGGAGGGGAGGAGCTGAGCACCTCCAGAAATCCCTCAGGAGGGGCAGATCCCTCCCTGGGACAGGGAATGGTGTCAGGATCTCTGCATCCACATCCTGACTTTCAGAATGGGGCCACAAAGGTCTGGAACAGGAGATAACACAAAGCTCTGCTTGATAAGAATTTTCCCTTTAAAAGGATGAAGAGGTGACATCAAAACCCTCTGGACTTTGTCCAGGGACAATGGAATCATCATTCCTGAGAGGAACTCGTGGATCCCACAGGGAAAAGTTTCTCTCCCACTGCCTCAGTCCTCTCCTCACCTTTGCCATGGGATGTTTCTATCGTCCACGTGCAGTTCAAGTTGTTGGGATAAAAATCAGGGAAGCCTGGGGAGAGGATGGTGCCACTGGAGCCACGGATGTAGCCCCCACAGAGAGCTAAAAACACAAAAAAATAGGAGAGAAAGAGTTCAATAATCCAGAATCTTTCACAAGCTGGGAGGAAAAAGTAAAAGCAAAACCCAACCCAGGAAAATCTAACAAAAGAGAATTATCGACCCAAATCCAATCAACTCAAATTGGGTTTTACTGGTCAAAATCCAACAAAATACATGGAGAGATCTCCAAAATCCAATAAAACCCATGGATTAAACATGGAACTGGGAGCTCTCCAGCTGCTGCTTTGGCAGTGGGTCTGCATGGGAAGGGATTCCAGCAGGTGGAACCACCATCCCTGTGGGATCCAACAAAAAGAGGAAAATCCAACAAAAGAGAATGACCAACCCAAATCCAATCAACCCAAATTGGGTTTTGTTGGACAAAATCCAACAAAATACATGGATAGATCCCCAAAACCCATGGATTAAATGCCATTGGGAACTTTCCAGCTGCTGCTTTGGCAGTGGGTGTGCAGGGGAACGGTTTCCAGCAGGTGGAACCAACAAAAAGGAAAATCCAACAAAAGAGAATGATCGACCCAAATCCAATCAACCCAAATGACAAAATCCAACAAAATCCATGGACAGACCCACCAAAATCCAACAAAACCCATGGATTAAACACCACTGGGAGTTTTCCAGCTACTGTTTTGGCAATGGGTCTGCAGGTGGAACCACCATCCCTGTGGGATCCAACAAAAAGAGGAAAATCCAAAAGAGACTGATGGACCCAAATCCAATCAACCCCAATTGGGTTTTGTGGGTCAAAATCCAACAAAATACATGGACAGGCCCACCAAAACCCATGGATTAAGCACCACTTGGAGTTTTCCAGCTGCTGCTTTGGTAGTGGGTCTGCAGGGGAAGGGTTTCCAGGGTTTCCAGCAGCTGGAACCACCACCCCTGTGGGATCCAACCAAAAGAGGAAAATCCAACAAAATCCATGGACAGACCCACCAAAATCCAACAAAACCCATGGATTTAATGCCACTGGGAGCTTTCCAGCTGCTGCTTTGGCAGTGGGTCTGCATGGGAAGGTTTCCAGCAGCTGGAACCACTGTGGGATCCACCTCTGGATATTCCCACCCTGTGAGCTCAACTCTGCCTCCCAAACCCCAAGAACATCCTGAAGCAGAGTTTCCTCACCCTCACAGCTGGGCAGGGGCCGGCTCCACTGGAAGTTGGGCTCGCACTCCAGGGCCTCAGTGTCGCTCAGGGTGTAGCCAGGGTCACAGCTGAATGTCACCAGGGCTCCCACGTAGAAATCGTTGCCGTGGCGCTGCCCGTTCACTGGGATGCCCGGGTCCAGGCAGTGGTCAGACTGCAGCTTCACAGCTGGGCACAGAAAACAGGGCACAGCACTCAGGTGGGCACTGAGGGGCTCAGGGGAAGCTCAGCCCACCCATGGGATTGACCCAAGTGTTGGTGGTTGTCCCCAAGGTCAGAGGGTGGAAGGGAGAGAGGGAATTCCTCATGGGAGGGGATGGAGAGAGGGAAATCCCTGAAATGAGAGGATGGAGAGAGAGAAATCCTTGAAATAAGGAGATGGAGAGAGGGAATTGCCTCAAGGGAGGGGAGGAAATGGAGAGAGAAAAATCCCAAAAGTGAGAGGATAAAGAGAGGGAAATGGTCCAAGTGAGAGGAGGAAAGGGAGAGAGGAAAATCCCAAAAGTGAGGGGATGGAGAGAGAGAAATCCCTGAAATGAGAGGAGGAAAGGGAGAGAGGGAAATCCTCAAAGTGAGAGGATGGAGAGAGGAAAATGCTCAAAGTGAGAGGAGGAAAGAGAGAGAGGGAAATGCCTGAAATGAGGGGATGGAGAGAGGGAATTGCCCCAGGGGAGAGGAGGAAATGGAGAGGAGAAAACCTCTGAAAAGAGGGGAGGAAATGGAGAGAGAATAATTCCAAAAGTGAGAGGATGGAGAGAGGGAAACCCTCAAAGTGAGGGGATGGAGACAGACAAATCCCTGAAATGAGAGGAGGAAAGGGAGAGACGGAAATCCTGAAAGTGAGAGAAGGAAAGGGAGAGAGGAAAATCCTCAAAGTAAGAGGACGGAGAGAGGGAAATGCTCAAAGTGAGAGGAGGAAAGGGAGAGAGGGAAATCCTTGAAATGAGGGGATGGAGAGAGGAAAACCCTCAAAGTGAGAGGAGGAAATGGAGAGAGGGAAATCCTCGAAGTAAGAGGATGGAGAGAGGGAAATCCCTGAAATGAGGGGATGAAGAGAGGAAAATCCCTGAAATGAGGGGATGAAGAGAAGGAATTCCCCCAGGGGAGGGGAGGCCAAACCAGTCAGGGATGCCAGGAAAAGCAGAAACTGCTCCTCCACTGGCAGCACCTCCCTTGAGCAGTGTGAGCTGCCTGGCACAGGGGAAACAAAACCCAGGGTGCCCTGAGGAGGCCGTGGTGCTGCTGGAGATTGGGAATCGCAGGGAATTGCTGGGAATTGCAGGGAATTCCATGAACAAGGGGCCCTTACTTTCATATCTGATCTGGAAGCCGATGTCAGAGTGGCTCTTGTCCGTGGTGAACAGGAGGTAGAGGTGGTTGCTGGTGCTGATCAGGAACTGGGGCACCTGGGTGCCATCATAAACCCCAATCAGGGGAGAGGAGTAGGAGCGGCCATCCCTCACCTCCAGGGTGTCGTAATTCACCTCTGTCTTGAACCTGGGAGGGACAGGAGGAGAATGAAACCCCAGCACGGCTCCCTTCTGCTCATTCCCTCCTGGAACCACCAAAAGGGGCAGGGCTGGGTCCTTTCTTCTGCCTGAGTGTCTCACCGGGGGCACCTCGCACAAAAATACAGGGAATTTGGGGTCAGAGCAGGGAATTTGGGGTCAGAGCAGGGAATCTGGGAACAGAGCCAGGGAATTTGGAGCAGAGCAGGAAATCTGGGGTCAGAGCAGGGAATTTGGGGCCAGAACCAGGGAATTTGGGGGCAGAGCAGAGAATTTGGGGTCAGAGCAGGGAATTTTGGGCCAGAACCAGAGAATTTGGGGTCAGAGCAGGGAATCTGGGGGCAGAACCAGGGAATTTGAGGGTAAAACCAGGGAATCTGGGGGCAGAGCAGGGAATTTGGGAGTAGAGCAGGGAATTTGGGGGCAGAACAGGGAATTTGGGGTAAGATCCAGGGAATTTGGGGCTGCCCAAGGTGGTGAGCACCTGTCAAAGGTGATCTTGATGGGGTAGCCAGGCTGGGCCTCGATGACCCAGGCACAGCTCAGCGAGTCCTTGTAGAAGCCAGGCCAGCCTGGGGACAGGATGGTGCCACTGGGTGACGTCAGGTGGCCCCCACAGGGTGCTGGGGACACAGAAAGGACACAAATCCACACAATTATCCAGGCTGGAAAAGACCTTCAGGCTCATCCACCTCCAAACACATCTTTAAAATTGGGGTGAAAACTGTGACAGAGCTGCAGCACCATGAGATGTCCCCACTTTTGAAACCCCTTCCCTGCATTTCTGTCCCCACCACGAGTTAAAAATCACCAGAGCCAGATGGAAAACCAACATTTACTGCTCAGAAATTGCAGTTTCAGCTCCAAGTGCAGACAGGGCCCCCCCGGGAGCCAGCAGGGCTGACCTTGGGCCCTGCTCGGGGTGTAAAATAATGATTGGATATAAAAGCAGAGGGACACTGCAAGGTCACTTGGCATTTCAGGTGCCAGAAAAATCCCTCCCAGCCCTGCTAATTGAGTCATGGCTTTGCTGCCACCAGGGATGTCACCAGAGCAGGGCATTCATTCCACCCCGTGGTCCCCAGTGCCACCAGCAGGAGCTGCAGGAACTTCTTGGCATTTTCTGGGAAAAGGACACAGGGTCTGAGAGGCCAGAGGGACAAAAATCCCATAAACTGCCAGGTTTGTCCTCCAAGGAGTCCCCCCAATGTCACTGTGCCCCTGTGCCACCCTAAAATGTGATAATCCCAATGTCCCTGTGCCACCCCAAAATGTGCCAGCCTCAATGTCACCATGCCACCCCAAAATGTGCCAATCCCAATGTCACCATGTCCCTGTGCCACCCCAAAATGTGCTAATCCCAATGTCACCGTGCCACCCCAAAATGTGCCAGCCCCAATGTCACTGTGCCACCCCAAAATGTGCCAGCCCCAATGTCACCGTGCCCTTGTGTTTCCCCAAAATGTGCCACTCCAAAATGTGCCAATCCCAATGTCACCATGCCCTTGTGCCACCCCAAAATGTGCCAGCCCCAGCCCCAAAACTCCCCTGCTGCTCTCAAGGGTGACAGATCAGTCATTCGATCTCAGCTGGCTCCAAAGCAATTATTTTTTTCCTTTCTGCCCCAAAGCTGTGCTCGGTCTCCTGTCAGGATTTTCACCCTTTTCTCTGTCTCCTTCATTCCCATTAATTTATTTTTTCAGGATTTTAGATCTCTGAGCTTTTCTCCTTGCTTAAAAAGGGTAATTAAAAGGTCCAGAACTGAAGGGTGAGTCAAAGAAATCACCAGAGTGATCAGGAGGAGAAGGCAGAAGGTTATCAAATATAAAAGTTGATTAGAAGTGTATTATTTAATGAATGTTTCCCTTCCATACTTAAAAAAATGTAAATTTCAAGGCTTGTGCTTTGAAAGGAACAGGAGGCCTGAATTAAACCTACATTTTGACAGGAGCAAAATTATTTAAGAACACAGAAAGTCCAGCATTTTATTCTATAGAAGCTGTTGAAAACAATTGATTCCTTCCTTCAGTCCCAAAGACAATGGCCAGGACTGTGCAATTCCTGCTGCTCAGGCAATGCAGGGCCAATTACTCCAATTATTTCTCAATATTCCAGGGCTGCTTCTCAAGAGCTCAGCACTTGTTATTCAAATTGCTGCAAATACCAGAGCAGAGCATCACTTCCCCGAGAACACAGGGCACAGGAAGATTTTCAGTCCTAATGAGCTCCTTCTTCACTTCTTTTTTCCAGAGCAGAGGCTTGAAAGTCTTAAAAAAGCTTTGAAATCTGAATTAAAGCCTTTAATTCAGCCCAGCTCCCGCCATGGCAGGGTTGGCTGTTGTGGCCAGGAGATGGAAATGCAGAATTTTTGTCTCTCAGCTGCCAGAGCCCATTGAGAGAACTTCTGTCATGACATAAATATCAGATATTTTACATGGATCAAAAACCAGGATGGGAAAACATCACCCTGGATTTTCCATTCCTTTTTGTTTCATTCCCTCCCTGACAGGAGCAGCAGGGAAGCTTTGAGGCATCACCAAACCAAAACCTTTTATTATTATTATTATTATTATTGTTGTTATTGTTATTAGAAAAACACCTGCTGTAACAAGAACTGATCATCAAGTCATCAAAAAACCACCATAAAAATATTCCCCAGTGTTCATTCCACACCAAAAAAATTGGAAAATAAACAGAGCTCAGGAATATTTGAACTGAAATTCCTCCCCAGCAAACTCCTCCTTCCAGAGGGGTGGAAAATCCTGGAAGGTGTTGGCTGGGCATTGTGGAATGTGCGAGTGAGACCTGACAGGCAGAACCCTGATTCTGGACCCCAAAAGGCTGCAAAATTCCCCCCAAAAATTTCTTTCCCTGAAGGAATGTTCACCTGGAGAGAAAAAGAGGAGGAGAAAAGGAGGAGGAGGAGGAGGAAATGGGGAAAAACCCCTAAATTCTGTAAGAATTAAAAATTAAAAGGGAGGGTTGCACATTAGAGGGAAATCTTTGGGATCAGGTGTTCTGGGAAGTCTCAACCTCTCAAGTACCTCAGAAATGGGGAAAAACCCCTAAATCCTGTAAGAATTAAAAAATCAAAAGGGAGAGTTGTACATTAGAGGGGAATCTTTGGGAAATCTGAACCTCTCAAGTACCTCAGCCAATGGGCAAAGAGAGAAGGGAAATGCAGCTGGGAAATTGGGATAAAAAGGAGGCTGCATCCTCCAAAAATTTGAGTGGAATGCCCCATGGCCTTTCCCTTTATTGGAATAAAGTTCCAGGACTCCTCTGTCTCCTTTTTGGCCATAAACCTCTGGTGTTTGTGGATGAATTTTCCTAACAACACCCATGGGAAGAGCCAAGATGGAATCTTCAACACCCCAAACCACCCCATGGGCAGCAGGCAGGAGCTGGGGCTGACCTTTGCAGCGCAGAAAAATTTAGGGGGAAAACCCCTAAATTCCATAACAATTAAAGATTAAAGGGGAGGGTTGTACATTAGAGGGAAATCTTCTGTATCAGGCATTTTGGGGAATCTGAACCCCTCAAGTACCTCAGAAAAGGGGAAAAACCTCTAAATTCCATAAGAATTAAAAATTAAAAGGGAGGTTATATATTAGAGGGGAATCTCTGGGAAATCTGAACCTCTCAAGTACCTCAGCCAATGGGGAGAGAAGGGAAATGCAGCTGGGAAATTGGGATAAAACAAGGATGCGTCCTCCAAAAATTTGAGAGATCCCAGAGGATCTCTCAAAAAGGACTCCTCTGTCTCCTTTTTGGCCAAAAACCTCTGGTGTTTGTGGATGAATTTTCCTAACAACACCCATGGGAAGAGCCAAGAGGGATCTTTAACACCCCAAACCACCCCAAACAACCCAAAACCACCCCATGAGCAACAGGCAGGATCTGGAGCTCACCTTCGCAGCGCAGCACGGCGTTGTCCCACACCACGCTGCCCTCCTGCAGCACGCAGGTGACGCTCTCGGCGCCGTGGGTGCGGATGAAGCCCTCGTCACACAGGAAGGACACGGAGCTGCCCAGCTGCAGGCTGTCCCCAAAGCGCTTCCCGTTCACCGGCACGCCGGGGTCCGGGCACTCGTTGTGCCGGAACGCTGCCAGCAGCAGGAGAGAAACAGAAAACAGCAGAATCAGCAACTTTTTGTACCCACCCCACCTTGTCCCCAAAATGAGGATGCTGCACCCTCAAATTGAGGGAAATTGAATTTTTCCCCTTCCCAGTGACAAGAGGAGGAGGAGAGGACAAAAGAGAAGAGGAAAAGAGAACAATCATCGTCTTTTTTTCCCCCACAGCTTGTCCTCAAATTGAGGGTGCAATTGAGGAAAATGGAATTTTTCCCATTCCCAGTATCAGGAGGAGGAGAAGAGGAGGGAAAGAAAAATGAGAACAATCAGCATCCTTTTTTCCCCCCACCCTGTCCCCAAAAAGAGGATGTTACACCCTCAAATTGAGGAAAATTGAATTTTTCCCCTTCCCAGTGACAGGAGGAGGAGGAGATGCCCAGATTACAATAATTAATATATAATATATAATAAAAAAGTTATATAATATATAATCATAAATAATAAAAATATAAGATATATTACATAATATATAATAATAAAGTAATAACTAATATATATTAATTAATATAAAATATAAGATTATATATTATATATGATCATAAAGTAATAATTAATATATGACACAATCATAAAGTAATCATATAATATATAAAAATAAAATAATATAATCATAAATAATGAAAGTATAATTAATATATAATATATAATCATAAAGTTAGCCTTCTGACAAGATGGCTAACTTTATGATTATATACAATATATATATAATATTATATATTTATATATAATATACATATAATATATATAATATATATTGTATTATAGATAGAATATAATAAAATATAAAAGATAATATTATCTATAATATATATATTATATATAAAAACATCATAT
>JAWWEX010000094.1:4516282-4518782 GCA_035583215.1 Arremon brunneinucha | reverse complement strand
TCAAGGCCACGGAGCTGCACAATCCATTCCCTGCTCTCAAAGCCACAAAGAGAGCAGATTAAAGAGAAAACAAACTGCAAAACATCCTCAGGAATTTTTTTTTTCTGGGCTCTCTCTCTCTCTACCAGACGCTGAAATATCAGGGGATGCTGTCAAATAATTCTGTCAGCATAAGCACGGTGTAATCTGCCTGAGGAAAATTGAAAATAAATTCATTTGCACCCAGGGAAATGTCTCAGCAGCAGGGATGAGGTGTCTCCTCTAAATTTTTAAATCCAAAGGGGTGAATTAGCATTCAGCCAGGACCTCCAGCAGCCCAGCAAGAGAGAGGTGCAGTCGCCAGTTCAGAAAATAAAACAACAAAGGACTTGCTGACAAAGGGGAGAGGAGCAGAGCGAGGGAAGAATATAAAATTAACCTTTGCCAGATAAAACAAAGTGACAGATTAAAGAGGAGCTGATACAAAAAAAACCCTCCAAGAGTCTCCACTGCAGGGAAGTAAACGAGGATTTTGATTTTCCGTAAGATCAGTGAGGAGAAAAGCGAGTTGGAGCTGGAAGGCCAAGCTGTGGCCAGGAAAAAGCTCCCCTTGATGGAGAGGGGAGCTGGAATCACATCCCAGAGGGGAACATCCAGCCCAGGGAGCCACAGGGTTCATGAACAACACCATGGAGGCTGTGAGATGATGATTTTCTTCATCTGGTGAGGCAGAGGAGGTTTTCCCTCACTTGGAAGGAGGTTTCCCTCACTATGGAAGGAAGTTTTACCTCACTGTGGAAAGAGGTTTTCCCTCTCTGTGGAAGGAGATTTTTCTTCCTTGTGGAAGATTTTTCTTCACTGTGGAAGGAGGTTTTCCCTCACTGTGGAATAAAATTTTTCCTTATCATGGAAGGAGGTTTTCCTTCTCTGTGGAAGATTCTTCTTCACTTGGAAGGAGATTTTCCCTTGCTGTGGAAGGAGGTTTTACCTCACTGTGGAAGGAGATTTTTCCTCACTGTGGAAGGAGGTTTTCCCTCACCATGGAAGGAGGTTTTATCCTTGCTGCGGAAGGAGATTTTTCCTTACTATGGAAGGAGGTTTTCCCTCTTTGTACAAGGTTTTTCTTCACTTGGAAGAAGGTTTTCCTTGCTGTGGAAGAAGGTTTTCCATTGCTGTGGAAGAAGGTTTTTCCTTGCTGTGGAAGATTTTTCTTCTCTGTGGAAGGCTTTTCTTCACTATGGAAGGAGCTTTTCCCTCACTTGGAAGGGGGTTTTTCTTCTCTGTGGAAGGAAATTTTTCCTCTCTCTGGAAGGAGATTTTTCCTAACCATGGAAGGAGGTTTTTCTTCTCTGTGGAAGATTTTTCTTCACTGTGGATGGAGGTTTTCCATTGCTGTGGAAGAAGGTTTCTCCTCTCACTGGAAGGAGGGTTTCCCTCAATGTGGAAGGAGATTTTTCCTCTACAAGGAAGATTTTTCTTCTCTGTGGAATGAAATTTTTCCTCTCTCTGGAAGGAGATATTTCCTTATCATGGAAGGAGGTTTTCCTTCTTTGTGGAAGATTTTTCTTCACTTGGAAGGAGTTTTTCCCTCATTTGCAAGGAGGTTTCAGCTCTGCTCCTCCAGCCTCCCTGCAGCTGCACACTGGGACAAACCAGGAGCTGCTTAACTGCGTGTCACAGACAGGGCCAGGCTGTCAGGAGGAAGAGGATGGACACAGCCCAGCTGCACCTGGAGCATCCCAAAGAGCCCTGAGCAGCAGGAGCCATCCCCAACATGACAGAGGCCAGCCCTGCTGCCTGCAGCTGCCCATCAGCAGCCCTGGCTGCAATTAATATTCATTACCCTTGTTAAATGCCAGCAGAGGCCATTTCATTATGTGCACAGCACAGGGGCCTGTTTACAAAGCTGCCTGTGTCAATAATTTTTCTTTTATTTGTCGATAATTGCTACATTTGTCAATAATCCTTATTGCTGACCAATTACTGCAAAGGCAATGAGAAAAATCCCTTTATTAAATACAGAATAAATCACAGCAGACACAGAGCAGCGAGACCACGGCATGAATGAACCAGCACAGGGATTTGTTCACGTTAGCACAAGCAGCACCAGGATTGTGCCTTGGTTTAGAGCAGTGAAACAATGAAGGAGAAGCTCCTTGGTTCTTTTTTTGGGAGAGGGATATGGATGTGAACATGGATCAGGCAGGAGAAATTCCTGCAGTTCTCTCTTCTCCTTCTCTTTTCTCTCTTCTGGTTTTCTTTTCTCTTCTCTTTTCTCTCTTCTCTTTTCTTGCTGCTCTTTTTCTCTCTTCTCCTCTCTCTTCTCTTTCTCTTTTCTCTCTTCTCTCTCTTTTCTCTCTTCTCTCTCTTTTCTCTCTTCTCTCTCTCTCTTTTCTCTCTTCTCTCTCTTTTCTCTCTTTTCTCTCTCTCTTTTCTCTCTTCTCTCTCTTTTCTCTCTCTTCTTTTTCTCTTTTCTCTCTCTTCTTTTTCTCTTTTCTCTCTCTTCTTTTTCTCTTTTCTC
>JAWWEX010000094.1:4502249-4516182 GCA_035583215.1 Arremon brunneinucha | reverse complement strand
TCTCTTTTCTCTCTCTTCTTTTTCTCTTTTCTCTCTCTTCTTTTTCTCTTTTCTCTCTCTTCTTTTTCTCTTTTCTCACTCTTCTTTTTCTCTTTTCTCTCTCTTCTTTTTCTCTTTTCTCTCTTTCTCTTTTCTCTCTTCTCCTTTCTCTTTTCCCTTCCCTCTCTTTTCTCTTTTATTCTCCCTTCCCAAATCCCACCTCTCTCCTCCTGTTCCTGCCTCCATCCCTGCTCATCCTTCAGGAGAACCCAGGGCTGATCCCAAAGTGAGGTCACACCACAGGAGCGGGGTCAGGAGCTGAAAACCAAACAAGGAATCCCTGGAACAACAGCAGTTTCCATGGAAACAATCCAAAATTCTTGACTTTCCTCTCAGTTTTTAAATCCTGCTCCCACAGACCTCTTGGGAGGGAGCTGGGAGACAGGAGTGGATTTTCTGCTTTGCATTTCCCCTTTATTTTCCAAAAATTCCTCCTTGGTGATGGGCTGGGAAAGCAGGACAGTGCTGGAAGCTCAGGGCACTGCTCCAGCTGGGCAGCAAAGTTCTTCACATTTTTTATTTTCCTCTTTCTGTATCTGTTATTCCAAGGGGGAAAAAAATATAAAAATCTGCATCTCATGATGCCTTTTCCTCCTGAAAACCCTGTGGCACCTCAGGGCAGGTGGGAGGTGAGGGAAGGAGTTTGGAACAAAATTAACCAGGAGGGTTTTGTTATTTCAGAGCAAAAAAAACTCAGCTCAGCTCAGTCCGGGGGTGGGACTGCAGGTATGAGGAGAAGAATGAAAACCAGGCAGGTTTTGGGAAGCAAATCTTGAGGAAAATATCACTGAATTTAAAATAGATGTGCAGAGAAGAGCAGGTTTCACTGCCACCCACTCCAGCAGGAGCAGGGCTTGGCTTTGGGAAGGAGCTGAAGGTTTTTAAAACTTTAACTGGGAGCTGCTGATCCCCACTGGGACAGGGCTGGATCCTGCAGCCATCTGCTCCTGAAAGGCTTCTGCACCTTCCTCTCCCGAGTTCCCATCATTTCCAACAGAGCTCTTCCTCTCCCAGCAGCTCCCTTGGGAATTTTGGCAGTGGCCACAAGGAGGTGGAAGTTTGTGGGCATTTTTTTGGCCCAAAAAAGCCTCGTGGTGCTGCTGTTCGCCTCTCCTCTGCCAATGTTGTGTGGGACTGTCCCTCAGGGGCAGGGGGGACACTTTTGGGCAGCCACCACTTCCCTGTGGTAGATTATTTTGGCAGGAATAACTGGGATGTTAATGAACACATTTATCCCAAATCCATTAAATATACCCAGCAATGAATACATTTATCCCCATTTGTTCCCAATCCCTCCAAATATTCCCAGGAATGAAGACGTGTTAAAAAACAAACCCAGGAACAAACTAATTTATCCCAAATCCATTAAAATATATCCAGCAATGAATACATTTATCCACATCTGTTCCCAATCCCTCCAAACATTCCCAGGAATGAAGGATGTGTTAAAAAACAAACCCAGGAACAAACACATTTATCCCAAATCCACTCACACATTCCCAGGAATGAACACATTTATCCCCAATCCATTCAAAACCAACCAGGAATGAACAGGGTTATCCCCAAACCCAAACACTCCCAGAAATGAGCAGATTTATCCCCAAATGGAATCAAACACTGCCAGGAATGAATAGATTTGCTCCCAATCCATTCAAACACTCACAGAAATGAACGTGTTTATCTTCAATCCATTCAAACACTCCCAGGAATGACCACATGAATCCCAAACCCAATCAAACATTCCCAGGAATGAACAGATTTATCCCAAATCCATTCAAATATTCCCAGGAACAACCACATTAATCCCAAATCCATTCAAACATTCCTAGAAATGACCACATGAATCCCAAACTCAAATATTTCCAAAAATGAATGTGTTTGCTCTCAATCCATCCAAACATTCCCAGATTTATCCCTAAACTTTCCCAGGAACGACCACATGAATCCCAAATCCATTCAAGTATTCCCAGGAATGAACAGATTTATCCCAAACCCAATCAAACATTCCCAGGAAATGACTCAATGAATCCCAAACCAAATCCAAACATTTCCAGAAATGAATGTGTTTGTTCCCAATCCATTCAGACATTCCCAGATTTATACCCAAACCCAAACACTCCCAGGAATGATCACATGAATCCTAAACCCAATCAAACATTTCCAGAAATGAGTGTGTCTGTTCCCAATCCATTCAAATATTCCCAGATTTATCCCGAAACTTTCACAGGAACAACCACATGAATCCCAAATCAAACATTTCCAGAAATGAAGGTGTTTGCTCTCAATCCATTCAAACATTCTCAGATTTATCCCCAAACCCAAATATTCTCAGGAATGACCACATGAATCTCAAACCCAATCAAACATTCCCATGAATGAACATGTTTATCCCAAATCCATTCAAACATTCCTAGGAATGACCACATGAATCCCAAACCCAAACATTTCCAGAAATGAGTGTGCTTGCTCCAAATCCATCCAAACATTCCCAGATTTATCCCTAAACTTTCCCAGGAACAATCACATGAATCCCAAATCAAATATTTCCAGAAATGAATGTGTTTGCTCCAAATCCATCCAAACTTTCCCAGATTTACCCCCAAACCTTCCCAGTAACGACCACAATGATCCCAAAACTGCTGAGCGATGCCAACCAACCCAACCCTGCTGGGGTCAGTGCAGACCCTTCCCCTCCCCAGGATTTTTGGGGCACAAATCCCCTCCTTTTACTCTCCTCCATTTTATTCCCCTCCTTTTTACTCCCCCACCATTTAATTCCCTGTCAAACACGAGGCGGGTCCAGAAAAACCTGGATTTTCCAAGTGTGATCCCAACAAACTGAAGCTGCAGCAGAAATTCTGGAATGGCTCTCCCAGAACTGGCAGAAGGCACCTGAACCAAGGCAGGAACTCTGCCCAAGGAGGTGACAATGACATTTATTGTCACTCCAAGTGCCACAATTATCCCTCATGGAAAATGACGGCGCTGCCTGGCACGGGTCAAGCACCCAGAGGGAAATGCAGGGTGAAAATTTGGGAAAGGCAGGAGGAGAAGGGAAAGGAAGAACAAAGATTCTTTCAAGATTCTCTCACTGCAGAACCCCCCCAGGAGCACCACGGCCCTGCTCTTTTTGTCAAATAAACCTCCTGAAGTGAATTTTGGGGACAAATAAAATCAGAAAATGAGGGGTTTTATTCTCTACTCCACACGAGGATGTTCGAACAGCAATTCCCACTCTGGATCTCTCCCTCACCACATCTCTCCATCCTCAGTGTCAGCAGCTCCAGAGCTGGAATTATGGAGTTGAATCCCCATTTACAAACTGAATAATCTCCTCAGCCACAGGATATTCTATCCCCAAATCAGAGCACAAGGGTTTTCCTTCAGGGATATTTATCCAATGCCCACCCCAAGCCCGTTTTGCTGAGAAAAAGGAACAAATTCTGTCCAAAATCCAGTTCTGGGTGTGGAACTGCCCTGGCCTGTGACAGACACCACATCCCCCAACCCTGGAAATGCCATTTTTAAAGCCAAAAGCAAATTATGGAGGTGGTTCAAGCAGTGCAGGATGGTGTAGGACAGAGAGAAGAATTTCAGCCATCACCCAAAGCCAGACACTCAAATTGTACAGAAAGACTGTACAGAAATAAACACCCAGACACCCAAATTGTGCAGAAATAAACACCCAGGCATCCAAATTGTGCAGAAATAAACACTCACACACTCAAACTGAACAGGAATAAGACACCTAGACATCTGAATTGTACAGAAATAAACACCCAGACACCCGAATTTAACAGGGAAAAAACATCCAGACACTCACACTGAACAGGAACAGACACCCAGCCATCCAAATCTCACAGAAACAGGCACACAAATACCTAAATTGTACAAAAATAAAAACTCAGACACCCACACTGAAAAGGAACAGACACCCAGATGGAACAGGAACAAACAGCCAGATACACACAATTGCACAGAAACAGCCATGCAGACACTAAAATTGTACAGAAACAGATCCCAGACACTCAAATTGTACAAAAAAAACCACCTAGACTCGCAAATTGTATAGAAATAAACACCCAGGCACTCAAATTGTACAGAAATAAACACCCAGGCACTCAAATTGTACAGAAATAAACACCAAGACACCCAAATTGTGCAGAAAGACATCCAAACTGTACAGAAATAAACACCCAGACACCCACAAAGTACAGGAACAGATACCCTGACACCCAAATTGGACAGAAACAAACATTCAGACACCTAAATTGTACAGAAATAAACATTCAGACACCTAAATTGTACAGAAACAGACACCCAGAAACTGATATTTTGCAGAATCAAACACCCAGACACCCATATTTAAGAGGAACACACCCCCAGACACCCCAAAACCAACCAGACTCCCAAATTCCACAGGAACAACACCCCAACACCCAAATTTCAAAGAAACAAACCCCAAATTTCAAAGAAACAAGCCCCCAAAACCCAAATTTCACAGAAGCCAAGGGGTTCCCTCATTTCCCCTCCTCACATCTGATGTTCTCCCAACACTTCCCACCTGGAATTCAGACACATTTTGTCCTTTCTGTCCATTTTGTGACCCCTCCTGCTCCACAACAAATCAGGAGTGAAGGTCAGGAGGGGTCTGTGAGATATTTTTCATATTTTTCCCATTGCCTGCACATTGTTTTTTTGATCCATAAATATTCCAAGAGCCACAGAGAACAGATCACACTGGAATTATTGGAACTGAAAGATTCCTGCCATGCTTTGCATGGATTGAGCTTGATCTGATCAATATCAATAATCCTTTTTTACCAAAAATCTCCTTTTTACTCTGTTATCACCCAGTCCTGCTGCCCTGAGCACAAACCACAGGTTTATCCTCACTCCAAACTCTCAGCACCAGCCTCAACCACACCAACTTGTCCAAATTCACCTGAAATTCCAAGAAATGAAAAGGAAAAACCAGCACAGAACCAGTCCAACACTTCCCACTTCCCAGGAAAAACTCCAATATTTATTTCCTCAGCAGCACCTCCCGCTGATTTGCTTACAAATAAAAAAAACCAAACAGGAAGGGAAGGATGGCAGCTGGAAAAGGGAGGTCTCAGAGGAATTGCTTCCTTTCCCCAGGCATTTCTCTGAGCTTAAATCAATATTTGAAAAGAAAGGCACTGGCTTCAAACTGGTTCTCCCCCTTCTCCATGACCCCCAATTTTCTCCCAGCTCTCCAGATCCTCTGCAAAATCTGTTTTTTCCCCCCCTGCCCAGCTCCATGCTTTTCATGGATTAGCTCCTGTCACACCACATTTCCACTGGAATTCCACCCAGTTTGGCACCTGAACTTCTAAAAACAACATTTTTGCTTTCTCCCTCTCCATTTTCCCTTCCCTCAACTGCATTTTCCTGGTTTTTTTCAGGCTCAGCCTCACTCCCCTGCTCCAACAAGGCCCAGATTTTAACAGAGCCAACAAAAGTAGAAAAGGAGATTTAAAAAAAGTAGAAAAGGAGATAAAAAGAAGAGTGAGGTTATCACCAACTGGGGGAAACAGAGGGAAAACTCTGGGGAAAATTCCTGCAGGAAGGTCCTGTCAGGGCAATAAAGCAAATTGCTCAATATATCTACAAAGGACACTGAGAGCATTGAAACCCCACAGGGACTGGGCAGAACTCCCATTTCCACCCCAAAATGTGATCCTGAGTCACCACAGAGAGCAGAACATCCCAAAACTGCTGAGAATGGGGCAACAAATGAAAAACTGAGGCCTAGCAGGAGGGAGGCTGGAGAGGGTCGGATCATGAGGGAAAAAATGAGGGGGTAAAAAGAGAATTCAGGTTAAAATTGTGGATTTGGCCATGTCCTGTCTGTGCTGGCCACCAAGGACTGATTTTTGCCTCATGACATGGAAGGGAGAGCCAAAAACAGCCCAAAACTTTCTATACGAAGAGAATCCAGGTTTAAATTGTGAATTTGCTGGGTCCTGTCCACCAAGGACTATATTTTCCCTCAGGACAAGGCAGGGAGAGCCCAGCACAGCCCAAAACTTTCTCTACAAAGAGAATCCAGGTTTAAATCTGGAATTTGCTGGGTCCTTTCTGTGCCAAGGCCACCAAGGGTTGATTTTCCCCTTAGGACAAGGCAGGGGGAGCCCAGCAGAGCCCAAATCTCTCTCTACAAAGAGAATCCAGGTTTAAATCTGGAATTTGCTGGGTCCTGTCCACCAAGGGCTGATTTTCCCTCAGGACAAGGCAGGGAATGACCAACACAGCCCAAATCTCTCTACAAAGAAAATCCATATTTAAATCTGGCATTTGGCCATCTCTTGTCTGAGCTGACCACCAAGGGCCGACTTTTCCCTCAGGACAAGGCAGGGAGAGCCCAACGAAGCCCAAAACTTTCTCTACGAAGAGAATCCATGTTTAAATCTGGAATTTGCTGGGTCCTATCCACCAAGGGCTGATTTTCCCTCAGGACAAGGCAGGGGGAGCCCAGCACAGCCCAAATCTCTCTTTGCAAACAGAATCCATGTTTAAATTGTGAATTTGGCCATGTCCTGTCTGTGCTACCACCAAGGGCTGATTTTTTCCCTCAGGACGAGGCAGGGGGAGCCCAGCACAGCCCAAATCTCCCCTGCCCAGTGAAGACCCCAAACCTGTCCCCAAGCTGGCTGAAGGTGCCACGGGGCAGGCACCACCACCTTGGCGTCCCCTCAGAGGGGACCCAGGGAGCTGCTGACCCACTTACAAACACACACAGGTTTCTGAGCAGACCACTGGCTGCTCTTTTGGCAGGTGATGCTTTTGTGGCCCTTGAGCTCGAAGGCGGGCTGGCACTGGAAGTGCAGGGTGTCGCCGTGGCGGAACCGGGAGCCCTCGCGGCGGCCGAAGGCGGGGACGCCGGGGTCCCCACAGCTGCCCTGGTCAATCTCTGGAATGAAAAACAACACGGGGTTGGGTGAGGGAAGGGGCTATGAGGGAGAAAACAGAGAATTTGGGTGTGGGGAAGGCATTCAAAGCGAGAGAATACAGGGCTTGGCCGTGGGAAGGCATTGGAAGAGAGAAATAGGATGTGGGGAAGAGGCGGGAAGAGAGAAAACAGTTTGGGTGTGGGGAAGGGGTTGGAAGAAAGGAAAAACGAAATTTGGGTGTGAGGAACGGGCTGGAAGAGAAAGAACACAGGGTTGGGGTGTTGGAAGACGGAAATAGAGAATTTGGATGTGGAAAGGGGTTGGAAGAGAGAATTTGGGTGTAGGGAAGGGGATGGAAGAGAAACAACAGAGAACTTGGGTGTGGGGAAGGGGTTCAAACAGAGAACACAGAATTTGGGTGTGGGGAAGGGGCTGGAAGAGAGAAAACAGGATTTGGGTGTGGGAAGGGGTTGGAAGAAAGAATTTGGGTGTAGGGAAAGGGCTGGAAGAGAGAATTTGGGTGTGGGGAAGGGGCTGAGGCCCAGCTGGTGCAGCCCCCACAGGTTGTGGCATCCCAACCCTGATTCGCTCCTAAATCCCATTCCCATTCCTGCCTTGTCCCCACACAGAGTTAATCCCCCTCTCTGATTTGGACTCCAAATAAACCCCAGGTACAATTTTCTGTTATCTCCATTTCCAAAGGGCTCCCTGCCCTGGATCACTATTAGCTCCAAAAACTTCTTCATTCCTCCTTCCCACATTATTTATCTGCTCCATGTTCCTCTCCTCTCCCAATCCTTTGGATTTATTCCCAAAAACTTCATTCCTCCTGAGTGTTCCCACATAATTTATCTGCCCCACGTTCCTCTCCTTTCCCAATCCTCTGATTTTTTATCCCCAAAAACTTCATTCTTTTTGAGTATTCCCACATTACTTATCTGCTGCTCACTCCTCTCCCAATTCTCTGGTTTTTAGCCCAAAAAGCTTAATTCCTTCATTCCTCCTGAGTGTTTCCACATTATTTATCTGCCCCACGCTCCCTTCCCAATCCTCTGGTTTTAGCCCTAAAAACTTCACTCTTTCTGAGTGTTCCCACATTATTTATCTGCTCCACACTCCTCTGGTTTTTATCCCCATCATCTCTGATCAGTCTCGCTGTCTTTTTCCTCCCCGTTTCCAATTTCTTGCACCAAATTGGAAATCTCTTTTCTGACACTTCCTTTACAGAGGCAAACCACGGGAGCTGAGATTTGCATGACTCCCTCTAATATCCCAATTTGGCTGGAATAACAACAAGCACCCTCATTATTATTCTGGCTCCAGGCAACTCCACATCCAGGTGTATTTTGAGCAGAAGTCACGGAGCTTCTGCTGCATCTCGAGCTGAAAGCTCACTGCTAGCTAATGAAGCATCCCCAAAATAATTTAACATAAATTAATATTAAAAGTTTTCATGAAACAGGCTGAGTTTTTTTTGCCTCTCAGCAAAAGCACTTTGCCAGGATTTACAGATCTTCCTGCACACTTTCCAAATCTGACTGTTTAGGAGCTGAACTTGCACATTAGGGATGGAAAATGAAAATTTTGGGTGTTAAAGCTGCACTGAACTGTTCATTCCTCCCCTCAAAAAATGCACAAGGCCAACAGTGCTTAGCATGGAATGAAAATTCAGCTGGAAAACTCAAGGAATAGCAACGAGCTGGGATGGGAGGGAGTGGATGTGGAACATTTATCAGCGTGTCTGACAGGGACCTGGGGGCTGGGGATGTTCCCTGCTGCCACTCAGAACACCCTTGGCTGTCACACCCTGCCTGAGCCGTGGCAGCCCCAAAATTCCAGGCACAGACACAAAAATTCCCATTCTGGCAGCCCCAAAATTCTACATACAGACACAAAAATTCTCATTCTGGCAGCCCCAAAACTCCTCCACAAATGGACATAAAAAATTCTCATTTTAGCAGCCCTGAAACTCCTCCACAAATGGACATAAAAAATTCCCATCCTGGCAGCCCCAAAATTCCACATACAGACACAAAAAATTCCCATTCTGGCAGCCCTGAAACTCCTCCACAAATGGACACAAAAATTTCCTGCCTGACCCCATCATAACAGCCCTAAAATTCCACACATGGACATAAAAAATTCCCATTGTGGCAGGCCCAAAACTCCTCTACAAATGGAAATAAAAATTCCCATCCTGGCAGCCCCAAAACTCTGCACATGGACATAAAAAATTCCCATTGTGGCAGCCCTGAAATGCCTGCACAAATGGATATTAAAAATTCCCATCTTGGCAGCCCCAAAACTTCTACACATGGACACAAAAAATTCCCATTATGGCAGCCCCAAAACTCCACAAATGGACATAAAAAGTTCCCATGATGGCAGCCCCAAATGGACGTAAAACTTCCCATCCTGGCAGCCCCAAAACTTCTACACATGGACACAAAAAATTCCTAATTTTGGCAGCCCCAAAACTCCACACACCAACACAAAAAATTTATGCCTGACCCCATCCTGGCAGCCCCAAAATTCCACACGTGGACACAAGAAATTCCCATTGTGGCAGCCCTAAAACTCCTCCACAAACGGAAATAAAAAATTCCTGCCTGACCCCATCGTGGCAGCCCCAAAATTCCACACATGGACACAAGAAATTCCCATTGTGGGAGCCCCAAAATTCCACACACTGACACAAAAAATTCCCATCGTGGCAGCCTCAAAACTCCACAAATGGACACAAAAAATTCCTGCCTGAGCCGTGGCAGCCCCATCCCCCTGAAGGCCACAGAGCATCCCCAGAAGGGTCAGAGATGCCAAAACCCCAGAGCCAGTCCCAAATGTTTCCCTCAGCTTGGGCTGGTGGCCCTGCAGGGATGGGAATCACAGAAATTCTGCACCAAGCAGCTCCAGCTTAGGGAAAACCAGAATTTCCAGAGCTGGAATTCCAAAGATAGTTGGGAATGTGCAACATCAGTAAAATCAGGATGTGCTGAGGGCACCAGGAGCTCAGAAAAAACGCAGCCAAGTGAGGTAAAATCAGCATTTTGACCCTTGGTTGAGAGAGAATCAAGACATCACTGCAGGGTCTCCTTCCTCCTCAACCTTTCCTGTCACTCTGCACGACCCCAACTCAAATAAGTGGGTTAAAAATGGGAGGAAAATGAGGAATTAGAGCTCCCAGTTCCCACCCTCTCCTTGTCAGCAGCAGGCAAACACAGCTCGAAGGTTCATCACCTTACAGAGGTCAGGAAATTGAATTTATTCAGAAATTCCATTTTTTGACCTGAGAAAAATCCCCTGGTTCCTGCATTTCTTTGTGTAAGGGGAGTAAAATCCATGAAATATTGAGCAGGGCAGAAGTTCCATTAAAAAAATAAAAAAGAAAAAGGAGTGATTCAAAAATATCAAAACATGTTACTTCAATAAGACTGAAACATTCCTCCTGATGAATGTTTAAAGTAAAATCACTTCCACATTAGAATAATAAAAGTCAAAACTAAACAAGAACATCCAAACCAAGTGTTTTGACATTATTGAAAGGAAACAAGTTGACATGAATCTTTCACAGCTTTCTCCATCAAATATTATTCATACAGGGGGAAATTTTTTGACAAAACTGCTTTTTTTCTGAGGGAAAAATGTGGCAGCAGGAATTTTGCAGAGCTCTTTGTGATGTTTGGCTGAGGGTGGTGGGTGGGAAATTGGGTGAAGAATGAGAAAAAAACCCCCCCAAATCCAGGATGCTCCTCCCTGGGAATTCCTGCTTTTGCCTGCTTCATTTCTGAGGGAAAATAAGGATTTTTCTGGGGTAAAATAAGGATTTTTCTGGGGTAAAATGAGGATTTTTCTGAGGGGAAAATGACGATTTTTTTGGAGGGAAAATGATGATTTTTTTTTGGGGGGGGGAATATGATATTTCTGGGGGAAAATGAGGATTTTTCTGAGGGGAAAATGAGGATTTTTTTTTCTGAGGGGAAAATGAGGATTTTTTTCTGCGGGAAAATGAGGATTTTTCTGAGGGAAAACGAGGATTTTTCTGATGGGAAAATGAGGGGTTTTTTTCTGAGGGAAACTGAGGATTTTTTTTCTGGGGGGAAAATGAGGATTTTTCTGAGGGGAAAATGAGGAATTTTTTCTGAGGGAAAAATGAGGATTTTTCTGAGGGGAAAATGAGGATTTTTTTCTGAGGGGAAAATGAGGATTTTTTTCTGAGGGGAAAGTGAGGATTTTTTCTGAGGGAAAACGAGGATTTTTCTGAGGGAAAACGAGGATTTTTGGAGCTGCCAGCAAGTCAAACTCTGATTTCTGGAAGGGATAACCACAGGGTAAAGGATTTGTGAGACTGAGGAAATCCCACAAATCTCATCCTCAGTCAGGAAACGCCCAGGAAAATATTTTACCTCACACACAGGTTTTGTACTTAAATGAACTTGCTTAATTAATTAATGCTTATGGTGTCAGGTAGGAACTTAAGGAGGAGGGTGTTTCTGTTGCCTTTTAGTTTCTGCCTCCAAGAATGAATGAAAATGATCCCATTTTTATCTCATTCCAGCCCAAAGGATTTTACCTCACACTCAGGATTTTGTACTTAAATGACCTTGGCTTAATTAATTAATTAAAGCTAATGGTGTCAGGTAAGAATATGGAGGAATCAAGACCAGGGTGTTTTTGTTGCCTTTTAGTTTTTGCCTCCAAGAATGAATGAAAATGATCCCATTTTTATCTCATTACAGCCCAAAGGATTTTACCTCACACTCAGGATTTTGTACTTAAATGACCTTGGTTTAATTAATTAAAGCTTATGCTGTCAGGTAGGAATTTAGAGGAGGGTGTTTCTGTTGCCTTTTAGTTTTTGCCTCCAAGAATGAATGAAATTGGGTGATTTGTTGGGAAAACTCCTTGCCCTGGAGCTGGTTCCTTCCACATCCATCAGGATATTCCTGCAGAATTCCCAGCCCATTCAACCTTTATTTCTTCTACTGATGAACCTGAGTTTATGCCAAGCAACAGCATAAATGTAAATGAATTTTATAAATTCCTGTGGTAAGAACAGAAACATCACAAAAAACCCCACCAAAAACCAGAACAAAGCCAAATTGTGATTCACTGTTGCATTGTTTTAATAGAAAGCCAGAATTTCAAATTAAAACCAGATTTATGGGCGCTCCCACACTAATTTAATTTGGATTTCTGCTGGAATTGGGAAGGAGCTGAGTCAGGTCTGAGCCCCCTGCTGCAGGCAGGGGATGATTAAAAGCTGTTTATTGTCAGGGGAGTGCTGAGCAAGGCTTTGGCTGTGGAGAGCTGGAATTCAGCCCCAAGGTGCTAAAGAGGCTTAGGAGCTCTGCAGGGCTGGAGCTGGAGATTTCCTCCCCTGCCCTTTGTGCTTTTCATCAAACTTTTTCATCTTACCACAGGAATTGATACAATTGATTTACCTTTATGCTCTTGCTTGGAATAAACTCCAGTTCTTCAGCAGAAGAAATAAGGATTTTATTTTTCTTTTTTTTCAAACTTTGCTGGGATGAGCTGCTGCTTCCTGCAGCTCTTTAGCCAATCATCCAGGTGGGAATCCAGCCCTGGATTTATATTTTTTTAGGTTCTGCATCTCCTGCCTCACTGTTTTGTTGGTGTTGGGGTCTCTCAGGAGGCCAAGGGGTTTCCATCCCTGTTGCTCTGCTCTCCCATTAAATTAAATTTAATTTAAATTAAATTAAATTTAATGGCTTGAGTTTGTCACAAGGCAGGAGCCACAGAAGGGCTTTGAGCTCTTTTTGCCAAGATCCTGTTCCTGGTGTTTAAGCCTGACCTAAAGCTCAGGACAGGGTTCAATGTGATGCTGGTCCTAGCAAAGCCAGGCCTAGTGCTGCACCTGCTCTGCTGCTCTTGGGTGGCAGAGAGGGACAGGAAGGGATTTTTCCTTTTAATTCACCCCCTCCTTGTTGTGTTTCCTCTTTAGATCCTTTTTTATCTCCTTCAGGGAATCCCAGACTGGTTTGGGTTGGAAGGAGCTTAAAAAGCCCATCCTGTTCCACCTCTCCATGCCAACACCCGTGACAACAGCAGACATAAGCTTAGGACAGACTTGATCACTCACATCCTGCTGCATTCTATGAGGTTTGTTTTAAAAATCCCAATATTAACTTTTATTAACTTTGATTTCACCTGAAGCAGCTCAGTTTAAAGCAGCTGACACCAGAGATCTGCTGGAACCAGGGATTCCCCATCCCATCCCTTCCCACAGGCACAACCTGTTTCTATCAGCCGAAATTCCCATTTTTTTCCCAATAAAACACCTGAAATGGCAACGGGGCAGCCCTCACCCAGCCAGCTTGGATGGGAAAGGAAACTCTAAAGGAAAAAAGTAAAAAGAAACAAACCTGCAGAGCTTTGATTTATTTAGAGGAGCTCCCTTTTCTCCCCAATATCTGCACTGAGTTTTGATTTATTTAGAGCAGCTCCCTTTTCTCCCCAATATCTGCATTGATTTTTGATTTATTTAGAGGGGCTCCCTTTTCTCCCCAATCCCTGCACTCAGCTGGTCCCTGGAGTTTTGGGAAAAGGGGAATTGGGAGGGAGGAGCCTGGGTTACCTTCGTAGGTGGCTTTGAAGCCCAGCAGGTTGCTGACACTGTCGGTCTGGAACAGGAGCCACATCTGGTGCTGGGTGCTGACAATGAGGTCAGGGACTGTGGTGCCTGTCAGGCTGCAAAAATAAATAAGAAAAAGAAATTAAAATTATATAATACATAAAAATTAGTTAAAATAATAACTATTTTAAATATTATATGTTTATATTAATTATATATTGTTGAATTATGCAGTTATGAAGTTATATATTATATTAATAAAATATTGATAGAATTATAAAATTAATAGAAACAATAGAATATAATAAAAACATAATAATACAATATATTAAACTATAATATGATTAAATTATATATTATATTAATTACAATAAAGTATTAATAT
>JAWWEX010000094.1:4478456-4499626 GCA_035583215.1 Arremon brunneinucha | reverse complement strand
AGCAGCTGTGGCTGCCCCTGGATCCCTGGCAGTGCCCAAGGCCAGGCTGGACAGGGCTTGGAGCAGCCTGGGACAGTTTGAGGTGTCCCTGCCATGTCATGGGGTGGCACTGGATGGGCTTTGAGGTCTTTCTACCCCAAACCATCCCAGGATTCTGTGGCATCTCCCAGGATTCTGTGTCACCCCCCAGTGAAGGTGACATTAACTCCACTCCCTGCCAGGTTCCAGCTCCTCTCCAGGGCAGGGATCTCAGGGAAATAGGGCCACCCTGGGCATCACAGACCTGTCCTGCCCTTTCAGGCCCTGTCTCTGTCCCTCACAGACCCCAGGGACAGGGACACCATGCCCAGCCTCTGAACCTGGAGTTGGTTTTTGTTTTGTTTTTCCTGCAATCACAACCCCAGCAAAGCTCTGCCTCTGCCTATGCTCTGATTTCCCTGACCTGCAGCAGGATTTTATTGATCTCAGGGTGCTGTTAAATGAAGAAGTGATCTTGTTTTAGTGCCTGTTTTGCATCCCAGAGATGTTCAGGAGTGTTATTGTTGATTCTCAGTTTATTTATTGAAGCAGCAGCCAGGCAGGAATGAGGAACACTCCAAGAGGAAAAAAAAACACCAGGAAAAGGAGCTTCAAAGCTTTCTGCATCCTTTGCCACCTCAGTTTGAACAAGCTGGGGTGGGGGATTGATTTGGGTGCTTGTTAATTCAGGAAATTAAATTCCTACAGCCTAACAATCTGCTCTGCTCCCATTTTAATTTGGGAATGAGCCTGGAAAAAAATCCCTCCCAGCTCAGTTTGGGGTGGAATTTGCTGCTCTGCATCTCCCCTCAAGTGCATTCCTTGACTGGGAGGGCAGCAGGGCTGAGCTCCTCGACAGCCAAGGAAAAAAACTGGAATTATTGCCTTTGGCAGGAGTTGCTGCATTTTGATTCTTCCAAAGAAACCTCACTTTGTATCCAGGTATTATTCCTGAATAATCCAGCTAAGAGTGGGCAGAAAAGTCTGGAAAAAGGGATCCATGGATTTTCAAGCACATTAATTAGCACTGTGGTCTTCACACCTCTCTCCCATTTCATTGCTTTTCAATTCATCCTCCCAGATTATTAAAGATAAAAATATATCCCAGGAAGGATTAGCAGCAGGAATTTACTGAAAATTTCCTGGGAAAAGATTCCGGGCACTGCACTTTGCTCAGTCTCACATATTCCAAATTTGCATCAGTCTCACCTGGCCAGGTGAATTCTGGTACTCACACAAAAAGCACAGAGGGGACAATTTTCTGTCCCCAAAGTGACAAAAAAACACTAAAAAAAAAGCCCTAAAACCACTGGATCCTTGCAGCCCCACCTGGCCAGGTGCAATCCTGCAGGATGGTACTCACACATAAAGCACTGAGGGGACAATTTAAGGAAATCCAATTTTCTGTCCCCAAAGTGACAACAAGCCCCAAAAACCACCAGATCCCTGCATCCCAAGCCCTGCAGCCCCACCTAGCCAGGTGCAATCCCGCAGGAGGGAACTGGTACTGACACCTAGAGCACAGATGAGACAATTTTCTGTCCCCAAAGTGACAGAAAACCACTAAAAAAAAAGCCCCAAAACCACTGGATCAAGCCCTCAGCCCCACGTGGCCAGGTGCAATCCTGCAGAAGGGAACTGGTACTCACATATAAAGCTCAGAGGGGACAATTTTCTGTCCCCAAAGTGACAACCAGCCCCAAAACCCACCGGATTCTGGCCTGCCAAGCCCTGCAGCCTCACCTGGCCAGGTTCATTCTATTACTCACACATAAAGCACAGGGGGGACAATTTAATTTTCTGTCCCCAAACTGACAAAAAAAAACCACTAAAAAAAAGCCCTAAAACCACCACATCCCTGCATCTCAAACCCTCAGCCCCACCTGGCCAGGTGCATTCTGGTACTCACACAAAAAGCACAGAGGGGACAATTTAATTTTCTGTCCCCAAAGTGACAACCAGCCCCAAACCCACTGGATCCTGGCATCCTAAACCCTCAGCCCCACCTGACCAGGTGCATTCCTGCAGGAGAAAACTGGGGAATTGGAACTCACACATAAAGCTCAGAGGGGACAATTTTCTGTCCCCAAAGTGACAGAAAACAACTAAAAAAAAGCCCTAAAACCACCAGATCCCTGCCTGCCAAGCCCCACAACCCCACCTGGCCAGATGCATTCCCGCAGGAGGGAATTGGGGAATTGGTACTCACATACAAAGCACAGAAGGGACAATTTTCTGTCCCCAATGTGACAACCAGCCCCAAAACCCAGCAGATCCCTGCATCCCAAACCCTCAGCCCCACCTGGCCAGGTGCATTCCCGCAGGAGGGAATTGGTATTGACACCTAGAGCATAGAGGGGACAATTTTCTGTCCCCAAAATGACAAAAAAACACTAAAAAAAAGCCCCAAAACCCACTGGATCCTGGCATGCCAAGCCCTCAGCCCCACCTGGCCAGGTGCATTCCTGCAGGAGGGAATTGGGGAATTGGACCTCACACATAAAGCACAGATGGGACAATTTTCTGTCCCCAAAGTGACAAAAAAACACTAAAAAAAGCCCTAAAACCACTGGGTCCCTGCCTGCGAAGCCCTCAGCCCCACCTGACCAGGTGCAATCCTGCAGGAGGGAACTGGGGGACAATTTTCTGTCCCTAAAGTGACAACCTGCCCCAAATCCCACCAGATCCCAAACCCTCAGCCCCACCTGGCCAGGTGCAATCCTGCAGGAGGGAATTGGGGAATTGGAACTCACACATAAAGCTCAGAGGGGACAATTTTCTGTCCCCAAAGTGACAACCAGCCCCAAACCCACTGGATCCTGGCATCCTAAACCCTCAGCCCCCCTGGCCAGGTGCAATCCCACAGGAGGGAATTGGGAAATCGGTACTCACACATAGAGCACGGATTTCTGGTCTCCGACCTGGCCTCCATCCCCCACTGTCAGGGTGTCGTAGCCTCTCTCCAGCTCGAACTCCTCGAAGGTGAGTTTGATCACCTGCCAAAGACACAATTAACATAATTAATTCATCAATTAACACCAAGCCCTGCCCAAGGATCCCGCAGCACCTTCCAAGAGCATCGAAATCTCCAAAACATCCCCAAAAGTTGGGTGGTTTTTCTTGGTTTTTTGTTAGTTTTTTGGGGGGTTTTTTGTTTGTTTGTTTTTGGGGTTTTTTTTTGGTTTTTTTTTTTTCCTCTTAATACTGGAAATGTAATTAATTTAATTTAATGATTTATATTTATTGATGATTTTTGTTAAAGAGCGAGGGAGCCACCAGCACCCCAAACCTGGATCTGCTGAAGTAACAGAACAGCAGCTCGTGCAGTTCTAACCTGAAGCTTTACAAGCTTGTATTTATTTACCCATTGTATTTATTTACCTATTTTCCTTTTTCTTTTTTTGAATATTGTATTTGAATATTGTATTTATTTACCTATTTTCATGTTCTTTTTTTATATTTTACTTATTTACCCATTTTCATTTTTTTTATATATATTGTATTTATTTACCCATTTTCTTGTTTGTTTTTTGGGTTTTTTAATATTGTACTTATTTATCTATTTTCCTGTTTTTTTTAGAAAATATTGTACTCATTTACCCACTTTCCTGGGTTTTTTTAAAATATTGTATTTATTTACCCATTTTCCTGTTCTTTTTTAATATTGCATTTATTTGCCCATTTTCCTTTTTTTATATATATTGTATTTATTTACCCATTTTTCTGTTGTTTTTTCTTTAAATTGTATTTATTTACCCATTTTCCTGGCTTGTTTTTTTAAATATTGTGTTTATTTACCCACTGTATTTATTTACCCATTTTCCTGTTTTTTTTTAAATATTGTATTTATTTACCCATTGTATTTATTTACCCATTTTCCTGGTTAGTTTTTTGTTTTGAATATTGTATTTATTTACCCATTTCCTGTTTTTCTTTTTTTAATATTGTACCTATTTACCCATTTTTCTGGGGTTTTTTTCCTCTGAAAGCTGGAAATGTAATTAATTTAATTTAATTATTTAATGATCTGTTAAAGAGACAGAGAGCCACCAGCACCTCCAAAACTGGAACTGCTGAAGTGACAGCAAAGGCAGGAAAATGGGAAAATGGGATGAAACTCCTGATTCCAAAGTGATTGGAAGTTCAGTCACATTTTGAGGAGAAAAATCCACAATAATTCACTGCAGCAGCTCTAACCTGAAGCTTTCCAAGCTCATTCCTCATTTCCCTGCCCTCAGGGTCCAGAATTTCCCCCTCATTTTGGGATAAATCATCCCCTTCTCCCTCCATCAGCTTGGACGTGGCTTTTTTTGGGAATAACCCCAAGAGAAACCTCAACCAGCAACATCCATTATGTCAAAAAAAAGGCCAGAAATAACTTTTATGCAAATTTCCCAATTATCATATGCATTTCTCAGCTCCCCAGAGACTTCTTTTCCCCACTGTGGTTGAAGTTAATTCCCAAAGCACCAGGGCCCAGCTAAAAAAAAACCCTGAATATCCCCTAAAAGAGGTTTTGATGTTCCCAACCTGCAGTGGAAAAAAAATCCCAATTTGTCAATGAGGAGGCCTCAGCCCTGTGGATGCAAAATTCCCAATTTTGAGGGGAAAACTGCAAATTTGGAGGGGATTTTGGGGCTCAGTGGGTCACAGGCTCTTTTTTTGCCAAATATAGAGAAGAGGACTTGCAAAATTCCTAAATTCAGCTCCCTGCTTCTCCCAAAGCTCCATGGAACAGCACTGATCCAAAGACCACTGGAGTCCATGAAAAGACTACAAAAATTATTACAAAATATTATTTTAAAGTATTTTATGGGAATTATTGGAAATAATTAATCCCAAATCCTTTCCTCAGCCAGGAAATGCTGGGATCATCCCTGAGGGACGAGCAGGGTGACCTTCCCAAAGGATTTGGTGCTTTCTTCCCAACCCTCCCTGCTCCAGGAGAGCTTTTCCCAACCTGGAAATTAAAATTTCCACCACGAAACATCTAAAACAAAAAAAAAATTCCCCTCAAAAACTGACATTAATTAAAGCTATTTATCATTTCAAAGGCAATGGGATCTCCTCTCACAGCTCAAAAATTTCCATATTTCTGTGGATGACAGAGCAGAACCTGCAGCTTCTTGTGCTGTGGAATCTCTGATCTGAGTTGGGAAATCTTAAAATGAATGGATTTGACCAATTCCAATATTTTTTAGAATTTAGGAAAGCAGGGAGAGCTGTGGCCTTCCCAAAGGATTTGGTGCTTTTCTTCTCTGCTTTAGGTTTTCCCTCCCTGCAAATGACACCGAAACACCTAAACCCCCCCAAAAAAATCCCTCATAAACTGACATTAATTGAATTAATTAAAGCTATTTATCATTTCAAAGGCAAAGGCAATGGGATCTCCTCTCACAGCTGACAAATTTCTGTATTTCAGTGTATGACAGAGGAAAACCTGCAGTTCCTCGTTGGGAAATCTGAAAATGGATGGATTTGACCAATTCCAATCTCATTTTTTGTACAGGTGTGACTGCCCTGGCCTGGGAATGGTCAATCCCTGTCCGTTTTCCCCTGGCAATGGGAATTGAGTGTTTGGTGCCCTCACAGCTTTTTCCGGTCTCACCCCATTACAAGGAGAACCAGGGCTCATATTTAAATTTAAACCAGTGCAAAAATGTCAATAAATTCACAATACTGCACAAATAGCACGAGATAGACCCAAACCTCACTCCTCTGCCCTTGGGGGCTGAAATCCTGCTGGATAAAGGGAAAAAATGGGAAAAATCAGCATTCCTGGCACAGCCTCCCTGCCCTGATGAGCTGGGCACCTCCCCACACCAGATATCAAAGGGGCTTCGATTGCAAATAATTACACTCACTTTTAATTACAACCCTGAACTAAACGAGCCTTCAGCAGGGAGGGGAGGGCAGGGATTCCAGGACAGCTGGGAAAACACGGGGAAGAGTCTGTGTGGGGACAGAAACTGAGCCTGGGGGGCTGAAAAACCCCAAATGTGAGGGTGAGGAGGGGCTGGAAAAGGTTTCCCTCTGGATCCCAAGGTGGAAAGGGCTTGGAGCAACCTGGGATAGTGGAGGGGTCTGGACGTGTCTGGATGAGTTTGGAGGGGTCTGGATGTGTTTGGAAATGTCTGGATGCATCTGGACGTATCTGGATGAGTTTGGAAGTGTCTGGATGAGTCTGGACATGTCTGGAAGTATCTGGATGAGTTTGGAAGTGTCTGGATGAGTTTAGAGGGGTTTGGATGAGTTTGGAAATGTCTGGATGCGTCTGGACGTGTCTGAAAGTATCTGGACATATTTGGAAGTGTCTCACTGTTTTTGGAGGTGTCTGGATGAGTTTGGAGGTATTTGGAATTGTCTGCATTTGTTTGGATGTATTTGGGTGTGCATGGATATGTTTGGAAGTGTCTGGATTTGTCTGGATGTTCCTGGATGTGTTTGGAAGTATTTGGAAGCGTCCGGATGTGTTTGGAAGTGTCTGGATTTGTCTGGAGGGGTCTGGATGTGTTTGGAAGGGCCTGGAGGTGTCTGGAATTGTCTGGGTGAGTTTGGAGGTGTCTGGATGTTTCTGGATGTATTTGGATGTGCTTGGAGGGGCGTGGAGGTGTCTGGATGAGTTTGGATGTGTCTGGAATTGTCTGGAAGCACAGTCACCTTTCAGGGGTTGTGGAGGGTGATGAGGTGACCCCTGAGTCTCCTTTTGTCCAGGCTGAGCTCCCTCAGTGGTTCCTCACAGGGTTTATGTTCCCAGCCCCTCTGGATGAGCTCAAGAATCCCAACATCCCTCCCAAACTGAGGGCCCAGAAGCACAGGCACCTTTCAGGAGGGTGGTGAGGGCACCCCTAAGTGTCCTTTTGTCCAGGACAAACATCTCCAGCTTCCTCAGTGGTTCCTCACAGAGTTTGTGATCCCAGCCCCTCTGGATCTGCTCAAGAGTCCCAAAATCCTCCCAAACTGACAGTCCAGAAGGACAGCCACCTTTCAGGGGCTGTGGAGGGTGATGAGGTCACCCTTGAGCCTCCTTTTGTCCCTCAGTGGTTCCTCACAGGGTTTGTGTTCCCAGCCCCTCTGGATGGACTCAGAAATCCCAAAATCCTACCCAAACCGAAGGTCCAGAAGCACAGGCACCTTTCAGGGGTTTTGGAGGGTGATGAGGTGACCCCTGAGTGTCCTTTTGTGCAGGACAAACATCCCCACCTCCCTCAGTGGTTCCTCATAGGGTTTGTGCTCCCAGCCCCTCTAGATCAGCTCAAGTCCCAAAATTCTTTCCAAGCTGAGGGCCCAGAAGCAGAGCCACCTTTCAAGGGTTGTGGAGGATGATGAGGTGACACCTGAGCCTCCTTTTGTCCCTCAGTGGTTCCTCACAGGGTTTGTGTTCCCAGCCCCTCTGCATGGGCTCAGAAATCCCAAAATCCTTCCCAAACTGAGGCCCAGCAGCACAGGCACCTTCCAGGGATTGTGCAGGGTGATGAGGTGACCCCCGAGTGTCCGTCTGTCCAGGCCAAGCCCCACCAGCTCCCTCAGTGGTTCCTCACTCAGGGATTGTGCAGGGTGACGAGGTGACCCCCGAGTGTCCGTCTGTCCAGGCCAAGCCCCCCAGCTCCCTCAGTGGTTCCTCACTCAGGAGTTTTGGAGGGTGACGAGGTGACCCCCGAGTGTCCGTCTGTCCAGCCAAGCCCCCCAGCTCACCTTGGCGGGGTTGAGGGCGGTGATGACCCACACGCAGTAGGCGTTGTTGTCGTACTGCACGGGGTAGTTGGGGGACGTGATGACGCCGCTGGGCCCGCGCAGGTACGTGTCACACATCCTGGCTGGGGACACAAACGGGGACACTCAGCACTGCTGGGAGGGGCAGGAGGAGGGATGGGCTTGGGATGGAGGCGGGAGGAGGTGGAAAAGGGAAGAGGGGGGAAAAAATGGAGAAGTTGGTGTTTTCGCGGCCTACACTGCTCCTTTTGTACAGCCAGGGGGTGAAAATGAGGGGTTTCTCTGTGAGGAGTGGGGCCATCAACCCTTGATCCCAAAAACCCCTGAACCGTTCAACCTCTGATCCCACAAGCCCCAATCCCAATAGTCCCTGATCCCATCAAACCCTGATCCTATAAAACCTCTGATCCCATCAATGCCTGATGCCAACAATCTCGGATCCCATCAAACTCCGATCCCAACAGACCCTGATCTCCAACAATCTGTGATCCCAACAATCCCTGATCCTACAAAACCCTGATCCCAACAAACCCTGATCTCATCAACCCATGATCCCAAAATCTCTGATCCCATCAATGCCTGATGCCAACAATCTCTAATCCCATCAAACCCTGATCCTATAAACCTCTGATCCCAACAAACCCTGATCTCACCCAAACCTGATCCCCAACAATCCCTGATCCAAACAAACCCTGATCCCATCAGTGCCTGATGCCAACAAACCCTGATCCCACCAAGCCCTGATCTCAATATCCCATTAGCCCCAATCCCATCAACCCTGATTTCATCCAAACCTGATCCCCAACAATCCATGATCCCAGCAACCTCTGATCCCATAAAATCCTGATGCCATCAAACCCTGATCTCACCCAAACCTGATCCCAACAATCCCTGAACCCACCAACACCTGATCCTAATAATCCCTGATCCCATCAACCCCTGATCCCACAAAACCCTGATCCCACTTCCCCTCAGACCAACACCCAACTCCATGCTCACACTGATTTATTTCCTTTTTTCCCTCACAAAAACCCTTCCCCATCCAGGCCAGGAATGACACAACTCCTTCCTGATGTCCCCAAAAAACCCCATTCCCTTTCTTCCTGCACATCAAACCCCCAAAACGCTGCACAGCCAGGATTTATTAGGTCATTATTAAGTATATATCAGCTGGTTTCCTTCTGTGGGCTCAGAACTAAGGTGGAAACTCAGCTCTGCATCTTCAAAACATCTCAGGTAAAGGAAAAACTGGAAAAAGTGCTTAAGCAGGGAAAATTTTGCTTGTGGAATGCCTTTGATGTAATATTTAGCTGAAATATTCCACAAAAAAAAAGGTGGGGGAAAAACATCCTGGTTCTGGAAATATCCTCTGCTGTGATGGAGCCTCAAAATTAATTTATTGTTGAAGTTTATTTATTTATTTAAACGTATAATTTAATTTAGGAGATGTATTTGCATTTTTGGAGTCTGGAAAGGTTTTTTTCTTTGTAAAATGTAGAAAATCCTCTCCTGGCCAAGCTGTGGGAAGAGAACTTTCCCCCAAAGTTTTCTCACTGGGGATTAAGAAATTATTGAAGCCCAAAGGGTTAAAATCTGTGACTGACTGGAGAATTTGAGAGAAACCAAATTAAAAAAATGGCACAAACTGGGGGAAAAAATTGGCAGAAAGCTGAAATAAAAATTAAACTTTTTAAATAGAAAAAAAAAAAACCCAAAATATGAAAGTCAGCAGCTAAAAAAATTAAGTTGATTCAGAGAAACAGAATAATGCTGGCAAATCCTTTCTTATCTCTTGCAGGAGGACACCATAAATTTCCTTTACAGTGTCACATATTTATGCCAAATATCCTCTTACACTGATTCAATTTATTCCAGGCTTGTTTCAAGAATTACATGGGATTCCAAAGCCTTGAAAAAATCTGCAGATGAAATTAAAGAAAAAAAGAACAGGGGAAAAAAAACCCCTATTTATGATTTTAAGAGCTTTAAAGGGATTCAATTAAAAATATTACAAGTTGTTCTTTATTAGCATTACAAATATCACAATGTGACATTTCAGAGAGGGAATGAAAACAAAATGGCCAAGGGCAAAATGGGAAAAATGAGAAAGATGGGGAAAAAATTCCATTCCCTGATGGCTCATGGCACAGGATGAGGCTCCTGGGGAAGCACAGCCCCAAAATTTCACATTTCCAGTTAACAATCTCCCTCCAGCTCTGCTTTTCCAGGTTTTATTCCTGTCTTTCCTCTTACAGGAGAAGGAGGAGAGGGGAGAAAACACCTGGGATAAGGAGAGGGGTGATCCTGCTCAGGTTTGACATCCCTGAATTAAAGGAATATTCTGGAGAGAGGGAAAGGAAGGGATTTAGGGACATTCATGGAGGAGTCTGTGAGGGGAAAAGGAGGTGCAGAAACAGGGGCTGAAAAAAGCTTTAAAGTGAGGGTGAGGAGGCCCTGAGGAAGATTTCCCAGAGAAATTTGGGAAAGATTTCCCAGAGAAATTTGGGAAAGATTTCCCAGAGAAATTTGGATGCCCCATCCTTGGAAGTGTCCAAGGCCAGCCTGGGATGGGGAAGGTCTCCCTGCCCATGGAACGACATTTTCCTCAAGGTTCCTCCCAACCCAAATCCCTCTGGGACTCTCTGACCTGGCCAAGGGATGACCTGAGGGCAGGATGGGAGAGAAAGGGACAGGAAGGAGCTGGGAATTGCTAAAAATCCCCAAATCCAGCCAAGCTGAGCTCCTCAGATTCCCTCTGAATTCCTGGGAGTATCCAAGGCCAGCATGAAGGGACAATGGAAGGAGCAGGATGGTCCTCAATGTCTCTCCAACCCAAACCACTCCGAGATTTGAGCTGAGGGCAGGATGGGTGAGAAATGGACAGGAAGGAGCTGGGAATTCCCACAAATCCCAAAATCCAGCTAAGTTGAGCCCCCTCAGGCTGCCCCTGGATCCCTGGGAGTGCCCAAGACCAACTTGGAGGGACAGTGGAAGGAGCAGGATGGCCCAAGCCAAACCATTCTGGGATTATTTGATCTGAGGGCAGGACGGGTGATGGAAAAGGGATACAAACCCCCAAATCCCACCCAGCTGAGCCCCCTCAGGCTGCCCCATCCCTGGGAGGTTCTAAGACCAGCTTGGAGGGACAATGGAAGGAGCAGGATGGTCCAACCCAAACCATTCTGGGATTATTTGACCCAGGGGCAGGATGGATTATGGAAAAGGGACAGGAAGGAACTAGAATTCCTAAAAATCCCAAAATTCAGCTAGGCCGAGCCCCCTCAGGCTGCCCCTGGACTCCTGGGAGTGTCTAAGAGAGTCGAAGGTGCAGGATGGTCCTCAATGTCCCTCCAACCCAAACCACTCTGAGATTCGACCTGAGGGCAGGATGGATGATGGAAAAGGGACAGGAAGGAGCTGGGAATTCCCACAAATCCCAAAATCCAGCCTAGCTGAGCCCCTCAGACTCCCCCTGAATCCCTGGGAGGTTCCAAGGCCAGCATGGAAGGAACAGGATGGTCCTCAATGTCCCTCCAACCCAAACCATTCTGAGATTTGACCCGAGGACGGGATGGGTGATGGAAAAGGGACAGGAAGGAGGTGGGAATTCCCAAAAATCCCCAAACCCAGCCAGGCTGAGCCCCTCACCTCTGCAGACGGGCCGGTGGTCGCTCCAGGCCACGATGATGTCGCTGACTCTCTTGCAGGTGATGCTCTTGGAGCCCTGCAGGTCGTAGCCCTCGTTGCAGGAGAACTGGATGCTGGAGCCCAGCCTGGAAAGGGGACACAGGGGACATCAGCCAGCTCCTGCACCCCAGGATTTGGGGCCAGAGCCATCCCCTGGCCCTGCAGGCAGCAGGACGGGAGGAGGGACCAGCTCTGCCTCCCCTCTGCTGGGTTTGCCCCAGGTGCTGACGCACAAATCCCAAATTTTAGCGACATTTCAGTGGGAATTTCACCCACAGCTCTGAGAGAGGACATGCTCAGCATTCTCATAAAATGAAATAAAATTTTTTATCAACTGCTGAGAGTTCTGCTCTTTGTTCTGTGCTTTGGATTCTGAGCTTTGTTCACTGAGGTAACACAATCAGAGTTGGGAATTCATCCTGTGGAATTCAGGGACTGTTGGGATTCCCTCTCCTCTGCCCTCTCTCCTTAGCTGGATTTGAGGAGGATTTGACAGACTGGGATTTGATTGAGAGACACTTTCCATGAGCAAAACAGCCCATGGAATCCCAAATTTTAGCGACATTTCAGGGGGAATTTCACCCACAGCTCTGAGAGAGGACATGCTCAGCATTCTCATAAAGTGAAATAAAAATCTTTATCAACTGCTGAGAGTTCTGCTCTTTGTTCTGTGGTTTGGATCCTGAGCTTTGTTCACTGGGGTAACACAATCAGAGTTGGGAATTCATCCTGTGGAATTTAGGGACTGCTGTGATTCCCTTTCCTCTGCTGGACTTGAGGAGGATTTGACAGTCTGGGATTTGATTGAGAGACTTTCCATGAGCAAAACAGCCCTGGGCAGCAGAATCAGATGAAATATTGATCCCCCATGGCCACCAGCAGCTGGGGCATCCCTGCAAAGGAAAACTGGGAACTGGAAAGGAACAACAGCTCTGGTTTAAACTTCCTAAACCCCAATTAGCTGGCACCACACAGGCTCAGTGACAAGGAACCTCAGCCACCTCAAATTCTCTAAGGGCAGGGCCATGCTGGGGTTTGAGCTAATTTGAAAAGTGATCTTTTATTTTGGCTGTTTCAGTTTTTCCATGGGAGGGATGACAGCACAAAACCTGGATTGGGAAAGGATAAAAACACTCCAAGAGATCTTTGTGGAACAGCACACACAGGAAGGGTTTTACACACGTGTTCCCCAAAACTGGGCAGGATTTTGGGAGGGGGACAGAGCAAACAGAGCCCCCCACACCAGGAGCACACCCAGGAGCTCATGCACAGAACAAACAGAAAATATTCTTACCTAAAATCGTTGCCTATCCTTTTGCCTCTCTCGGGAATCCCAGGGTCTGGACACAAATTATGTCCCTGGGACACACCAACCTGAGTTACTACAAAGCAAAAAAACAGCACATACAGAGACAGAATAGCAAAAGGAACAATTCTTTCAGCAGCTGGCTTAGTGGATGTGGCGAGAAAAATGGCAGCTGGGAGCTCAGAAACCTCAATGTTTTATTCCACAAAAACAACAGCTTTGGAAACAAATATCCTGCTCAGTTTACACACCTGAGTGTTTTCTAGGAAATGCCAGCTAGGGACACAGTTTCCCCTCCATTCCACTACAGAAATACCTCTGGAAAAAGTTGATTTTTTGCGTATTTTTTCCATTCTGCTAAATAACACCAATCACAGAGCCTGTTTGTTGTGATTAAAGCCCCACCTGCCACCCTCCAAGGTGACCTCAGAGCCCTCAAAAACCCAGCCCAGTGTGCCAGGGAAAGAAAACAACTCCATGAAAAGGCAGGGAGTGATCCCAGGGAGGGAAAAACCAAGCACAGAACGAGAGGGAGAAAGGAGAGGGGGATGCAAGTCGAGGGTTTGAAAGCCAAGTCATTTAGTTGGAACATGGAGAAAAATTTATGGAGCAACCTGGATGCCAACAAACATGAAATCCATGGGGTGGTGGCCAGCACTGAAGAAAGCTCCCAGCTCCACCCTCCCCATTTCCAGCCCTCTCAAGGCACAAAGGAGGGTTCAGGGTGGGGGAACCTGGGGGTCCCTCAGCCCTGGCACAATCCTGATTTCCAGGCTGAATTCCAGCACAGCAACAAGGCACAAAAGGGGGATTTTGTCACAGGAATTCCATAGGATTTGGTTTTCTTCTCATCCAAACCTACAGCGCGTTTCTCAGCCAAAAAAACTCCATTCCCTGATGGCTCATGGCACGGGATGAGGCTCCTGGGGAAGCACAGCCCCAAAATTCCACATTCCACATGCTGAACCACTGAAACAACCCCAATTTCCATCCCACCTCTGCCCAGCACTGGATTACAGCGAAGAAAATCCCAATTTTATTCCAAACATGGTGCCCCAAAGGAGAGGGTGACACTGAGGTGACACCAGCCCCTTTCTCATGGCAAACAGAGGGCTCAGCTGGAGCCCTGCAGGGGGAATGGGAGAACCCATGGGGAGAATGCACCCACACTGGACACACACAAAGCCAGGACCCTCCAATATTTGGAATTAACCACTGGGGTATCCCTGGTGCATCCCCAGCTACAAGGAAAATGCTTCCCAGTTTTGCTGATCCCAAAAATATTCCAGCTTCTCCTCAGCACTAACATTCCTCTAATGCCCTTTAAGTTCTTCATAGGAATTTCCTTTTTAAGGCCTGTTTTTCCTCCCTTCCCACCGAGCTGGAGCAGGGATGGGGCTGGGATTGTCCCCACAGGATGCTTTGGTGCTCACCAGTGTGTGTGGGAGGGCACAGAAGTGACAGAGCTATGGATTCATGGAAAACACCCTCTGAGGGATTATTTTCCCATTTTCCATGTCCATAACCTGCCACAAACATATTTTATGAAAAATCCTTTCATTAGGATCTTTCTTCCTAAGAAGCTGAGAAGCTTCAGCTTCTCCATGTTTTGCTGCTTTAGAATGTGATTTGGAGAATTGTTTACCCAGCATGTGAAATTGGGTTTTATTTGATGACCAATGACAGCCACCTGTGTCGAGGCTGTGAGCAGTCACAAGATTTTATTTCCTTTCCTTTCCTTGAAATTTCCTTCCCTTCCTTCTGATGAAATATTTTCTTCTATTCTTTAGTACAGTTTTAATATATCATTTTCTTTTAATAAATATGTATCATAAAATAATAAATCAGCCTCCTGAAACACGGAGTCAAGATTCTCATCTCTTCCCTCATCCTGGGACCCCTGTGAATACCACCACAATAATCCCTGGTTAAACTCAGTCAGCAGCACCAAAGCAGAATCTGGCATCTCTCCATTTTTTTGCAGCTCCAAACTTTGCTTTGCCACTTTTCACAGGCCCAGAGGATTCCAAATCAGGAATCAGGAATCAATTCAGTGAAGGAAGGGAGAGCCCATGGATTCAACTCCCAGCTTCTGACAGGAAAAGTTTGGCTGAACAAAGTCCCCAGGTGCCACCACCCTCCTTGGGTTCCTTCCCCGCACCCTGTGCACAAACAGCTCCAAAAAAAGGAAAATTCACCTCAGGATGAGGGACCCAAAGAGGGTTTTATGTCCCAAAGCCGTGTGGGAGTGAAGGAAAGCGCTCAAATTCCTGATTTTCCTCTGTAAAAACCCCCCTGACCACACACACACCTGTAACAACCACACCCACGCACACAAAGCCAAGACCATCCAATATTTGGAATTAACCACCTGGGAACTGTTCCTCAAAGGAAAAAATCCCATTCCCACAGCAAATTCCTCCTCCCATGGTCAAATCCCCCTCAGATCACCCCTTTTGTACCCCCAGAATGGGTCACTGCTGCCACACCCAGTGATTATTTCCCATATCAGATAAAAATGAAGCCTGGAATTCAAAATTTTGGGAAGAAACAATCCTAGGAAAACAAAGAGAAACAATCCCAGATCCCCAGGAAAACCAAGGCCCCAGAGGAGAGTTTGTCACCCCCAATGCTGAGGTCTAAACCCAGCTCATGTCTCATTAGTGGAGATTCATTAACACCTAAAACACGAGTAGATAAAGCAGAGAATAGGGAAGATAAAGCTGAGGGAAGATATCTCCATATTCTGGGAGTTGGGGAATTTCTCTTTTAAAGAAAGTGAAAGAAAAGGAGGAGATGGATTAGATGCTCATTTACAGAAATTTTTGTTCTCTAGCTTTTGTTTTGAACACACACACACACACACACAAATAGAGCAGCATAAAAGTTATAAACTGGATTTGTCATGCTGAGAATTTGCTGTGTTCACCTTCCCAAAGTTTCACCTGGGCTGGGCCATTCCCAAATGAGCCCTTCAAGTCTACTGGAAAAACAACAGATCCCAAAAATTGTCATGAACTGCTCAATTTCTGTATTAGAAACTCAGGAATTCTCTCCCCCAACCATGGGATTGGTTTTCCATCCCCTCATCCTCCTGATTTTTTCAATTTCTCCCTCCTCATTAATTCAGTGTCAGCCAGTTCTGATTGTTCAGTTTGCCACTGTTTAAATCCTCTTTAATTTTATTTCTCTTAATAAAAAAAAACTTCACTGACAGATTCCCAATGGACAATTTCTCACTGAATTTCAGAACTGCAAAATAAAAGCAGCACCTAAAAAATGAACAATTTGACAAAGCCCCAGCATTTCTCAGCATGAGGAATCCAGTGAAAGGAGATGATGATTTCTCCTGGCAGGAGGGGTGAGAAGGACTGCAGCAGGAATTAGATGGTTTAAAGGGTTAATCTGCATGGTCACACCAAGGTAATTCCATGCAAACTTCTGGGAAAGATCCCAAAAATCAGGCCTGAGAGCTTGGAGCTGATTTAGGGGTGCAGGGCTCACCCCAACGAGGTCCTGCTGCATTTCCAACCCCCAAAGATCCTTCAGCACCCAAAAAACCAAGGATGAAGTGATTCCAGAACCTCAGTGACGCCAACCCAGACACTGAACACCCCCAATTTTAGCAACACCAAGAGTGATAAGGTCACAGCCAGGTCCAGACACTGGGAAAATCCAATCCCAGCTGGGAATGGAGAGCTCCAAACCCCAATTTATTCCCCAGCTGGGAATGTTCCACCAGGACAGCTCCAAACCCCAATTTATTCCCCAGCTGGGAATGCTCCACCAGGACAGCTCCAAATCCCAATTTCCCAGCTGGGAACGTTCCTCCAGGAGAGCTCCAAACCCCAATTTATTTCCCACCTGGGAATGTTCTACCAGGACAGCTCCAAATCCCAATTTCCCAGCTGGGAATGTCCCAGAACAGCTCAGAAGGTGAAGCTTCACAAGCATTCCCAGAAGTGCAGAATTCCCAGAGCATTTCAGGCTGTCCCACCCAAGCCAAGCACAGCCTGTCCCCAGGCCCCAGATGGCTCCCCAAAATCCAGGAACTCCCACACACTTGGCAGAGACCTAAAATCTGCTCAACACACCCCAAAAATGACTTTGCAAAGTGGATTTTGACCGAGCTGGACACGCACAGAAGTTCCAGTCCTTCATCCAAGTCCTTCACCCACAAGGCCTCAGGTGGCTCCTGTGTCCCACAGACATCTTTCCAAAATCCAGAAATTCCCACACACTTGAGACCTAAAAACTGCTCAACCCACCCCAAAAACCAGTTTGCAAAGTAGATTTTGACTGAGCTGGACACACACAGAAGTTCCAGTCCTTCACCCACAAGGCCCCAGGTGGCTCCTTGTCCCACAGACACCTCCCCAAAATCCAGAAATTCCCACAGACTTAGCTAAGACCTAAAAAATGCTCAACCCACCCCAAAAAGTAACTCTGCAAAGGAGATTTTGACCCAGTTGCACACACACAGAAGTTCCAGTCCTTCACCCAAGCCCTTCCAGGCATCCCCACAGGGCCCCAGGGGGCTCCTGTGTCCCACAAACACCTTCCCAAAATCCAGAAACTCCCACACATTTGGCTGACACCTAAAAACTGCTCAACCCACCCCAAAAATGACTTTGCAAAGGAGATTTTGACCAAGCTAGACACGCAGAGAAGTTCCAGTCCTTCACCCACAAGGCCTCAGGTAGCTCCTTGTCCCACAGACACCTCCCCAAAATCCAGGAACTCCCACACACTTGGCTGACACCTAAAAACTGCTCAACCCACCCCAAAAATGACTTTGCAAGGCAGATTTTGACCCATCTGGACACACACAGAACTTCCAATCCTTCACCCAGGGCCTCTCCTGGTGGGCCTCACCCAAACACCACAAAATCCACTTGGATGCTGTTTTTTAAATCCAAACCACCACAATTTCCCCATTGTGAGACCTGGAATATCCACATTTACATTCTGCTTTCAGTGCCAGAAACAACCTCCAAAATATGACCTAAAATCTCAAACTCTTTCTTCTACCTGCTCTATTTGTCTCTCAGTATTATCTCCCCTCCAGAAGTGATTCAAGCAAGATTTCCAAATAATTTGACTGATGGTGAGCAGTACAAAGCACTTAATTATGATTTAAAACAAACACAATCCACTATAACTGAGCACAAGCAGCACTTCCCCACAGAATTTTGAATTTTTATGGATTTTTTTCCCTGCAATAACACAAGCAGCTGTTGCATCACTACATTTTCACACAAAACACACCAGGTTTAATCTGACCAGGCAATCCCAAACCCAAAAACCTGCAGGATTTAAGAGTGGATCCTTCCAGGGAGGATTTTAGGCCAGGTTTTAGTAAAGAGTATTTGGAAATAAAACATTGCTGGTAGGAATAATCAAAAATAAAACAGGGACTTGAAGGCTGGACTTGATCTTTTCCAGCCTTAATGATTTTAGGATTTTGTGGCAGAGCTTTAAGTGATACCAAGAGACACAAAAATTCCTGAATTTCTGGTATTTGAGCCAGAGCAACTGGAAATGGCTCTGGAATAGGAAATTTCTTTGGAATTATCTGTGATGCAAACTCAGCTCATGGAGGTTTGGGAGCACAGAGGGGCTCAGCCAACCCTGCAAATCCAGCAGGGAGCAGAGCAGATAAGGATTGCAAAAAATAAAAATAAAATAAAAACCTGATTTTCCTGGTGCCATCTCCTTGGGAATCAGCACTTCTGCAGCTGGGAATTCCCTGTGGGAGCAGAAAGCTCCAAAACAGGGACAAAATAGGGAAAATCCAGAGCTGAGGAAAGCAGAGGAAGGAGCTGGAGGGTGACAAGGACCATGGAATGGGGCCACCATCCCAATTTCCATTATTCCAGCTAAACAACTTCCAGCCTGAGTTTGCTCAGGATTTGAGCTCCCATTTGGCAGCTCTGAGCCCCTTGGGATGAGATAAACCAGGCAAAGGGAATGAATTCCTATTTTTCCTCCTCAGAAGTGCAGGATCTGCAGGAAAGGGAATAGAGCTGCTGTGTCCTCCTCACCTCAGTGCATTAAAAATGGGTAAAACAGCTCCAAAAGCCATTCCCAGGAAGAAGAAATGGGAATTTTGTGTATTGTTAACACCACAGTGCTTCATTAACTCAATGATTTCACTCCTTTACCCAAAATTCCCCAAAATCCAGGGCAAAAATCCCCCAAAATCTCCCCACTCCAAACTCACCCCTCTGTCTCCACACCCAGCCAGGGGAATTTTCCAATTCAGTAAAGGGCACTGGGATTTTTATTCCAATAAATTCCTCCTAACAAGGAATGTATCACCCAGCCAGGACTCCATTTTAAAGGATAATTCCCTTTAAAATTGAATTATTTTCCCCCAAACACATTATTTTCCCCCCTAGTGTTTTCTGCTCTGGAGATTTTGGGTTGTTTTTCACTTTTTTGCGCTTTGCTTCCAAAAAAACAGAGCCTAAAAATTCTCCTGGGAGCTGGGAGGGAAACTCTCCTTCCAGAGCCACAATTCTGCTCCAGTCCATGCATTTTTCTGAATTTTGTATGCAAAATCCACCAATTCTGCTCCAGTCCCTGCATTTTTCTGAATTTTGTATGCAAAATCCACCAATTCTGCTCCAGCCCATGCATTTTTCTGAATTTTGTATGACAAATCCACCCAGCTGAGCTGTGCAAATGCTCCTCTCTGATGGGGGTAATGGGCTGTGCAACAAAATGAGCAATTCCAGCTTCTCCCCTAAAATCCATTTGGAAAAATGCTCCATCCTGCTCCCATTTGAATCCACATAAAATATTAAATCCCAGTCAGATCCCTTCTGTGTTATTTTAGTAAGAGCCCAACATTCAGGGACAAAAATCACAGGTTTTGCTCCTGATTTGGGAAGAACCTGATGGAAAACTGAAATATTTCCCACCTGCCTGAGGGAGACACAGCAGTGACCCCAATGTTCTGCCCCTGACACACCAAGCACTACAACCTGAAAAATCAGCATTACAACCTGAAAAATCAGCACTGCAACCTGAAAAATCAGCATTCCAAACCCAGAATTATGATTTTTCTGCAGGGAAAATGAAACAAAACTCAACTAGAAAAAGGAAGACGCTGTGACTGCCTCTGTGAATTTTCTAATATTCTGTTTTTAATGTTGTTCCTTATCCCTGCTGCTTAATTACACCGTTCCCAACCCCAAATTTCTTTGTTTTTCCCACTAAAAGGAGCCTAAAACCACAACCTGGAGCACAGAATCAACCAAATGCAGAAAATCCAAGCCTTGCACCCTTCCAGGAGTTAGTAAATGCTTGTGACCAGAGCACTGGGAGGAGGGAAGTGATGCAGAAATGCAGAGGGAAGAGGGAAAAGCACCCAAACTTTTCAGAGTGGCGAAGTTTTAGAGATTACTGGAAAGTCCAATGAAATGTTCCAGGAGATTGTTATCAAAAAAGACAGTGAGGAAGAGCCAGAAAAACTTACACACTGATGTCTTCTGGTTGTTGTCCTTGCTGGGCATGAGTTTCACCCCTCTGGACTTGAGCTCCATCTGCTTCTTGACTGCAGGGGTGGGAAACAAAGGAAAAAAAAGAGGGAAAAGTTGAGCTGAGCTTCAGGGATTGTCAAGTTTTTATTTTAAAAATAAAAATGTGAATCACCCACATCCTGCATCCTTCCCTTTGGGATCAGCTTATCCTCACTGCTCAAAACCAGCAGGGGTTTGTTTTTCCATGTTAGGGGTTTGGGGAGGGATTTATTTTCCATGTTAGGGCTTTGGAGAGGTTTAATTTCAAAATAAAAATGGGGTCCAACCCCTCTGTAACCCACTAAGAATGGGAGACAAAAGGGAAGCTCTGAGGAGCTTCAGGGATGCTGAAGGAAAATGCTGAGCTGGTTTCCCCCAATTTTTCTGGAATTTATCCCGTGAACCCATTACACAGCAGAGCCATTCCAGGGGAGCACTCATAACCTGAAAACTGCAGAGCTGGTGTGAACAAACAGCAGGAAAAAAGCAGGAAAATAAAATTAAACCCCATTATTGGGCAAAGGAAATATCAGCTTGGAGCCCCACACCTGAGGGACTCCTCCCCAAGTATGACCATTCCCTCCCTGATCCAAAATTCCACCAGAAGAGGGGAAAAACCAGGAAAGGGAACAAGAATTCATCCATCTCCAAGGGCCCCATCCTTTTTCCCACACCAGGGAGCAGCAATTTGTTTTCCTGCTCTGGATTTGGCTGCTGCTGCCTCCACCCCCAGGGTTTGACACAAACCCCACCTGGCAGAACCATCTGGGAGCAGCACAAACACCTGGATTTGGGATTATTGCAGTTTCCAGAGGCAGGAGTTGGGATAAAACAGGCTCTGCTGTGAGGAACAGGGATAAAAGAGCAGGAATTGGGATAACCCAACAGGAATTGGGATAACCCAACAGGAATTGGGGTAA
>JAWWEX010000094.1:4464872-4478356 GCA_035583215.1 Arremon brunneinucha | reverse complement strand
GTGAGGAACAGGGATAAAAGAGCAGGAATTGGGATAACCCAACAGGAATTGGGATAACCCAACAGGAATTGGGGTAACCCCAACAGGAATTGGGATAAAACAGCCTCCACTGTGAGGAGTTGGGATAGAAGAGCAGGAAGTGGGATAACCCAACAGGAATTGGGGTAATTTCAACAAGAATTGGGATAACCCAGCCCTCACTGCAGGAATTGGGATAATTCCAACAGGAATCGGGATAACCCAGCCTCCACTGGCAGGATTTGGGATAAAAGAGTCTCCATTGCAGGATTAGGCATAATCCAACAGGAATTGGGGTAATTCCAACAGGAATTGGGATAACTCAACCCTCATTGGCAGAAATTGGGATAATTCCAACAGGAATTGGGATAATTCCAACAGGAATGGGGATAACTCAACACTCACTGCAGGAATTGGGATAATTCCAACAGGAATTAGGATAGCCCAACAGGAATTGGGGTAATTTCAACAGGAATTGGGGTAACCCAGCCCTCACTGCAAGAATTGGGATAACCCAACAGGAATTGGGATAATTCCGACAGGAATTGGGATAACCCAGCCCTCACTGCAGGATTTGGGATAACCCAATAGGAACTGGGATAATTCCAACAGGAATGGGAATAACCCAGCCCTCACTGCAGGAATCTGGATTAAAAAATCTCCACTGCGGGAACTGGGATAACCCAATAGGAATTGGGATAATTCCAACAGGAACTGGGGTAACCCAGCCCTCACTGTAGGAATTGGAATAACCCAATAGGAATTGGGATAATTCCAAGAAGAATTGGGGTAACCCAGCCCTCACTGCAGGATTTGGGATAACCAAACAGGAACTGGGATATTCCAACAGAAACTGGGATAATTCCAACAGGAATTGGGATAATTCCAACAGGAATTGGGATAAAAGACCCTCCACTGCAGGAATTGGGATAACCCAACAGGAATTGGGGTAACTTAACAGGAATTGGGATAATTCCAAGAGGAATTGGGATAACTCAGCCCTCACTGCAGGAATTGGGATAAAAGACTCTCCACTGCAGGAACTGGGATAACCCAACAGGAATTGGGGTAACCCAGTCCTCACTGTGAGAAACTGGGATAAAAGAGCCCCCACTGCAGGAATTGGGATAAAAGAGCCTTCACTGTGAGGATTTAGGATAACCCAACAGGAATTGGGATTACTCAGTGTCCAAATCACTTTCTGGGCTCCTTTTCCTGACGAGCCAGCCCTTATCCTTGGAGAAACCCACTTCAAACCTTTCTTCCTCGTGTTCTTCATCTTGTCAGGCTTTCTTCCCTAAATTAGCACATTCCTAAGACAAAGCTGTCAAGAAGAATTACCCATGTAACTAAAGAGGGGGTTTTCAGTCGTGCTGGGGTTTTTTTTTTGGGCTCAAAAAGAACCTGTTTGGAACAGCTGCTGCAGGAGGCTCAGACAGGGGGAGGCTCCTTGAAGCTCACCTGAGGTGCTGCTTGGAGGGAGATGCTGGGTGCAGCTTTTCACTCATCATTTCCTCACAGCTTTTGGCTTTCTCTTTAAATAAAGCAGCAAGAACTTCAAAAAAAATTTTTTAGCTGGAAAATATTCATGAGGAAAAGCTGCTGCTGCTGCTCGTGTCTTCCTCAGCAGCTTCAATCTGTTCAGGGCAGCTGTCTTTTTTTATTAATTTAAGAAGGGAAAACTAATTAACAGCAGGCTGCTGTCAAAGCAAATCGAACTCTTTGTTTCTTTTTGCTCCAAATCCACCTGCAAGTGCAGCAGGGGGAAGAAAAAGCAGCAGGGTTTGGGATGCCCCAAAGGTCCACGTGGATGGGAATCACAGGGTATTTCCGGCCTGATCTCAAGGTTTTTAATAAATGTGATATCAATGGATCAAAAAAAAAGGATTGGGGCTGCTAAAACTCACTTTTTTGGGGTAAAAATCTATTTCTGCTTCAAATAAAATAGTGACAGACATTCCTGTAGGGAGTCTCTAGCTTTTTCCAAGCCAACACAGGGATAACCCCAAAATCCCACCCCAACATTCCCTCCCAGGCAATTCCAAATTTCCAAGGCTGAATTTGGATTTTGGTTTGAATTTTCCAAGGATGTGGGTTGGAACCCTGCAGCCTCTAAAGTCTCTGCTCTGTGGTTGTGCTTTGGGGCATGAGCTTTACTAAATAATCCATATTTTGGTATTCTCCACAGCTTCCCACTGCACATCCAGCCCCCAGGGAATGTTCCCACTCTCCACACAAACAAAAGCTCAGCTCGGATGATTTGTGCACCACAAAGGGAATTTAGAGGCCAAGCAAAGCCTCTTTGGGGTAAAAATCTATTTCTTTTGGGGTAAAAATCTATTTCTGCTTCAAATAAAATAGTGGCAGACATTCCTGTAGTGATTCTCCAGCTTTTTGCAAGCAAACACAGGGGTAACCCCAAAATCCTACCCCAACATTCCCTCCCAGGCAATTCCAAATTTCCAAGGCTGAATTTGGATTTTGGTTTGAATTTTCCAAGGATGTGGGTTGGAACCCTGCAGCCTCTAAGTCTCTGCTCTGTGGTTGTGCTTTGGGGCACGATCTTTACGAAATAATCCCCATTTTGGTATTCTCCACATCCAGCTCCCAGGGAATGTTCCCAACTCTCCACACAAACAAAAGCTCAGTTCAGATGATTTGTGCCCCAAAAACGGAATTTAGAGGCCAAGCAAAGCTTCCCAAGCTTTGGTGAACCCCACCAGAGCTGATGGTGGCACCATGGATGGGATGAGACATCTTTGGGAATTTTTCCATCAGGACACAGCAACCTGCAGGTATTTCCCCAGTGCTGAACATCCCAAATCCAGGAGAAGGCGCCAGGGGGTGCAATCAGAGGAATTTTAAGGTCTCTTCCAACCCAAACCACTCCAGGATTCTCTGGCATGGAGGAATTCATAATTTGGATACAGCCAGGCTTGGAAATTGTTCAGGGACACATTTCTAACCAAGGTTCTCCCAGAGCCATCCCTGCCAGATCCCATCCAGCAAACATCCCCCTCCAACCCCGTTCCTGATGGAAAACCTGGCTCCCAAACCCCTCAGCAATGAGAACAAGAGACTCAACACTGAGCAGCAATCCCAAAATTCAGAGCCCGAGCTGCATCCCCAGGAAACATCTCCTCCCCTAATTGCACCGTGTCCCTTTCCAGGAGAATTGATGAAGATAAATTGGTGAAGATAAACTGATAAAGAGGGATCACTGCATCCTCTCCTCCTCATCCTTCATTTCGGAGCCCTAATGATGGAAGTCAGACTTTACAAATGACTCCATTTAGATCCGAACCAGGCACAGCAAAGCACCACTTGTTTCGTGCTTTAAAAAAAAAAAAAATTAAACAAATAAGAACAATTCTCCCACTCCCTGCCCTCAAAAATCCTGTATTTGAAAATCTACTTTGTTTGTAAATTGGAATGTGGAGCAGTACTACAAAGGACTGTGTCAGGATAATTGGATGAACAGAAACTCCTGTTTTCTGGAGGCTTTTGCTGCTCACGCACATCCAACAGATCTAATGGAATACTCAGCATCCTGTCAGATTTGAGAGATGACATTACAAAGCTCTGCCAGCACGGCAGGCAGGCCGGGCTGTTCCTTTCAAACCACTTCATGTTGCTCTAAATGAGGATTTAAGCAGACATTTATTTATTTTTAATTTGGAAAACAGTGTTTCAGCAACAGCAACAGGCAAAAAAAAAAATTATTCCATGAAGCTCTGCTGTCCTTGTTGGGGCAATTGCTGTTAAATCCAGATCCTGCCTGGATCTCTCCCTCCTGCTGGGATGGTCCAGCAGCAGGATGCTCACAGGGGTTCTTGGAGGTGAAGAGAAACCCCCTCAAGTGCAGCTCTTTGGAAAAATCCCTCTTTTGGCAGCCTGAGCAATGGATTTTGGGAATCAGAGCCTGCACAAGCACTGGGATTATCCAGAATTGCACTGGAGACTCCACAGGTCTCGTGGCAGGAGCCAAAAATCCCTTTGGAACCCAAGGGTGTGATCCAGGGTGAGATCCAAGATGGGAAATGGAAGATCCAAGACAAGGAGGGGAAAGATCCAAGATGAGGAATGGAATATCAGGATGATTAATGGAAGATCCAAGATGAAAGGAGGAAGACTGAAAATGAGGGGAAGATCAAAGATGAGGAGGGGAAGATCTAAGACGAGGAATGGGAGATCCAAGAAGAAGAGTGGGAGATAAGGATGAAGAGGGGAAGATCCAGGATAAAGAGTAGAAGATCCAAGATGAGAAATGGAAGATCAGGATGAGGAATGAAAGATCAGGATGAAGAGTGGAAGATCCAAGGTGAAAGGAGGAAAATCCAAAATAAGCAGTGGGACACACAAGACGAGAAATGGAAGATCCAAGGTGAGGAAGGGAAGATCCAAGATGAAAAGGGGAAGATTGAAAATGAGGAGAGGAAGATCCAGGATGAGGAGTGGGAGATCCAGGATGAGAAATGGAAAATCCAAGACAAGCAGTGGGAGATCCAGGATGAGGAGTAGGAGATACAAGACGAGGAGTGGGAGATAAGGATGAAGAGGGGAAGATCCAAGATGAGAAATGGAAGATCCAAGATGAGAAATGGAAGATCCAAGATGAGAAATGGAAGATCCAAGATGAGGAGGGGGGAAGATCTGTCCAAACTGAACCCAAACTGATCCATCCATGGGTAGAACCACAGATCTACCCATGGACAGATCTGTAGACCAAAGCCATGGATGGGGGTGGGAACACCCTGGGATATTGGGAGGTCGCTGCCCATGGAAAGGGTGAAAATGGATGGGATTTAAACCCATTCCAAACCATTCCAAGACTCCATGACTCCCTCACCAAGCCATTTAGGTGTCTCTGGTGAGCAGCAGGGAGCTCCCCAGCCCCTCCCTGAAGGAGGCAGCTCTGTCCTGTGCAGGGCTGGAGCTCATCCCATTTATCTTCCTCCCGCGGGGGAGGGAAGCGGCCGCGGCGGGGAGATCGATAAAAGCTGCAATTACGTGTTGGTACCAATCAGCTCCAGAGCAATTAGGGAGCCAAGTTCTGCCGTAAAACATGTGCAGAGAGGGGCAGCAGCAGCAGCCAGGGCAGCATTCCCATCTCTCCAATTCCAGCCTTTTGCAGCTTTCCCAAAACTCCCTGATTTTATAAATTCCCACCCAGCTCCTCTGATGGTGGGGACACTGAGGTGCTGCCACCTCACCTGATTAAAAATGTCTAGGTTATTTTCTTCCACCTTTTTGAGGAGACAGGATGGGGAGGAAAATAAAAAATAATTTTTAAAAATAATTCTATGCACAGATCTCTCCCAGTCCCTTTGATTTCCTTACATGGAGAATGGGGGAAAAGCATTTGCAAAAATCAAGATTCACCTTAATGAAAGGGAAAAGGGAAATATTTAACTCTCCCAGGAAGGGAACAAAATGAATTTGCTGTGTTCAACAACAACAACAAAAAAAAAAAAACCCTCTCCACAGCCTGATTGCATCTAACCTTGCTTTTACATTCCTAAAGTGATTTCCAAATGAGGGCACGGATTAGGGAGAGCAGAGGGGGAACAGACAGAGAAGGTGTTCTGCAAAACTCGGGATCAATTTAAACAAGCTGGAAGGGAAATTGTTTTCTTATAGATTATCAGCAAAGCCAGACCCCGTCCCAGGGGACCCAGGGGGTTCATAAATGATGTACAGACACGTCTTTGGAAAACAGACAGCAAATTAGAGCCACCCTGAAGCCTCCCCTTGCTTCTCCTGGCCCAGCCTGATTCAGCTCTCCTGATGAAAAATGCATTTCAGCTGCTGTGCTTGCTGTGGAATTACACAGCCTGTTTTGTAGGGATTTATCGCCACTGAAATATTTATGGCCAGGCCAGGTTGTGGAAAGGGTTACAGGGAGGTTTTTAAAGTATCAGCATCTCCTGTCCTACAGATCCCACTGCCTGCAGACACCTCCCCTTCATCCCTGGGAATCTTCACTGTTTGTTTTGCTGGTTTTTTAAGCATTGAAAGGAAGAAAGAAGCTGCCAAACTCCACAAAACCAGCAGGGAAAATGAGGGCAGGTCCCTCTGGCAGCTGGGCTGAGGTCCTGCCTGGATTCCAGCTCACAATGGGGAGTTCAGTTCATTTTCCAACACTCCATCCCCAGTTCATCCCCTAAACCCCCTGACATTTCTCTGAGCAGGGGAATGAGGACATTCACCCTGACTTTGCTGTGCAGGGAAAGGCTGACTCAGGTGCTTTGGAGGAAGCTGCAATCCTGACAGCCAGGGAAAAGCCATCCAAAAGAAAGCTGCTTTTTTCCAGATGTTTATGCTGCACAGCAACAACAAAAGGGTTTTTTTCCTTGTTTAAAGTCCTTTTTTCCTTGTTTTTTCTCGCAGTTTAAAGTGATTTACAGGTTCAAGGAAAGCAGGGAAGTTAAATAACGATGTGGTTCATTTGTTGAGGCCATGACAGCCCTGCTAAGAACAGCCTGGGAACACCCAAACGAGGCAGCTCTGTGGATTTATGCAACGAAAATCCTCTCCCTTTCCCTTGGACTCCTCTCCAGAGCTTTTTCCCAGCAGAAGCTCAAACCTGCAGAGCTCCCTGAGGAGACTCAAACCATTCCTGCTCCTTCGCTACTTCATTCCCCTCTCCTGGATCCTGCACCCACAACCTCCTTCAAAAACACCACAGGAGTGGTGAGAACACTTCCAAGGAATCCACTCCTTCCATTCTGGTCCCACCAGGAGCAGAATCTTCACTGCCCAAAGATCTCCTGTCCCTCAACAGCACCTGAACATCCCCATCCTGAAATCTTTACCCCAATCCTGAATTCTGCCCTGTGAGGGTGAGGAGGGGCTGAGATGGATTTCCCAGAGAAGCTTCTGAATCCCTGGGAGTGTCCAAGGCCAGGCTGGAGGGGACCTGGAGCACCCTGGGACAGTGGAGGTGTCCCTGGATGGGTTCTAAGGTCCCTCCCAACCCAAACCAGGCTGGGTTTTTCTATGAAAACCCCACTTTAGGGGATTCCAGCTGGAAAATAACAGCAGCAGGGCCATGCAGGGAGGCAGCTGGGGATTCCTGGCTGGGGTTACTCTAAAATGGGGGCTGAGGGTTGTTGTTGACTTGTTTGTGGCATCGGAGCTTGTGTGGGATTATCTCAAGGGGCAATTCAGGCTGTTTAGAGGGCAGGAAGTATTTTAGCCTAAAATCAGCTTTGGGAGTTGGAAATGAAGGTTTGAATCCTTTCTTCCTGAAATGGTGGGGTAACTCTAAGAAGGGTTTATGTTGTCTCCTTATCACAGGGGTTCCATGCTGTTGTCTCCTATCAGAAAAGTTTCATACCTGCTCAGTGCTCCTCATGGGCAGCCCCTCAGAGCTCTGACTCTTTCTTCTTCACACAGCAACCAACTGACCCCAATTCCCTTCTCAACCACCCACCCCACTCTTTTATAGCATCTTCTCCTCACTGGGTACAGCTGTGGCCTGTTAAAGTCAGGCCAGCTCCTAATCTTTGCTAATTAGGCCCAGCTGCAACTCCTTAGGGGCAAGATCACTTTCTACACCATCTTTATTTTCTTATATTTTATACCCCTACAGCTCTACTCTTCAATCTTTGGCTTAAAAGACCCAATGCTCTTTCTACACTATCTTTATTTTTTTATATTCTGTCCCCTTACAGCTTTAGTCTTCAATCTTTAGCTTACAAGACCAATGTTTTTATAAACCATTAGAGTTAATTAGAGTTGGAGTCGTTTTCTAGGGTGGCCACAAGGGGAAATAAAACCAGAATGGCTGTGAAATGGGTGAATGAGGAAATCAAACTGGAATGATTGTGGAATAGCTGAATGAGGAAATCAAACTGGAGTGATTCTGAAATAGGTGAATGAGGAAATCAAACTAGAATGATTTGTGAAATTGAGGAATGAGGAAATCAAACTGGAATGATTGTGGAATAGGTGAAAGAGGCTGGCTGGGGTGGGTGAGGCCAGGCCAGAGCATTTGTTTCTCCCTCCTTACCTTGGTACTGGGCACTGAAGCCCTTCTGCCTGTGGTTGCCATCAGAGGTGAAGTGCAGCCTCAGCCAATTTTTACTGCTGATCACAGGGGCAGGCAAATTCATCCCAGTGAACCTGCAAGAGAGCAAAGCAGCAGAGGCACGTCAGGACCACGTCAGGACACCCCAAATCTCCCTCCCCAGCCCATCCTCCTCCCCCAGGAGTTTGGGAACTCCTCTGTGGGTACCACACAGCCAAGGAGAGCACCCTCCCCACTCCAGGGCTGCCTCCAGCCCCACATTCCTGCTGGGATTCCCAGCTGAGAGCTCCATGTTTGTCATTACAGAGGTTCCCAGTCCTTTTTCCTAAGGCACAGAACATTCCCAAGCTCATCTCCTCACATTTGGTTAACCCCACTACAAAATCCATTTCTTTTAACTCAGGAAGGGAAAAGATGGCAAGAACCTCTTTATTTTTTATTTTATTTATGACCAACCCCAACCTGAGGAAGATTCCAGCCAGGATCAGAAGTGAACAACTCCAGAACCCAGCAGCAGCCCTTCATATCTGTTCATAATTTTATTTCCTTTTAAAATATGATGTTGTTTGCTTCATTTTTAACTCCAGCTCACAATTCCTGCCTGAGTTTTGTCCCAAACCAAGTTTTACACTGGAACAACACTTCAGACTCAGACTGTGGTCCACAATGGTGACATTCACCATGGTGGGGACACCAAAACTCTCTGTGTTCCCGCTAATGAAAGTTAATCATTTTAATCCCCAATTATCACTTATTTTAAAATTAGTGCAATTTCAACACCCATTATTGCCATTCCAACACCTTTTATTGGCATCCAACACCTTTTATTGCCATTTCCACACCCATTTCTGCCATTCCAACATTATTTTTGCCATCCCAACACTCCCTGCTTTTTTTTAATAAAGGCAAAAGGATCCTGGGAATCTGTTCCATCCGGAGGATATTTCAGATTTGATTATTAAACATTATTTAGCAGCTGATCTGACAGCCCATGGAGCACCTGAAGAGTCCTTCAGCCACCCAGCCCATCCAGAGGTGACCTCAGGCTGGAATTGGCAGCGTTAATTAATGGCATCCCTGTGCTCCCAGCCCCTTAATGAGCTGGCAGGGTGATTAGTGCATAACTAAAGCATCTCTGCCACCTACAGTACAATCCAAACCCTGGATTATCCCGTGCCTGGATCCTGCAGCGCTCTGGGATGATTTGAGACTGGGATTTAAGGTTGTTCCCAATCATTTCTCCATGGATTGTCCCCATCTCTGTTCCCAGCCATTTCAGGAGGATGAGGTGGAGCAGAAATGGATCCTCTGTGGCTTTTTGCCATTCTTGGGGAACTCCAAGGCAGCTGAACCCATTGGATGGGAAACTTTCTCAAAGAACCGAGTTAAACAAACAGATTTGGGGCTGAGATCAAACACGGGATGCTCCAAACCCAGATTTGGGGCTGAGATCAAACACGAGATGCCCCAAACCCAGATTTGGGGCTGAGATCAAACACAGGATGCCCCAAACCCAGATTTGGGGCTGAGATCAAACACGGGATGCTCCAAACCCAGATTTGGGGCTGAGATCAAACACAGGATGCCCCAAACCCAGATTTGGGGCTGAGATCAAACACGAGATGCCCCAAACCCATCCTGAGGAAGTTCTCCTTGCTGGTTGTTATGACAACACCCTTAAATTCAATGTTTTCACCCTCAAGGGCCATTTCATTGTTTATTCTGCAGCAGCAAACCCCTCAGGAATAATCTTTAGCTGTGCAGAGCCAAATTTCCTTTTCACAGCTGTAATTCAAGTGCCTGAGATAAAAACCAGACAAGAATGAAGCGAAGCTGCCTGAATGAGGCTCAACTTCTCCTGTCCCCCATCCCTGGCTTTGGTTTTGATCAGCACATCCTTGAAGGATGAATTCATCCCAAACCTGAGATGTTTTTCCCTTGTGTGACACCAAACCCTCCACATTAAACAAAATTCCTCAATTCAAAACAAGGAGGGGTTAATGCCATCAAAACTCCTCTTTTTGAGAAAAAAGCACTGAAGTGAGGCTTTCTCAACTCTTTTTTATTTCTTTCCTTGCTCTCTCACTTCCCACTGAATCCAGGCATGAAATATTTATCCCATTCCCTCCCCTGGCACAATTAGTATGGCTGTGCATGGCTGGCACTGATTACTCTGCATTCACGTCCCATTATCTATTTACAATCCCAATTCCTGCTTTAATTTGTTTCCACGCAGAGAGGAAGAAAAGGAAGGGGGGAAAAAAAAAATCAGTAAAGTGTCACAAAGTGAGGCAGAAGCACTGGAGGAGCAGGAGGAGATGTTTGCACACAGATTTGGAGCACCCTGAGATTTGATTATCAGCAATTTGGCCATTAGTTCTTCTTAAATGGACCCAAATAAGATGAGAATTCCTGGTGTGGATGCTGCAAACCCAGTGCAGGAGTCAAAGGCACGACTGAAGACAGGAATTCCATCTGGAATCCTGCTATTTCAGGTGAAATATGTGGAGATGATGGATTCAAATATGAATTTGAAGGAGCCAGAATCGGGGTGCAGTCAAACATCAGCTCCAAATAAAAGCAAAGCACATCACTGGAGATATTTTCTCTTCTTTTTTTTCCCCCATTGAACTGATTTTGTTGATTTATTTAACCTCTCTGTTCATTTAATCTCTGCTTTGACACCCCTTGGATCTCTGCCGATAATCCTTAAGATCAGCCAGGCTGGGTCCTGGCTCCTCCTGGAGCCTCCACCACAAATTTTGGGTGAATCTCCCTGAAACTTCATCTTCCTGGAGCTCAGATCCACCTTTTCCACCTTTTCCTTCCTTTGCTATGTTTAACCCAAAGTGAGACCCACTGGAGTGGTTGGGGGGAGAAGGAGGAGGAGGAGGAGGAGGAGGAGGAGGAGGAGGAGGAGGAAGAGGACGTCCCAGCAGTTTTTCAATGGATGGAGGAACTGAGAGGAGATCCCAGCAGCATCTCCATGGATGGAGAAACCAAGTGGAGATCCCAACAATTTTTCCATGGATGGAGGAGCCATGGGGAGATCCCATCAGCTTTTCCATGGATGGAGGAACCAAGGGGAGATCCCAGTAGCTTTTCCATGGATGGAGGAACCAAGAGGAAACCCCAGCAGCTTTTCCATGGATGGAGGTGCCAAGGAGAGATCCCAGCAGCTTTTCCAGGGATGGAGGAGACAAGGGGAGATCGCAGGAGCTTTTCCAAGGATGGAGAAACCAAGAGGAGATCCCAGCAGCTCTTCCATGGATGGAGGAACCAAGAGGAGATCCCAGCAGCTTTTCCATGGATGGAAAAGCCAAGAGGAGATCCCAGCAGCATCTCCATGGATGGAGGAGCCAAAGGAAGATCTCAGCAGCATCTCCATGGATGGAGGAGTTAAAGGAAGATCTCAGCAGCTTTTCCATGGGTGGAGGAGCCAAGGCTGGCAGTCAACACGAAATCCAAGGAGAAGAACACACCTGGGTCATCCGTAGAATGTCCCAGGAGAGGTTGGAGCAGCTGGGATAATGGAATGTGTCCCTGCCCATGGATGGGGTGGCACTGGATGGGATTTAACGCCCTTCCCAACCCAAACCATTCTGGAATTCCACCATCCACAACTGGATTCAGCGTTGTGGATGCTCAGTTTGACCACAATTGTTGAGGGCACAGAACTGAGCCCAGCCCAAATTTCACTCTGAGCTCCATCCCCAGCCCACTCTGAGCCTCCTTTTCCCTCCCAGCCTTTATTCCACTGATTTCCTGCCAATTCTGACTCATTTCCCTCTCACTACAACTCAGGGACACCTCTCAGCAGCTCTTCATCTCCCTGTGTATTATTATTCACTTCACCTGTATTTTTAACTTTTCATCCAAACCTCTCCTGAAATTATCAGGAGAGCTGTACCATTAATTCTGAACATCTTATTTGAGCTTGTCTGCTCTCTTAAACAAAATATACTTAAGCACCTCTAGACCTCATTTCTGGGTCGCAGGAGATTTCTCCTCGCTGTGGACTTTTACAAGGAAAATGAATCATTAGATCAGTTATTGTTCCTCCTCTCCTGCACCTTCACTCTGCCCCAGAGCCTGCAGGTGCCTCAGGAAGGGCAGGGACAGACCCCACATCACCCCCACACCTTGGGAAGAGCAGCTTGGCTCATGGAACTCCTCTGCTTGGAGGGAATTCTGTCAAAAACCACCCTACAAATGAAGCAGAGGAACTTGTGGGAGCAGTCATGGATGTCCCTTGGAAGGATGTGCCCCCTCCAGGCCTCTCTTCCTTCCCTGGAATGTTTTAAGGCTAAAATTCCATTCCCCACTCAGAGTTTGGGAGTTTTTAAGACCCATCTTAACCCCAAAGGCAGATTGAAACAAGCTTTTTCCTGCAGGAGGAGCAGTGCACTCCTCATTCCCCAAAAATAATGGGAATTACAAGGCCTGAGCACCCTTTCCACGAGGAAATTCCTCCTGCTTAAGTGTATTTTGTTTAAGAGAGAGACAAACTCAAATAAGATGCTCATTAATGAATTAACGGCACAATGGCACAGTTAATTGCAGAATTAATTAATTAATGGCACAATATAAGGTCAGGCCTTAGAGCTGCCCAGTTTTGGAGCTCCCATCCCTGGAGGTGTCCAGGGCAGGTCTGGATGTGGCCGGGGACAAGAACTGGTGACAAATTGGGGCTGGGTGACCTTGGAGAGCTTTTCCAACCTCAATTATCCCAGAAAGGAAATCAGGTTCTTCCTCCTCCCCTGCCACTGCTGCAGCCACAGGGAGACCTTTGTGCTCCTGGCAATTAAAATAATCAAATAATGAATCCCACCCTCGCTAATTACCCAATTTAAAGAAGCCAAGTGACAGAAGCAAAGCACTTCCCACACACTCCCAGCCTGAAACCAGAGCTTGGTTCCAGTCACACCACAGCGAGGTGACAAACACGATTAGATTTATTCCATTCAGAGCCAACCACCCCTAATTCAGCACAACAGAATGCAACTGAGGCTCTCTAACGCTCAGCATTGCAAATCTGCTACAGCTTTATTAGAATTTCCTCTGAAGCTTGGATATCAGAGCTGCAGAGATTGTTTTCCCCGGGCAGGCAGGGGGAGATGTGCTGATAAGGAGCAGGGCTGTGTTTATCAGCAGATAAATAACAACCAGCTCTCCGCACAGGGCAGCCTCACTCCCGGCTTTGTCACCCTAACAATGCACTTAAATTCCATTAAACCCCGAGTTTTACTGCCAAACTGAGCCTGGGGAGGCAGGGAGAGTGCTGGGAAGGATGTAAGTTTGACAAGAAGGTCTCACAGATGTGTGTGCTTAGCAGAAAGATTTTCGAATGTAGAATTTGAAGAAGGAATAGAAATGAAAGCAAGTTTTGATATAGAAGAAAAGAATTGCTGAGCCAGTCTCACTGGATAACCAA
>JAWWEX010000094.1:4453038-4464743 GCA_035583215.1 Arremon brunneinucha | reverse complement strand
AAAAAAGGTCTCAGAATTTTCCACTGCAAGAAAACTGAAAACCAACTTCTAGCTTAAACTGTAATGTACTGACTTCTAGTGACTGGAGAACAGTAACATGAATATGGTAATTACAGTAGTTATGATAGGCTGTAGATAAAAGTTAAGGTATAGATTGGTTCTGCTGTGTTAAGATGCTCAGCAAAGAAAAGTATAGAATGCATTGCAACCAAAAGAAAAGTATAGAATGCATTGTAACCTAAACTCAGGGTCTCCAGGCCTGCCTGCAGCTGGAGTTGACAGCTGTAGGCACAGCTCTGACACCCACCAGCCTGGATTGCTGAAACTCTTGGATATGAGAGGAATGGTGGATTTGTCTTTCCAAACAAGCTGTGGGTCTGCTGGGAGATAAAACCAGCACAGGGAAATAAAAGAAACAATGGGAAGGATTCCATTGATTGGTGAATGGAAAAAGATGAAAGAAACGATGGAGAAGAAAAACCCCTAAATTTTTAAGAATTAAAAATTAAAAGGGAGGGTTGTACATTAGAGGGTAATCTTTGGGATCAGCTGTTCTGGGAAGTCTGAACCTCTCAAGTGCCTCAGAAATGGGGAAAGAGAGAAGGGAAATGCAGCTGGGAAATTGGGATAAAAAGGAGGCTGCGTCCTCCAAAAATTGGGGAGACCCCAGGGGATGCCCCATGGCCTCTCCCTTTATTGGGATAAAGTTCCAGGACTCCTCTGTCTCCTTTCTGGACACAAACCTCTGGTGTTTGTGGAGGGATTTTCCTAACAGATATAATAAACTGCATTTTGAAGGGACACCTGGAGTCCCTCATCCCTCATTCCTACAGGAGGGGGGATGTTTCAGCCCAGTAAAATCTGCAGAGGGAGCCCAAGAAGCTGCAGAGGAGATTCTGGAGCTGCATCCTGGCGCTTTTCCAGCTCGCCGGGCACAGAAGTTGCTGCCCCCGGGGACCGGAGCACAATCAGGTCACCTCAGCTGAGCTCCAGACACGCGGCTGGGGCTGAGCTGATCCCGGCTGCCCCCAGGATGTCACTTTAATAATGGAACAGCCTCGCTGGAAGTGACAAACCCGCTGGAAGTGACCCTGCCTGGTGGCAGCTCTGTCGGATTAAGGCCCTTCCTGACCCAGAGATGGGTTTGAAAAAACTTTTATTCCGTTTTCAGTCTCATTTAAAACGTAAGACAATGTAAGTGTTATAATTCACATTATCCAATCAAAACCCAACTATTTACTAGTCACAATATATACTATAAATATTTCTATATATATTTCTATTTCTATATATATAGTACATAATATATATAATATATACCATAAATATATATTATATATCATACATTATACATTATACATTATATATTATATATTATACTATAAACCATGACAATTATATATTATATACTATAGTATATACTATATTATATAATATATTATCTATATTATAGTATATATTATTTTACTACAATATATACTATAAATATCTCTCTCTATATAATATATAAAATATAATATATAAAATATAATATATAAAATATGATATATAATATACAATATATAATATATAATGTATAATGTATAATATATAATATTAATAGATAATATATATATATTTATAGTATATATTATATTACTACAACATATACTATAAATATTTCCTAACTATCAACTTTTACCACACCATTCTCCAAATACCTTAAAACCAATCATCTAAAATTACCCTTCATAAATACTAACACAATAAATCTTTTATAACTCCATTTCTCCAACATATCTAGTCTTTTTTACAAGACTATCCTTTAAGACTTGTTTCTAATTCAATTTCTCTCCCAACAACATCTATCCTGTTCCACAACATTTCTAAACTCAGCGTTTACACACAAATACACACTGTGTGAACCTTCTGTCAGCTTTTAAGAAGTTTTTACAAATCCATTCTCCACATCAGCTCCACCAGGTGTGGGTTCAGCCCTGTCCTGTTCCCTCCTGTCCCTCCTGCAGCTCTGCTCCCATCAGGCATTAATGTGTTGTTATTTTTTGGTTTTTTGGGGTTTTTCTTGTTATTTTTTCTTTTTTTCCCCCCAGGTCCTGCATTTACCCAGAGAGCAGAGACTGGAGGATCAAAAATGAGCATTTCAGGAGCTCCTCACAATTTACTGATGCCACCAAGTGCAGCAACACTCCCAGTTTTTCTCTGACCCCTCTCAACTCCAGGGGCACAAAGGCCTCTCCCATCCCAGCTCCTTCCTCCTATGCCTCAGTTCTGTTCCTACAAAAATCCAGTTTTTCCACAGAATTCCAACATGGTTTGGTTGCAAGGAGCTCAAGGATTATCCAGCCCCACCCCACCATGGCAAGGGCCACCTAAAGGTGAGCATTGAGGAGCTCCTCACAATTTCCTGATGCCACCAAGTGCAGCAGCACTCCCAGATTGTCTCTGACCACTCTTAACTCCAGGGAGCATCAAGACACAAAGGCTTCCTCCTATGCCTCAACCCTGCCCTCACAAAAATCCAGTTTTTCCCCAAAATTCCAGCGTGGTTTGGTTGGAAGGAGCTCAAGGATTATCCACCATGGCAAGGGCCAACTTCCACCAGAGCAGGGTGTTCAAAGCTCCTTCCCTCCCCTCAGAAGGACAGCTTGGTGCTGATTTACACTAAAAAAATAAAAGACAGCAACAGAAGAGATTATCTGGGATCACTGAGAGGAATTTTTATGAGGGAGCAAAGCCTGGGTAATGATGATGTTGAAGGAGCAGCCTTTTGCTCCAAATGGTCCCCCTGGTAATTCCTGCAGTGTCTCCACAAGTTTAATACACAGGATTATTGCAGGGAAGTCTCTCAGAAGGAAGCAGATCCTTAACTTGCTTTGACATTGTCATTTTACACTGCATTATTCCACAGGAGACCTGCAAAGCAATAAATCCTTCCTCTGCCAGGATGTGGGAGCCCTGTGAGAGGTGCCCGCAACAAATTGTTCAGCTAAATTCTCATTTCTGCCCCGAATTCCACCTTGTCCTCAATGACTCTTCAAGGGAAAAAAAATATAAAAAATAAAAAATAAAAGGAGTCACCTGTTTAAAGCCCACAGGAAGCTCTGAGATTTCATTCCCTGATAAATTCATGCTGGAGCTTTAATTTAACAGCAGCAGGGACAAGAAAGGTGCTTTTCAGTAACTTCCACTCCATGAAACTATCAGAGAAATAAAACTTTGTTTTTTCCCCTTTTACTCCTTTCCAAACTCATCCTTTCCAACCCAGCTTTGGCTCTTCCTGCCAAGGAAGAAATTGTGAAAAGGTGTTTGCAACATCCTATTTATTTAGCGAGCTACTGAATAACTCCAGCAGGAGAGCATAAAACAGCCCTGGCCTCATCATTTCGGGTGAATTCTTCAGAAAAAAATCCATTTTCATTGTGTTTGCTATTGAGAGAATTGCTGGAATTCACCACCAGTGAATAAATTGTTGTTTCTGAGAATCAAGTGGCACCTTCTCAGGAGCAAAGTGAGTCCATCCAAACATTCCAGCAGCAACTCCTTTGGAGATTCCTTGGCTGAAAGCTCTCAGGAAAGGGGGAAAAATTTAATTTTAAAGTCCACCTGCCCTGTGCTCCCACCTTCAGCCAGCCAGGAATTCCCAGGTGGGTTTATCAAGATCCCATGGGGGGTTTATCAAGATCCCAGGAGGGTTTATCAAGATCCCAGGAGGGTTTATCAAAGTTCTCAGGTGGATTTATCAACTTCCCGTGTGGGTTTATCAAGGTGCCAGTGCTGTTTGTTTCCTCCTTAGACAAAAGATGCCTGATGCACTCAGGCCATTACAAAATGCTCATTAAAATCTCCACACTCTGCACAATTCCTATTTCACACCCCAGACAGGGCACAGCCTGCCAAACCCCAAAAAAAACTTCCACCTGCCACTGGTAAAACATGGGAAGGAGGCAGAGAATCAGCCAAGGTCACACAGATGGATTGGAGCAAACTGTGGAGTCCAGAAAAACCCATAAATCTGAGGGGTTTCTAGAAAACCCCATAAATCTGAGGGGTGACTTCACCTCCAGAAAACTCCACAAATCCTGGGGAAGCACCTGAAACTCTGGGCTTCACCCAAAGCTGGGAGCAGGGGGTGGAATTTGTTAATTCGGGCAGTTTCACGCCGTCTGCTCGGTATCAATGGCTTCAGCTGGTGGAGCTGGACACAGGAGGAGCAGAGATTTCACTGGCACCAATCCCAGGGCAGCCTCTGCCAGGAACAGCTGCTCTCTGTCTGGGAGGACCAGAGCCATTCTTCTTCCCAAAGTCTTCCAGAAGCAGCAAGAAAGGACTCAGAGCTGAGTGCCAGGAGCTGGGGACAAACCCAGCATGGCCAGGGACACCAGGAAAGGTCCGTGAGGAGCATCTTGGGCTGGGATGGTCACAGGGAGAATGGGGCAAGTCCAGCATGGCCAGGGACACCAGGAGAGGGGTTTGGGGAGAAGCATCCTGGAGCTGGGGTGGTCACAGGGAAAATGGGACAAATCTAGCACAGCCAAGAACACCAGGAACACCAGCAGAGAGCTTTGGGAAGGAGCATCCTGGGGCTGGAGTGGCTGCAGGGAGAATGAGACAAATCCAGCACAGCCAGGAGCACTGGGAATGGTCCCTATGGAGGAGCATCCTGGGGTGGGAGAATGGGACAAATCCAGCACAGCCAGGAACACCAAGAACACCAGAAAGGGCCTTGGGGAGGAGCATTCTGAGGTGGGATGGTCACAGAGGGAAAGGGACAAATCCAGCATGGCCAGGAACAGCAGGAGAGGGGTTTGGGGAGGAACATTCTGGGGCTGATGGATCCTAAGGAGAATGGGATAAACCCAGCATGGTCAGGGACACCAGGAAAGGTCCCTGGGGAGGAGCATCCTGGGCTGGGATGGTCACAGGGAGCATGGGACAAATCCAGCACAGCCAGGGACACCAGGAACACAGAAAGGGCCTTGGGGAGGAGCATTTTGAGGTGGGACAGTCACAGGGGGAATGGGTCAAATCCATCATGGCCAGGAACACCAGGAAAGGGTTTTGGGGAGGAGCATCCTGGGGTTGGGGTCTCCCACAGAATGGGACAAATCCAGCACAGCCAGGAACACCAGGAACACCAAGAGAGGGTTTTGGGGAGGAGCATCCTAAGTCTGGGATGCTCATAGGGAGAATGTGGCTCTGTCTGCGCCTCTCTGCTGGACACACAGACACAGGCCACCAACAGAACCTTCTGGAAACTGCCTGAGCACAACCAATCACTGGTGACAGGCAGGACAACCTGGGGCAAGGCAAGGGCTGAAATCTCCACCAGCTGCTGCCACACTCTCATTCCTTATCCCTTCCTTATTCCCACTCCTCATCTGCTGCTTCTTCCAGGGCACTCCTGGGCCACAGCACAGGCTGCCCCATCCCTGGGGGTGTCCCAGGCCAGCCTGGAAAGGATCTGAGCAACCTGGGATAGTGGAAGATGTCCCTGCCCATGGCAGGGGGGTGAATGAAAAGAATTTTAAGTTCCATCCCAACCTAAACTACTCCAGGATTCTCTGATTCTGTGAAGGGCTGAGAGTTTTGCAGGAACTGTGTCAAGGCTGCCTTATGTCTGAATTAATTACATCATCCTTAATGAGAATTGAACATTATTAACTCTGAACAGCCCTGAGTGCCCCAGAGCTCTTCAGTGGAACCCCAGAGGGAAACCAGTGCTCCCATGGCTGTGGGGGGAAAGGGCTGGATGGAATGCCTGACACGGTGCTGGGATGCTGCTGTGGCTCCAGAAGAGCAGCAGGATCTCCTCCAGGGCAGGAAAATGTGGGATCAGCTGAGAATTCCAAATTCCTGCAGTGCCTGCAGCACCTTCTCCTGGCTGGGAGCTGCTGGTGGCACCTCAGGGACATGAGCCAGCAGCTGCTGGCCACCAGCTCCTCTGAGCACTGAGCAGCCCTCACAGCCCATGGAAATGTTCCTTTTCAGCCATGGAAACGTTCCTTTTCAGCCATGGAAACGTTCCTTTTCAGCCAACAGGTCAGATTTCCCTGGACCACAGCAAAATCAGCTCCCACTGAGACCCCACAACGTCCAACAGCAATGGGGGGAGCACAGGAAGGGTTTAATTTATTCCAGGAGGGTTTAGTTTATCCAGGAATCAGCCCCAGACATCACCCAGGAGCTCTCCCAGTGCCTGCATTCCCCAGAACACAGCCCAGCCTCTCCAGGCAGAGATTTTCCCACATCCCAAACCCCTCAATGTCCATTTCCAGCCCTCCCAGACAGGTCCTCATGTCCTCATTCCCCCAGGTACCAAATCAGACAAAACCAGCCAGGATTTGCAGGTTTGGTTTCATTCCAAGGGTAATTTCTGTGCTTTTTCCAAAATCTGCATCTCCAAGGATTTCATCTGTACTCCTGAAAGCAGCTGATGATCACAGAAAATGTTCATTTTACAGGAGATCCTGCTCTGCCCTTGGAATTCCTTGGAACAAATCCACCCTGATCCAAACCTGGTCTTTCTCTTTCAGTCAGTTTTTCTTTAGTTCAAACAAAAATGGTTATTTTATAGAGCCCTGACAATTGCAGGTAAAAGTACTGCAGAGAGGGCAGCTATAAAAAAATGTTGTTAATATTTGAAGGACAATCAACACCAAAAAATGGGAAAAAAAATCCCCAATTGTTCCAGTTGTCCATCAAACTGTGAGCAGCATCCTGTACCTGTGGGTACAGATCACCCTTCATTATGACAACTCCATCAAAGAGCACTCGAGTCATTTCATATTTGCTGTGTCACAGTTACATTATCAACAAGTACAAGCAGAAATGGATTTTTACAGCCAGGAGATTAAATTACACACCCTCCCCTGGCTGCCTCTCTCATGAAAATACCCGTTACAAACAGCAGGTGAGTTAGAACGCAAATCACACAAATCAAGGTGGTGTTTGGTCTGTTCTGTTGACAAATATTATCCAAATATCAACCCCAAACCTCAGCAGAGGGAGGTCACCTCCCTATCAGGGCAAAGCAGGCAGAAATTCCCCCTGAACACAGCTGCTCTCAGGAAATATTCCCAGGATCAGCCCTCCTGAACCTTTGTTATCTCACCTGCCCACATCTTATCTAGGGACTCAGCACTCCCACATTTCCATGCAAGGTTTCAAGTCACTACTCCCAAACCATCTTCTTATCAGTCCCCTGCCCTCGCTCACAGGTGGCTCTGCTGTCCTTTGTGTCCCTCCCTGCTCTGGGGGTGCCACCAGAGCCAGCTCCACCTGAGGAGAGCTCAGGATAAAGCAGAGGGACGATGGTGACAAGGCCCAGGTGATGGAGGTCACTTCAGCTCATCAGGAGCTCTACATGCCCAGCCCCGAGAGGGAACGGGGACAGCCAGGAGCCATCTGTGAGCTGGCCTTGGTGACAGCATCAGAGAATGTGGCAAAATGATTTCCTTGTGAATGAAACACAGAGAGAGCTCTGGAACAGCTTCACCTGGGGATCAACCAGATAAATTCATTTGGGGGATGAATCCCAGAGTGGGGCAGGGTTAGGTGACCACAGAGGCTCAGCTGGTGCCACCTCAGGGCCCAGCAGTGTGTGCAGAGGGCTCTGGAATGTCCCCAGGGAGGGACAATCCACAGCCAACCCTCCCTGGGCTCTGTTGCAGTGCCCTCAGTGCAGTTCTGCCCCCTGGGCAGGGGAATTGCTGGGCCCAGGCCCTGCCCGGGGCTCTGGGGCCATCGCTGGGCCTGGGACTGAGCCTGGGCCTGCTCTGAGCTCTGCACACAGGGACAGACAGGGGACACAGGAGGACACAGGGACAGACAGGGACAGACAGGGGACACAGGAGGACACAGGGACAGACAGGGACAGACAGGGGGACACAGGGACAGACAGGGACACAACAGGGTCACTGAGGGAGACCCAGGGACAATCAGGGTCACAACATGGACACCCAGGCCTGAGGGCCCCTCTCAGCATCTCCTCAGCCCCAGCTCCCTCAGCCTCTCCTGCTCCAGGCCCTCCCTCAGCTCCACAGCTCTCCATAAACTCCTGGCCCTGTCCTGAGGAGCCCAGGAGTGCACACAGCACCCCAAGGACAGCACTGGCCAGTAGATGGGACAGTGCAGATGGGATTTGGGGTGTCACCAGCACAGGGGACAGTGCAGCTGGGATTTGGGGTGTCACCAGCACATGGGACAGTACAGATGGGATTTGGGGTGTCACCAGCAGATGGAATTTGGGGTGTGACCAGCAGATGGGACAGTGCAGCTGGGATTTGGGGTGCTGGGGGATCACCCCCATGGATTTCAGTCCCACTGTTCCTGCTGCCTTCAGTCTTGCAGCAAACTGCACCCCAAGGCAGCTCCTCCAGCCCCACTGACCCAAACCAAGCCCCAGCAGAAAAACACCCAAACCAAGCCCTGCCCCATGCCTGGAGAGGCCAGAGGTGTTCTATTTATAGAACACCTGATTGCAGCTCTCTTTGTACCCCCCCTTTCCCATTACCTCATGTCTAGGGCTTGATTTCAATCACAGCCCTATCTTCACATAAAACCCCAGCTATTTTTAGGGCTAAGTAAGTAAATGGCTCATAAATAGCTGCTTGATTCCTACCAGTTCATGTTGCTCTTACATGTCCTACTTCTCTCCTCTGAAACTTTTGTCCCTCCCTGGTGACAACGTGTCACAGGGAGCTGTACCTTAAGTGTTTTCTAATAAAGGAAGTCAGGGAGGGAGAGGAACCAGGCTCCTGTAATTGCTTCAGCAAACAGCCCAACATGCACTTAGACAGGAGGATTAGGGGGCCTGGGTGACAACTTAATTTCACACCTCTCATGATTAGAGCTGGTAGGAAAATTGATTTCTCTCCCTGCACTGCCCACATTCCAGTTTGGAACGAGCCACCCAAACTTTTCACAAAGGATAAATGGATAGGGGAGAAATTATTTCAATTGACACAGTTTGGGTTTGCTTCAGCTAATCAAAGGCAGGCTCCTAATTAAAGCAGTGTGTAAAGAGCAGAGGGAAAATACAACTGTCCTGTCCTGATGCTTCCCACCTGGATAGATTTACCTGCTCAGCCTGGAGGATGCTCTGCTTCATGAAAGGGTGTGGAATCCCCTGCTGCAGGGCTCTGAATGGGGAGCAAGGCTGGGGGAAGGAAGGAGCTGCCAGGTTCCTGCTGGCAGCCCCCAGAAATGTGGATTTAAATCACAAACCCCAAAAATGTGGATTTAAGCCCCCAAAAATGTGGATTTAAGTCACAAACCCCAAAAATGTGGATTTAAGCCCCCAAAAATGTGGATTTAAGTCACAAACCCACCCTGGGTCTGAGAAGTTCGGGTGAAGAGTTGGAATATTTGACACTGCACAGGTTTCCAGCTGGGAAACAGGGACAAGCCCCCTTCCCTGCCAGGGATCCTGATTCCCCAGGGATTACTGCCCTGGAACATGTGGCACTTGGGGACAATTGTGCCACTCCAGGCTGGGCCATTTTAGCCCCTGGAAGCTGAGCATTTCCCACAACATCCATCCCAACCACCCAGCTGCAGCAGCAAGTCCCTAACCCCATACCCAGAGTTCTGTGATCCCATTGCTGATTTAAAAATAACCTACTTTAAAGAAGCCAGCCTGACCCCCAAACCAGGGTGAGAATGGCCTCCCCTAACCCTATGACCTTGGAGAGACTTTAAAACAATTTAAACACTGAAAAATACACCAAGCAAACTTTAAACACTGAAAAATACACCAAGCAGACTTTAATCACTGAAAAATACACCAGGCAGCAGCCAGGCCAGGAGAAGAAACTTGTTCATAATGGTGACAGCAATAAAGCTGCAGCACGATTTGCTGCTCTGTGCCACACATTTGTTTGGAGTTAATCTTATTTGCTTTTGGAGGGTTTCTCAGCTTTTCAATAAGCAGAACATGAAAGCAGTGACAGGTTCAGCAGGTGCCTCGTTCCAGCAGGGAAATCCTGCTCTGGCAGTGAAGTGCTCAAACCACAAAGAATATTCTGCGCAAGTTCTCCAGCACAGGGTGCTCCCACATTTCCCTGTGCTTCCATCCCATTCCTTGGGAGGGTCCCTGGGGGTCACCCCAGCTCTGTTTGGAGCTGGGCTGAGCAATCCCCACTGCAAATCTCTGCTGGCCAAGGAATCTTGAGTTGTCCCAGGGCTCCCCAAATCACACTGACACCATTTCACAAGCTGTGTCACTCTGCACAATGGGGAAAAAAACCCACAACTCAGGGCTATGGAGTCTCCAGAAACATTTTTGGGACTGCAGGAAGTACAGGCAGCTGCTGTTATGTCTCATCTGAGCTCTCTGTCCCAGAAAAGGATTATCAACAACTTTTATTTGTATGTTTATTCTTAAGCATAGAGAGCTGTCCTAGAGAGGTGCCAAGTGACATTTGATGTGGCACCCTTAAGCTGAGAAGAATTGCAACTTACTGTACATGTTTGCTTGTCAGGGAAGGCTACAAACCTATTTTAATTAAAAAGTGGAGCTGGGGACTGACAGCTGAACTGAGCTGCTTTGAAAAGAAGTGCTGAGAAGAGGCTGGGAATGAGTTTTAAGTTTCTAAAATAGCCCCATGTTTTATATCAAAGGGAAAAAGGAACATCCCTCAATGGCATTTTACACAGTCAGCACAGGACAATGGACTGAAAGCTGAAGGTTCAGGATAATTCCACTTGGAATTAACTCTCCTGGCGATGTTTGTTTTATCAGCCACATCCCCAATGCTCCTTACACTCCTTACACAAGCAGCACAGATCCCCTTCCTCCCCCCAGCCATCAGAACCATGGGGCAGGGAGAGGGAGAAGAAAATTGCTTTGATTTGATACACTTCAACTGGATTTGGCATTTTAAGGAATAGCTGCACTTTTCCATGGACAACAAGCTGAAAGCGAAGCCCTAGGGATCCCTGCACAGCATCCTGAGGGGAAAGTGAGGAATTTCATCTCTTGGTGTCCTTTGCTGACCCCAAAACCAGGGCTGGGGACCACCAGTGGCTCTGTGCCCATCACAGTTTGCTCCTACAAAAACATCTTGCACCAGCTCTCCAAGCAGCCCCTAATTGAAACATAAAACCACACTCCAGCTTTTTTATAGCACATACAAATACTGCTTCTCCTCCTGGAACATTTGAACGTTCAGGGGGAGAGCGTGGATCAATAATTCTTCTATTAGATAATTGAAACATGCTTCTTGATTTACACTAATGCACTTGTTAAGCAATAAGTGATGGGGCTGTGGGCAGGTCTGCAGTGCTGGAGCTGGGCTTTGATTCATGGGCTGGCCCAGCTCAGCTCAGCCAAGCCCAGCTTTGCTTTTCAGAGGGCTTTACCCACCCAACATCTGGCAGGGCAGCTGGAGCCATCAGGGCTCCTCAGGACAATAAACTCTTGGATTTAAGAGGTCATTCTCTCTACTTAAAAACATTTTTAAACCTCTGCCAGCAACCAAAGAGCCCAAAGGAGGCTCCTTCAGGCAGCCCTGGTGCTGATTCCTCTTTCAGAGCCCCTGCTGACCTTTCACAGCCCAGGACAGGGCAGGTCCCATGTTCAGCAGTCCAGGGATGCTTTGAGAAGGCTGAGCTAGAACAGAGGCTGGACAGAGTTACAGAATAAAGCAGGGATTTATTAAAAGGATCTCCTCAATGGATCCACCTTGGGCAGCACAAGAGCCCAG
>JAWWEX010000094.1:4441923-4452938 GCA_035583215.1 Arremon brunneinucha | reverse complement strand
CTGGGCCCAGGCCCTGCCCGGGGCTCTGGGGCCATCGCTGGGCCTGGGGCTGAGCCTGGGCCTGCTCTGAGCTCTGCACACAGGGACAGACAGGGGGACACAGGGACAGACAGGGGGACACAGGGACAGACAGGGGGACACAGGGTCACAACAGGACACCCATGGCTGAGGGCCCCTCTCAGCATCCCCTCAGCCCCAGCCCCCTCAGCCTCTCCTGCTCCAGGCCCTCCCTCAGCTCCACAGCTCTCCAGGAGCTCCTGGCCCTGCTGTCCCAAGGATCCCAGAGCTGGACAAGCTCTCCAGATGTGCCTCTAGGGCTGACAATTTATATTTTCAATTCTCACTGAAGACAACAACCTAGAGCCCACTCGCCCCACATGAAGCCACTCCTGCCTTCACTCCTTCCACAGAGGACAAAATGCCCAGAAATGCTCTTGGCTTCCTTCTCCCAGAGGCCCTGGGGTGGACAATAACAATAAAAATACGCCTGCAGAGCTTTCAGCCTCAAAGCCTGATTTTCCAGGCACTCTCCTGCAGCTCCTCTGTAATGGCATTTTTTATGGCCAGGCCGAAGGAACCTAATCTTGCAATTATTCCATTTAATGCCATGTAATGGCTGGGCAGCTTCCTGGGAGATGGGAAAGGAGAAGTGTGGTATAATTGCATTAAAGTGGGAAACAGGAGTAACTACTCACAGTAAAAAGGATGAGGAATAAAAGGCAACATGGTGTGAATTGTAGAGAAAGGAACGGGTTTATGACATGCAGCTGAAGGTCTGGCAGCTTTTGAGAGGCACCATTCCCCTCCTGTCCCTTTCACTCCCCACCAGGACAATAAAGGAGGAAAAGGAGAGAGCTGGGAGCATAAAATCCACAGGGTTTGCAAAGGGGATAAATTGGGTTTGAGGACAGAGTGAGCAGGTCAAGGGCAAGGCACCTCCAGGGAGATTCTCGTGATGCACCGCAGCATTCCCAGGAGAAGCTGGCAGCACAAGGCCCTAAAGATGGGGGAACATCTGCTGAGCAGCCCCAAATTTTAGGACAGAGACCTCCCTGATCCCTGACTTCACAGCATGAAAAAGGAGACTGGGGAAATTTAAAAAAAAAAAAGGGAATAATGGTTATTATTTGAAAAACCACCAGGGTGACCCTCAGCAGTGCAGGAGGGATGGATGGCAGCATGGGATGAATTCCTGAGGGGAAGGATTCCTCACTCTCAAAGCCAAAAGTCAGATCTCCCAGGTTCTGGAATTTAGGCACAATGAGGATTCAAGGAATTCTCAAGGAATGGATTGAAAGGATTTGACCTTAACAGAAGAACACAACAAAAGGGGGAAGGACATGTCCCGTATGTTCCACATCTTCCAACCCATTCCATGGGTCTACTCCCCTTTGCTTTACACAAGGAAAAATGATTAAAAAACCACAAAACACACCCTAAAACCCACCACAAAACACAAAACCAGCTAAGGCACCAAGACTGGGCTGAAGGGAACCACCTAAGCTACACAGGGACCTGTTGGGACTCAAACAGAGCTTCTGAGCTCAGCTCTACACACCTGAGAGCACCTGTACCTGTAATAAATGCAAAAATCCACCCAAATATCACCAGATTATAAAATACAGTATTTTCTATTCACCTTGGGACTTTTAAGGCCCCATCCCCGTGCTGAGACCTTTTCCTGCCACCCCAAATCAGAGGGAAGAGTCCAAGACACGAAGCTTTTAAAAGCTGGATTCACCCTGTGTAATTACGAGAACCAACAAAGAAAATGCTGAACCTTTTCCTTTCTCCTGCTCCTGCAGGAATGGGAATCTTCCAGACATTTCAGCTTCTCCCTCCATCAGACTCCACATAGATCCTCCACATCTTCACACGTCTGATCCTTTCAGCTCAGCTCTCAAATGTCAACATTCATTTACCTCCTAATTAACATCATTACGAGCTGTGACATTTTTCTCATCTTCCTGCTTAGTTTTTTTTGGGGTTTGTTTTTACTTTTTTTTTTTTTTTTTTTTTTGGTGTGTCCTGATGGTTTCTGTCAAGAGGCTGTTTTCACTCCCAGCTTTTTTAAAAGTAACAGTAAAAACTTGTTATTTTCAATGAGGAGCTGCTGTGTATTCCAAGGATTGCTCCTGACAAGGAGGGGCTGGGAGCGCTGCTGGGAGCGCTCTGGCAACAGCTTTACCTCAACTTTAATTGCAATTCATGGAGAGTCTTCTGCTCCTGTTAATTTTCCTGGCTTGCCTTTGACGTTATTCCTCCTGGCGTGGAATTTTCACCCACCTCAGCAAACGAGCCAATTCCATCCCTTCATCAACACTCATAACCTAATAGGGCAGGCAGAGCAGTGGCCAAGTGGTTTCTGGGCATTTTGGTGGCATTTTGTGGTTGGTTTCTTGTGTTTTTTTTTTTCTATTTTGCTTCTTTGGATACAATATTATCTCCTAAATACAAGCTTTGCAAATTCTGCTTTTCACTGCAAATTCAAACAGGTCCACAAGCAAGGTTTAGCTTCTGCCAGGACTGGTGGCAAAATCTCTCCTTCCTGATCAGGTCTGGGCAATCTCAGGACACATCTGGATGAGATCAGGGCACTGAGAAGGTCCCAGCACAGCCACAGGCCTTGTTCAGCTTCAGGCAGGAAAATGGCCACAAATCCCCCTGAATCACCAATTCCAGGATGTCTTTATGTATTCCCATGATTAAATAAATACCTGGAGCAGCCACAGGAAAACCTCTGCAGTGTCTGGATGTGTCCAAAGCCTGGTTTTCCTGGGCTCTGCTCCCCACAAATGGTTTGTCCTTAACAATCACTGTTCCAAATGAAAATCCTCCAATAAAAGAGGAAACTGGAGCAATAAAGGTGCTTCATTCTGCTCTCTCTGGTGCAGAGACCCCATAAAAGTGGTGGTGGGTTAAACCCAACCCCGTGTTGGAGAAAGGATCGATGGATGTGTCCCACCCCAGCAGTGCCCTGTGTTTATTCCAGCACTTCCAGCCCAGATTTCCCTGGACCTAAATGACCTATTTTGATGGAGTATGTAGGTAATCCAGGGACATGAGCAAACATTGTGCTGAATTCAGATAAATGGCCTCGATTCAAAGTGAATTTTATAAATGACCCAGCCCAAGTGGGACAGCTCTGCCTTTATGTGCATTTTAACACAATGCACCCCTTAAGGCAATTGGGCTGAACAGCATCAATTCCACATTTAAATATAATTCCTGGGGAGGATCTGGAAAGAACACAGGAAAAAAAAAAGGCTAAATAAACCAAATCAAGGAAAGAGCAAAAGAGTTTTATTTGTAGCTCCTGAACTGTGGGAATTGGGGAGGCTGGAAAGTCTCTTAGGCTGAATTATTGAGATAATAAAGCACCTGCTGAAGGGACCTGTGACTGCTGGAATGAAATTATTTCACTGCCCCAGAATAATCACCAGGGCAGGTTCTCTTTGGAGAGCAAAGGAAACAAGGGAAGGAAGAGATAAATGGAATGCAAATCACCCTCTCCACTCAAAGGGAAAGCAGGGACATGAAAGGAACGAGGCTGGTGGGACAAACTGAGTTTATTTACCAGGCTGAGGCCACTGGAAAACAACTGGAGTAAACACAGCAGGGGGAGTGGGAAGCCAGTTCTGTCCAGGCTGGATTTTGCCCCTCTCTGCCAGGATTAACCAGCCCAGCAATTACACAAGTCCTAATTGTGCTGGAATTACACAATTCCAGAGTTATCCATGTGTAACTCAGGGATGACTCCCAACTTCCAAGGCTTCTCCTCCCCCATCTTCACCTTTCAGAGAGACAAGTTCCACAGAACAGGGGCTGTTTCATAATTTAGTACTTATGCAATCGGCTACATATGAATATTTAACACTACTGGGAACTTCAATAAATCACCTTGTACTCGGAATGAGTGGTCAAAATTTCAATTTGCTTTATTCATAGTCCTGTCCTCAGTCACAAGAATTCTGACAGGAACAGCCAAGCTCACCTCTGCCTGGGAATGACTGATTTCACCTTTTGCAAACAACCAAACAAACCACTGGGAATTTCTTTTCTTCCCAGACAAACCTGCAGAACGTTATTGCATTCCCATCTGCTAAAGCGTAATTAATGAAGGCTTTTAAACCCGCAGAACCTTTCAAATTAATGAAAAGTCCACCCAAATAAATTAGCCATGGAGTCCAAGGGCTGTGGATTTAAATAACAGTGGTTCTCCTGACAGGAACCAAGGAACAGCTGTCACAGACAATTATTTTTAGGGCTGCTACTAAACCATTTTCCCATTATCAGCTGCCACCTCGCAGCGGCGAACGGCGGCTCCACATTTTATCATGACAAAAAATCCGAGGGCTCCGCTTCCCTCCTTGGGTGTTACAAGTTTGTAAAACACCGGGTGAGAAACTGAGCCAAAATCCTGGTGCTGGAGCAGGGGGGGCCTGGGTGAAGGGATGTGATGTCACCATCATGGCCATGACATCACAACCATCACTGTGACATCATCATGGCTGTGACATCATCATGGCTATGACATCACCACATCCCTCCAGCCAGGAAGAGGATGTAGCTCCTTCTGGTGGGCTTGGGAGACCTCATGTCACCACGGCACATATGTCACCATGGCACATCCCAAAATTTGGCGGTGAAATGTTCCAGACTCAACCAAACTGCTCCATCACCACGGCCGTGACATCACCATGACTATGACATCACCACATCCCTCCAGCCCAAAGGGTTACAGGGACCAGGCCTGGCTCCCTCTGGTTTGCTCAGGGGACCACATGTCACCACATCACATCCCAAAATTCCATTCATTGACTGCCCCCAACTCATCCAAGATCTGCTCTGCCACCATGGTGATGACATCAACACATCCCTCGAGCCCACAGAGTGACAGGGACCAGGCCTGGCCCATCATGCTCAGCTTTGGGACCCTCATGTCCCAAAGGCCCAGCCACCGTGGCACATTCCAAAATTCCATCCATGGAATGTCCACAACTCATCCAAGATCTGCTCTGCCACCATGACGATGACACCATACAGCCACAGGGACCACCAAGCCTGGCCTGTCCTGCTCGGCTTTGGGAACTTCATTTTCCCACTGCACAGTGATGCCACGCAAAATTCCATCCGTAGAACATTCCTATCTCATCCAAGATCTGGTCTGCCACCACGACGATGACATCAGCACGTCCTTCGAGCCCACAGAGTTACAGAGACCAGGCCTGGCCTGTCCTGCTTGGCTTTGGGACCCTCATGTCCCAAAGCAGGACAGGCCAAGGGCCTAGTGCCATCGCCACCACCCACCCCAACATTCCACCCACAGAAGCTTTCCCACACCAACCCAAACTATGTTTCCACCACGCCAACTATGACATCAGCACTCCCTCCAGCCAATAGCATTGCAAGGAGCCAGCCTGGCCCATCCTGATTGGCCGCTGGCTGTTGATGTCACAGCGCTACGGTGACGCTGTGGCCTGTTGTGGGCCTGTTGTGGGCCTGCTGTGTCTCAGTGCGCTCCGGCAGCCGTGCTGAGGGGCAGCACAGCCTGGCTCTCCTCACAGCGTCCCCGCAGAGGAGCTCCAGGCAGCAGCAGCAGCAGGAGGAGCGGCCCAGCCCGGCCGGCCCCGCGCGGCCATGGCCCGGCCGGTGCGCTCGGGCCGGCGGCCCAGCACCACCATGCTCTTCCGCATCACCATCCAAAGGCCTGGCCGCATGCTCCGGAGGAGATCCTTGAGGGCGCGCTCCAGGTTCCGGGCCAGGAGGGGCCAGCGCTTCGCCAAGAGCGTCCACTTCAGGTCCTCCGGGCGCGCGCTGCCACCCTTCTTCCTCTTCATGGAGAGGCACCGCCGGCGGATGCAGAGGCTCTACCCCAACATGACCGTGGTGCAGACGGCCAAGAGGCTGGGCAGGATGTGGCGCAGGCTGCCCGAAGAAGACAAGGAGATGTACAAGGAGGCGGCCGAGCGCCTCAAGGGCAGGAGGATCCGCAGGAGGATCCGCCACAGGCCCAGGAGCTGGAGCAGGCCAAGGATGTCCAGCCGAAGGAGGGCCATGAAGAACCTCATGATCTCCTTCACCACCAAGGCGGCCAACCTGCGGAATTTCCTCCTGTCCTACCTGTGACTGCAGTTCCTGCATGTGACTGCGGTTCCTACATGCGATGGCAGTTCCTACCTGAGATGGCTCTTCGTACCTGAGATTGCAGTTCCTTGGAAAGTCCCAATAAAGTTCCAAGTTGTTATTGCAGCAAACCCTGGCCCACTGTAGTGTCTCTGGGCAGGAACTTGAGTTTAGTGGAGCTGGTGCTGTTGTAGGTAGCAGGGAGGCTGGGGATGGGTGTTCCTGCATAGCCACAAGGAGAACAGTGATGACTTCTCCAAACCAGGAGTTAAAAATAGGCTCCTTCTGCAAAGAAGGGATTCTGGTCCTCCAACAGCAGGTCCTGGAGCTGAGGAGGAGGCACAGTGAATGCAGATGGGGAAGCAGGAGGGTGCAGGAACACAAACATGGCTTTTCCAGGAAAAAGCCTTAGGAAGGGGCACAAACTCAGAGCCAAAACCCACACAGGTCCCTGACCCTGCTGGAGGAACCTCAGAGAGGTTTCTCCTCTTGACCACAGCCTTTTTCCAGGTGCCTTTAGGGATGGTCACAGCCCATTCCCACACAAGGTCACATCCCAGAGTCCCAGGTCAATGCCACATTTTCCCCAAGCTCCAAAAGTCTCCAGAAAACAACTCCTGAGGTGTTCCTGTCCCTTATTCCATGCAGTTCCTGAGCTGTTCCTGTCCCTCATTCCACACAGCTCCTGAGGAGTTCCTGTCCCTTATTCCAAACAACTCCTGAGCTGTTCCTGTCCCTCATTCCACACAACTCCTGAGCTGTTCCTGTTCCTTATTTCACAGAACTCCTGAGGATTTTCTGTCCCTTATTCCACACACAGGATTCTGTCAGCTCTTTGCACACCTGTACCACCAGGACACAAAGCTCATGTCCAGCAGCTCTCCCTGCTGGGAAACCTAAAACCCCAGGATATGGCCCTAGGATACAGATACAAAATCTGGAGATATTAAGGAAAAACTGCAAGGCTGCCATGAGCTGGTAGCAGAGTGTTGAAGTGAGCAGGGACAAGAAATTTCACTTTAATGGTTCTCCCGCCTGCACAGCCACTGAGAGCCTGACAGGATCCATCAATTAAAATCTATTCCCAGCTGCAGCAGCCGTGGCTCCAGCAGAAGGAGCAGCTATTTTTGGCACGTTACAAATATGAAGTGGTCAGAAAGGCCCCAGATATCACCCAGCCAATTACGCTTTCCACGGAATCTTTGCGTTCCCCCATCCCTCAGCCTGCCAGCTCCATAAACAAGTGGCACTCGGGCAAAATCAGGCCCAGGGAAGTTGGAACATGGGTTCCACTCAATTGAACCCATTACACAGGACTGGTCCTGAGGAATGGCTCCAAATTCCTGCAGCTCTGCCTGAAAATATCAATTTTTTTACAAGGACACCCCAATAAACTCCCAGTCTGGCCATTCCCACCAGTCTCTTCAGCTGAAACGCCAGCTGAGAGGCTGAGGGACAGCTCTGCCAGCTCTGAACACACAATAAAATTCCAGTTATCTGCAGCAGGAAATCTTCTAGTGACAGGAAAACAGGAAGGGATGGGAAACAGTGCGCTGAAATTGGTCGTTATCCACCTGGATGTGTTTCCCACTAATGGTGTGGAGACTAGAGATGGAAATAACTGTGAGAGCAAAGCATTAACAAGGAGAAATAACAATTTGGGAGATGCCTTCCAGCAGCAGAGAGGAAACAATGATCTTGGAAGAGCTGCAGGCAGCTGATGGAGGAGGGGGGTAAGTGATAAATATGGATATTATGGGGGGAACGTATCTCGGGGGCCTGGGGTGGGTTCCTTCCTCTGCTTTCACACTGTACTTAAAACCTGCAATAAACCAACTGCAGAAAATGCTTTCTCTCAGTATTGGCACAATTTTGGCTCGTTGGGAGCCTCGGCTCCTTTTTCATGTGCTCAGAACTAACGTTAATGGCATTGTTACAGACTCAGGAATGTCATTTTTACCATAATGCTGCCTGCATTGTCACTGCTCCGGGAAAAAGGATTTTAAAACACCTTGGAAACTGCCTGGACAACCTTCCCTTCAGGCCAGCTACATGGAACCACCTGAGAGCTGTCCAGGATGGGATTTGCTGTCCCCATCCTTGGGATTTGCTGTGGGGGCTCCAAAGGGGACGAGTTTCAGAGCAGAAGGGAAAAGCCAGGAGTGAGAGATCTTTATCCAAAGCCCTCTGAAATCCACCTCCCTGTGCCTGACCAGGGGCACAAACACACATCTGCCACCACAGGTGCAAGATACACATTTGGGACTTCAAAATTTGGGTAAACAACCCAGAATTTTCTGTACTCTCCCGCACCCAAACGAAAAAATCCAATTATTGAGCACAAAACCACCAAGACGTGGCTGCTGCACTCATGGTCCCATTGAGAACACGAGAACTGTGCCTCTGAAGAGATCTCCTCTTGTTCTGAGGGAACAATGGCACTTCAGCCCCTCTCCCTCAGCCAGCTCCACTCTCCTCATCCCAGCAATTTTCCTTTTTGTGTGCACGAGATGCTCTTGTGTGGCAGCAATAGCACTGGAGGATTCGTGAACAGCAGAATTATTTATTAAATTTATCTGCACTGATGCTCCCACACATGGCCTTGTCTGTGCTCCTGGATACATCAGGAGTATCCCAGAGCTTGGCACCAAAACAAACACCCCAAACCAAGCCCTGCAATTCTTTCTGGAGGCTGCAGTGAGGATCTGAGCCTTTGAAGGAGCAGCTTTGGGGTTGAGTTTGTGTCAGTGTCCCCAGAGGGTGAGGAGAGTCACCCCAGTGATTCCCAACAGCAATGTTAGAAAATTCATCCACAAACTGCAGAGGTTTGTGTCCAAAAAGGAGACAGAGGAGTCCTGGAACTTTATTCCAATCAAGGCAGAGGCCATGGGGCATTCCACTGGGGTCTCTCCAATTTTTGGAGGACGCAGCCTCCTTTTTATCCCAATTTCCCAGCTGCATTTCCCTTCTCTCTTTCCCCATTTCTGAGGTACTTGAGAGGTTCAGACTTCCCAGAACACCTGATCCCAAAGATTCCCCTCTAATGTACAACCCTCCCTTTGAATTTTTCATTCTCATGGAATTTAGGGGTTTTTCTTCTCCATTGTTTCCTTCACCTTTCAATATCTAATTTCATTTTTCAGCAAACCTAAAGTTTATTTGTAAAATCTAATATCTTTTTCCATTCACCAATCAGTGGAATCCTTCCCATTGTTTCTTTTATCTTTTATCTACCAGCAGACCCCCAGCTTGTTTGGAAAGACAAATCCACCATTCCTCTCAGGGATTGGAGGGGGACCCTCTTCTCTCTCCTCTCCCAAAAAAAGAAAGGTTTTTGGGACCAATCCACAGCAGCCAAACCTGGCAGAAGCCATCCCTAAACCCCCACTTAGGAACAGATTAATTCTGGATGACTGTGAGGCTTTGCAGGCTCCTTGTCACGCGTTAACTGAGATGTTACAACTTCAACACCCTTTGAAAAATCAGAGCCTGGAAGAGTTCTCTGCTCATTAACTGCCTGCCAAAGGATCCTCCTGCTCTCAAGAATCAATAACCTGCTTCTGTTCACAGCTTGATTTTAATGGGACCAAAAAGCCACGAGAGCTCAGAGCCACCAGGACCGCGGCGAGGGGAACAACAGCTCGGCTCTTTGAAGCCCATCTTGCAGGCAGGAAGGCACAGATTGAACATCCCTGAGCTCATCCCCATCTGCACAGTGTGCTGCAGAGGCAGCACACCCTGCCCCCCTTGTTAGCTTTGATTTACATCACAGATCACCACAGGAACGAGTTCCTTCCACACCCAGCACGGCCCAGCCCACGCCAGGGATGCTCCCAACGCGATTTTCCACCTCTCCCACTCCCAGGGGCAGCACAGATGATGCTCCCAACGTGATTTTCCACCTCTCCCTCTCCCAGGGGCAGCACAGATGATGCTCCCAACGTGATTTTCCACCTCTCCCACTCCCAGGGGCAGCACAGATGATGCTCCTTGCCCTGCAGTGCTTGGGGACAGGGAATCCCCAGCATTGAGTTTGAGATTAGATCATGGAGCAGGTTTTCCATAATGTGCCGCCCCCACCAAACTCCAAACCCATCTGTTTCTTTTCGTTTCCCCCCCCCACCAAAAAATCAGCAGCTGAGCTCTCAGAAATGCAACTGGAGCAGCAGCTTGACAGACCCAGTTTTGACTTTCCCAGAATTCATCATTTACACTGATAAAATATGGGTTGGCTCGTGAATTTCCTCATTCCACTTAAAGCCACAACATTCCAGTTCCATCAGGCAGGGGTGGGAACTGCAGCTCCCATCAAACACCCCAGAATGTGTCAAACACCCCAGAATGTGTCAAATACCACAGAATCTGTAAAACACCCCAGATTAAGAATATCCACATTATGGCTGGGGTTGGAATTAAATTATCTTTAAATCCCTTCCAACCCAAACCATTGTAGGGTTAAAAAATATTCATTTATTTTCTATGTGAAAAATCAATCTGTCATCAGATAACCCTGAAGGAGACTCCAATCACCAGGTAAGGTGGGATTAATTATTTTTAAGAAATTGTTTGATTTGACAAAGTTCATTTCCTATCCCTTTCCCATCAGCTGCACAATCCCAGCTGGGTGTGACTGAGATGGGGATGGCAAAGCTGGCATCTTAAATCTGGTGATGAATTGATTTGGATGATCCACCAGGGGGGTGAAGATGTGATTCCTCTCCTGGGCACTATGGAATCATGGAATATTCTGGAAGAAACACACAGAGACCATCAAAGTCCAGCTCCTGGCCCTGCACACACACCCCAGTGAAAGGAATGAGGGATTTGTCTTTACAAATAAACTGTGGGTCTGCTGATAAATCAAGTTAGATACAGAGAGATGAAAGAAA
>JAWWEX010000094.1:4413093-4424265 GCA_035583215.1 Arremon brunneinucha | reverse complement strand
ACAGAGCAGGGAGACAAAACAATTCCTGCTCCAGCTGGGGACCAAGGACAAATGATCCAAATCTCAGCCCAAGAGCAGAAACGATGTGGGCTGGAGAGAGAAAAACAAGAAGGATGAGAGTTCATAACCTAAAGCTGGAATTGGACAATTAACTCCAATATGCAATGGAGCAGAAATTATAAAAATGTGAGACCTTGTAACCAGTTGTTCATTTTGGGACCATTTTGTTTCATCTTGGGTGTAGCCCTGGCCGGGCTCTTGTGCTGCCCAAGGTGGATCCATTGAGGCCTTTTTTCTCCCTGCTTTATTCTTTAACTCTGTCCAGCCTCTGTTCTAGCCCAGCCTTCACAAGGAATCATAGATGCAAACTCAGCTGCAGGCACAGCTCCACCAGAGCAGCTGAAAAGCAGATTTTGTGCTGCCCTTGGAGCCATTCCCTGGATCCTCCTCCTCCCTGGAGCAGCTCAGGTGCCACCAGCCCCAGCGCTGGGCTCCAGACTGGAAGGGACACATTGAAATCAAACACGAGTTTGGCACTTCAGGGTGGAAATGCAAAGCTGGGCTTTTCCTCCAGCTGGAGAGGGGATCTCAGCAATGGAAATGGTGCCAACCCTCAGCTCCAGCACCAGCTGGGGTCAGGATTAATCCATCCCTCCCTGGGGTTTCCTCCACAAATGCTGAGCGAAGCTGGGCAGGGAGGAGACTCTGGGAAATGCTGTCAGAGCAGAGGGAACTGCTCCCTCCAGGCAGGGAATTCCCTTTTCTCCTACCAAGGTGTTGCTTTGCCCGTTCTCAAGGTGGAATTTTAGGGAATTTCATCCTTTAGAGGGTCCAGAGGAGGGCCAGGAATGGTGAAGGGGCAGCTGAGGGCACTTGGAGAGGAGGAGGCTGAGGGCAGAGCTCAGAGGGGCTGCAGCTCCTCCTGATGGAATATTAGGATGGATTTAGGGCCAGGTTCTTCCCTCAGAGGGTGCTGGGCACTGCCCAGGGAATGGGAACATTCCCAAGGCTGCAAGAGCTCCAGGAATATTTGGACAAGGTGGGATTTTGGGGTGTCTGTGCAGGGCCAGGAGCTGGAATCAATGATCCCTCATCCCCTGATTCTGTATTTTCACCTCCAGTGAAACTCATCAAATTAAATTAAATTTTAAAAAAAGTATTATAAAAGTGGCAAAGACCATCCTAATTTGTAGAAAATCATCATAATCGATCATAAAAAGCATCAGGGATAAGCAGCCCTCTCTCAAATCACTCTGAACCCCTCCCTAAACACTCCTGACCCCAAACCAGCAGGGAAATACCCCAAAAAAACCCCAATGAGAGGCACAACACACCTCTGTGCCTGTAACCCATCCAAGGGAGCATTAAAAACACCCCAAACAACCAACATTTGCTCACTTGAAGGCGCAGCTCCACGGCCCAGGGGCTGATTGATCGCTCAGGCAGAGTCAATAAAAGCAATCAATAGGAGATGCTCTGCTCAAGTACACAGGGAATCGAGGGGAAGAGACTTCAGGAGCAGCAGCAAATGTTTTTGGTGGAAGAACACAGATATTTGTGTGTTTACACACTCCCCAGCCCCCCTGGGAGCACAATTAGCAAGGCTGAACTGATAAAGGAATTTTGAAGTTTCCCTGCCCTTAAACCGGCGGGAAATTGGGAATTGGTTTCGGTATAAATTGTTCATATAAATTCAGTATAAATTTTCAGTATAATTTTCTCAGTATAAATTCTTCAGTATAAATTTTTCAGTATAAATTTTTCAGTTTAAATTTTTCAGTTTAAATTTTTCAGTTTAAATTGTTTTACCTGCCCCAAGGCAGGGAACATCCCAGCCCTGCACAGATCCACCTTTCCTGCAGCACCACAGCCACCCTGGGATGTGCCACAGGAGAGGGAATTTGGCACTGGGAAGCAGAAAATCCAGTCCCATTTCCAGTGTTTGAGCTGGAAAACCTGCAGGTTTGGGGAGGTGCTTGATTTTTGGGATAATCACGGGATCATGGTTGGTTTGGAGCACCAGGATCATCTCCTTTCACCCCATTCCATGGGCAGGGAGACTTTCCACAATCCCAGGTTGCTCCAACCTGGACTTGGACATTTCCAGGGATGGAGCAACCACAGCTTCTCCAGGAAATCAATCCCAATTCCTCAGAGGGAGGAATTTCCTCCTAATATTTAATCTAAACCCACTCTCTTTCAGTTTAAAGCCATCCCCCTTTGTCCTGCCACCTGTAAAATTGGAGTTTTTTTCCCCACTTAATATTATTTTTAAATTTAATTTAATTTAACTGTACAGGGACCAAGAAACTGCAACTAAAGCAGCTGTGCCCCATTCCCAACACCCCAAGCCCTTCACAACCTTCCCATTATTCCCTCAAAACCCAACAGCCTTGAGGAACCCATGAAAAACCCATTAACCACAACCCAAAACCCAACAACCACACCAGGTTTCCTTTCTCATTTAGGGCTGGTTTTTAAGGTTTGATTTTTAAGATTTGATTTTTAAGAGCTGATTTTTAAGGGCTGCTTTTTAAGGGTTGGTTTTTAAGGGTTTCTCTTCAAGGGTTGATTTTTAAGAGTTCCTTTTTAAGGGTTGGTGGTTTTGGGTTTGTATGGGAGATATTTATGGAAATGATGCAAAGCTTTTAGTTACTAGAAAGTTGTACCTGCTTTTGTGAAAAAATACGTGTAAAAGATGAAAGATACTTGGGAACTTCTTATTTTTCTCCTGGTTGGTTAAGAGGTAACATAATTTAGGTTTTGTTTTGGTTAGGCTGGGCTGGGCGGCTTTGCTGTGGGGCTGGGCTCTTTTTTTGGGGTTCTTTTAGGGTTTTTTTATCAGTTGTTGGGTAGGGGATGGGTTATGGTTGTGATTTCTAACATTTCTTCTGGTTTCAACTAAAGCCACCACATTTGGTTTTGAAGGGTTGGGTTTTGAGGGTTGGTTTTTAAGGGTTGATTTTTAAGGGTTGGTTTTTAAGGGTTTCTTTTTAAGGGTTGGTTTTTAAGAGTTGGTTTTTAAGGGTTGGGTTTTAAGGGTTGAGTTTTGAGGATTGGTTTTGTATGGGTTGATTTTTAAGGGTTGATTTTGAAGGGTTAGTTTTTAAGGGTTGATTTTTAAGAGTTGCTTTCTAAGGTTAGTTTTGAAGGGTTTCTTTTTAAGAGTTGCTTTTTAAAGGTTAGTTTTTAAGGGTTGATTTTTAAGGGTTGATTTCTAAGGGTTGATTTCTAAGGGTTGGTTTTGAAGGATTTCTTTTAAAGAGATGCTTTTTAAGGGTTAGTTTTTAAGAGCTGGTTTTCAACGGTGGCTTTTTAAGGGTTAACTTTTTAAGGGTTCATTTTAAGGGTTAATTTTTAAGGGTTAGTTTTTAAGGGTCAATTTTTAGGGTTGATTTCTAAGGGTCGGTTTTTAAGAATTTCTTTTTAAGAAATGCTTTTAAAGGGTTGCTTTTTAAGGGTTGATTTCGAAAGGTTGGGTTTTAAGGATTTCTTTTTAAGAGATGCTGTTTAAGGGTTGGTTTTTAAGAGTTGGTTTTTAAGGTTGTTTTTGAAGGGTTTCTTTTTAAGAGTTGATTTTTAAAAGTTGCTTTTTAAGGGTCAATTTTTAAGGGTTGATTTCTAAGGGTCAGTTTTTAAGGATTTCTTTTTAAGAAATGCTTTTAAAGGGTTGGTTTTCAAGGGTTAGTTTTTAAGGGTTAATTTTAAGGGTTGATTTTTAAGGGTTGATTTTTAAGCGTCGATTTTTAAGGGTCGGTTTTTAAGGATTTCTTTTTAAGAAATGCTTTTAAAGGGTTGGTTTTTAAGAGTTCGTTTTTAAGGGTTGCTTTTTAAGGGTTAGTTTTTAAGGTTAGTTTTCAAGGGTTTCTTTTTAAGAATTGCTTTTTAAGGGTTAGTTGTTAAGGGCTGATTTTAAGGGTTGGTTTCCAAGGGTTGGGTTTTAAGGATTTCTTTTTAAGAGATGCTTTTCAAAGGGTTGGTTTTTAAGGGTTGCTTTTTAAGGGTTAATTTATAAGGGTTGATTTTAAGGGTTGATTTTTAAGGGTTGATTTTGAAGAGTTGATTTCTAAGGCTTGATTTTTAAGGATTTCTTTTTAAGAGATGCTTTTCACGGGTTGGTTTTTAAGAGTTGGTTTTTAAGGGTTGCTTTTTAAGGGTTAATTTTTAAGGGTTAATTTTAAGGGTTGATTTCTGAGGGTTGGTTTTTAAGGATTTCTTTTTAAGAGACGCTTTTAAAGGGTTGCTTTTTAAGGGTTAATTTATAAAGGTTGATTTTAAAGGTTGATTTTGAAGGGTTGGTTTTTAATCCAAACCCTCCACCCCACCCCACCCATCTCAAACCCCATTTTCAGATCTCCTCACCTCTGCAGACGGGCAGAGGGAAATCCCAGGAGGCTCCTTGTCCCGAGCTGGCCTGGCAGGTGAGCAGGGCGTGGCCCTCCAGGAAGAAGCCGGGGTTGCAGCTGTACCTGACCCTGTCCCCGATGCTGAAGGTGGTTCCCTGCTGCACCCCGTTCCGCAGGCGCCCCGGGTTCCCGCACGTGTGGCTGGGCAGGGCTGCAAGGGAAGGGACAGGGAATGAGCCAAATCCTCAGGAAAAACGGAATAATCATCTCTGAAAACAGAATGATCAATTTGAGGAAAGCAGGGCTGGGTCAGTGACTGGGAATTTTCACAGGGTTGAGTAAATAGTCAGGAAAAACGGAATAATCGAGAATAACGCATTTGAGGGAAGCAGGGTTGGGTTAAGGACTGGGAACTGTCACAGGGCTGAGCTAAATCCTCAGGAAAAATGGAATAATCATCACTGAAAACAGAATGATCAATTTGAGAAAAGCAGGGTTGGGTTAGGGACTGGGAATTGTCACAGGACTGAGCTAAATCCTTAGGAAAAATGGAATAATCAAGAATAATCCATTTGAGGGAAGCAGGGTTGGGTTAGAAAGTGGGAATTTTCACGTGGTTGAGTAAATCGTCAGGAGAAATGGAATAATCAAGAATAATCTACTTGAGGGAAGCATGGTTGGGTTAGGAACTGGGAATTTTCACAGGGTTGAGTAAATCGTCAGGAGAAACGGAATGATCGCGAATAATCCATTTGAGGGAAGCAGGGTTGGGTTAGGGACAGGGAATTGTCACAGGGCTGAGCTAAATCCTTAGGAAAAATGGAATAATGGTCATTGAAAACAGAATGATCAATTTGAGAAAAGCAGGGTTGGGTTAGGGACAGGGGGCTGAGGTAAATCCTCAGGAAAAATGGAATAATAGAGAATAATCGATCAGAGGGAAGCAGGGTTGGGTTAGGGACTGGGAATTTTCACATGGCTGAGGTGAATCATCAAGAAAAAATGGAATAATTGTCATTGAAAACAGAGTAATCAATTTGAGAAAAGCAGGGTTGGGTTAGGGAGTGGGAACTGTCAAAGGGCTGAGCTAAACCTTCAGGAAAAACACAATAATCATCATTGAAAACAGAATAATCCATTTGAGAAAAGCAGGGCTGGGTTAGGGACTGGGAATTTTCATAGGGTTGAGTAAATCATCAGGAGAAACAGAATAATTGTAATTGAAAACAGAATAATCAATTTGAGGAAAGCAGGACTGGGTTAGGGACAGGGAATTGTCTCTGGTCACACCTGAGTGTCCCCAAGCCCAGTTTTGGGGCTCCAGCCCCCCCATCCCAGCTCCTGACCCCATTTCTTGCCCCCAAAGCCATTCCCAGCTCCTGACCCCATTTCCTGCCCCCAAAGCCATTATTTTCATCCTCCCCCAAAGCCCCTGGGGCTGGGAAGCTCCACCAGGAGATTTTCCTGCCCAGGTAGGTTCTGGGAGCAGGGGCTGCTCTCAAATCCAAGCAGGTGGAAAAGCAGCCCAGAACTAACATTTCATTTCTTGTAATGATCCTCAAACCCCCAATTTAATTAAATTACCAATGTCACTTTTTTTTTTTTAATGAACCCATTCCTGCTTTTATGCTTCCATCCCTTAAAATTAATGAGTAGAACTCCTCTATAAATAAAAATCCATCATTTTTAAAAGTCAATCTCCACCACGAGCTGCTCTCTACTTAATGAACTGTGAAGAATCAGACAACCCTGACCTGCATGGGATCTTAAAATCAGACTTGAAAAACAGATCTCAGATTAAAATTCTGCTTCACTGAGCTGCCTGCACATTTCAGATCTTGCTCCACAGCAGCTTTGTGGGGAGCAGCATTAACCCCCCACTGCCCTGGGTCGCTGCAGGGAGCCTGGATTGGGGTTTTTAAATCACCCACGTGCAGGAGATCTTCAAATTCCTGCTGATGGAGAGACAAAAATGACTCCAGAGGGGTTGGGGGTACATCCAGAGATTTGTGGGGATGAAGGGAAGGTGCTGTTACTGATTTTCCGCTCCTTCCCACGATGAATTCTGAGCAGTTTATTTCATTTGTCCGCACCTGAACAGCTGCCAAAGGCTGATCTGATTTTACGACAGAGGAAAGGCAATGGGATTATCCTGGTGCACCTGCAATGTCACTGTCCCAGCGCTGGCTGGGCTCAGGACACCTCCCTGAAGGTGACCCAGCACAGGAGCCACTCTGGGGGTGCTAAAGGCCAGCCCAGACCCAGCAGAACCACGACTGTGACACGAGGTGACAATGGCCTGGTGCACCAGTGACACCTGCTCAGCAATAAATTGATGCCTCAGGGTTTAATTTTTGTATTTTTCAGGTTCTGTGCTGCTTTAGTGGGTGGGTCTGGGGTTCATATCAGGGGATGGTGAGCTCTGTGCACAGAGCAGGGAGACAAAAACCAATTTCTTCTCCAGCTGGGGACCAAGGACAAATGATCCAAACTTCAGGCCCAAGAGCAGAAACAACATGGGCTGGAGAGAGAAAAACAAGGATGGGACTGCCTGGGCTAAAGCTGGAATTGGACAATGAACTGCAAGGTGCAAACGGAGCAGAACTTGTAAAAGTGAGAGACCTTGTGACTGGTCATCCATTTTGTGACCATTTTGGTTCATCTTGGGTGCAGCCCTGGCTGGGCTCTTGTGCTGCCCAAGGTGGATCCATTGAGGCCTTTTTTCTCCCTGCTTCTCATTTTTTACCTCCATTTCTTCCTGCTTCTCATGTTTTACCTCTATTTCTCCCTGTTTCTCATCCATTTCTCCCTGATTGTCATTTTTAGCCCCCCTTTCTCCCTGTTTCTCATCCATTTCTCCCTTATCCTCATGTTTTACCTCCTTCTCTCTCTTTTTCTCCTTTTTCACCTCCTCTTCTCCCTGATTCTCATGTTTTACCCCTATTTCTCCCTTTTTCTCATTTTTTACCTCCATTTCTCCCTGCTTCTCATGTTTTACCTCCCTTTCTCCCTGATTCTCACTTTTTACCTCCCTTTCTCCCTGATCCTCATGTTTTACCTCCATTTTTCCCTTTATCTTACTTTTTACCTTCTTCTCTCCCTTTCTCTCATTTTTTACCTCCCTTTCTCTCTGATTCTCCTTTTTACCTCCCTTTCTCCCTGTTTCTCATTCATTTCTCCCTAATTCTCATGTTTTACCTCCTTTTCTTCCTGCTTCTCATTTTTCACCTCCATTTCTCAGTTCTTCATTTTTCACCTCCATTTCTCCCTGTTTCTCATCCATTTCTCCCTGATTTTCATTTTTTACCCCCATTTCTCCCTAATTCTCATGTTTTACCTCCATTTCTCCCTTTCTCTCATGTTTTACCTCAATTTCTCCCTGTTTCTCACTTTTTCCTCCCTTTCTCCCCGCTCTCCTGAGCTCCCAGATCTGCTGATCCCACACCAGAACCTCCCTCCCATCCACCTTCAGCCCTCACATCCATTCCTTTCCACCCTTTTTAACCAGGCTGCTCCCAACTTCTCCTCATCCCAGGATGGCTCCAGTGCCAGTTTCCAGCATCAGGAGCCTTTCACAACCTGGTGCTCGTCAAGCTGAGCCTCCTTGTTCCAGTTCATTCGAAATTAATTAGGAGTTTTTAAGTCATTAGATGTGACTCAACGCATCCTTGGCCACAGTCCCACCATCGCAACGCATCCAGCCTCATTACATCAGCCTCTCCCAAATGCTCTCATTGTCAGCAGGGAAAGAAGAGGGGAAAAAAGGGAAAGAAAAAGGAAAAAAAAAGGAAAAAAAAAACATTAAAAAGGGGGAAAAAAACATTAAAAAGGGAAAGAAAGGGGAAAAAGGGAAAAAAAACATTCAAAAAGGGAAAGGGGAAAAAGGGAAAAAACAACTTAAAAAGGGGGGAAAACCATTGAAAAGAGAAAGAAAAGGGAAAAAGGAAAAAATCATTAAAAAGGGAAAGAAAAGGGGAAATAACATTAAAAAGGGAAAGAAAGGGTGGGAAGGGAAAAAACAATTTAAAAAGGGAAAACCATTAAAAAGAGAAAGAAAAGGGAAAAAGGAAAGAATCATTAAAAAGGGAAAGAAAAGGGGGAAAAAGCATTTAAGAAAAGAAAAGGGAAAATATTTTTAAAACGGAAAGGGAAAAAACCATTAAAAAGGGAAAGAAAGGGAAAAAAGGGAAAAAAAACATTCAAAAAGGGAAAGGGGAAAAAGGGAAAAAACAATTAAAAAAGGGGGAAAAACTGTTAAAAACAGAAAGAAAAGGGAAAAAGGAAAAAATCATTAAAAAGGGAAAGAAAAGGGGAAATAACATTAAAAAGGGAAAGAAGTGGGGGAAAGGGAAAAAACAATTTAAAAAGGGGGAAAAATCATTAAAAAGAGAAAGAAAAGGGAAAAAGGAAAAAATCATTAAAAAGGGAAAGAAAAGGGGAAATGACATTAAAAAGGGAAAGAAGGGGGGAAGGGAAAAAACAATTTAAAGGGGGGGAAAAACCATTGAAAAGAGAAAGAAAAGGGAAAAAAGAAAAAATCATTAAAAAGGGAAAGAAAAGGGGAAATAACATTTTAAAAGGGAAAACATTTTAAAAGGGAAAGGGAAAAAACCATTAAAAAAGGAAAGAAAAGGGAAAAAAAACGTTTAAAAAGGGGAACAAAGGGAATAAAAGGGGAAAAAGCATTACAAAAGGGGGGAAGGGAAAAATACATTAAAAAATGGAAAGAAAAGGGAAAGAAAGGGAAGAAAACAAAAGGGGAAAGAAAAGGGAAAATCATTAAAAAAGGGAAAGAAAATTGAAAAAAAACTAAAAGGGTAAAGAAAAGGGAAAAAAAAGGAAAAAAACGAAAAAAATTTTTAACCTTTTTTTCTGTTTTCCTGCCTTTCCTGGATTTTTTAGGGGGGATTGGAAGTCAAGATATCCACAAGAATCAACAGGAGAGCCAGAGCAGGGAGATATTCCCTTAATGAGCCAGCCTGCACTGGATCCAAGAAATGCAAGGGAAAAATCAGATTTTTTAAAGAGAATATCCAGATTTCTAAGATTTCTAAGATCCAGGTTTCTGAGAGAATATCTAAGATTTCCATCACAATTCAAAAATTAAATGGGCACCCAAAAATGAGGTGGAGAGTGGAAGAGGGATCCACCCAGAACCATTTTCTCTCATTCTCCATCCATAATTTTTGGGCCAAGTGCTCCAGGGATACTCCAGGGCTGTCTGAGATATTTCAGCAGTGTTTCAGCACAATCTGCTCCAGTTCAGAAGAGTTTTAATCTTCACAACAACTGTCCAGAGTGTGCTACAGCAAAGGAAATAAATGGGATCGTTTCCATTTCATTTGATCCCTTTTTCTTTTCGTGCCATGATTTGTTTCCAGTACAGCCAGAGATAAAACTAAATGGAAACTACTTTTTTCCCCCCCTTCTCCAATATCTCTCTGTTCACTAAAAACCAGCCAGAAAGTCACTTTTGGATAATGGTTCATCATCCATCTTGTTTGTGGGAGTAGTTCTGGCCCTTTTTGGGCGGATTTTTATTTTATTTTTCTCCTTTTTGGAAACTCAAGTTTTCAATTTCCCTTTCTGGAACGTGCCTCGGCAGCTTCTGAGCAAGTTCAGAGCAACTTCCAAGGATATCCCAGAGGCTGGCAGAGGAGGAGCTTGGCTTTGATTAAATCCTCATCAGGATCAGATTAATACAGGAAACAGCAGAGTTTTGTGTCCAAAAAGGAGACAGAGGAGTCCTGGAACTTTATTCCAATAAAGGGAGAGGCCATGGGGATTTTCCATGGGGTCTCTCACATTTTTTAGAGGATGCAGCCTCCTTTTTATCCCATTTCCCAGCTGCATTTCCCTTCTCTCTTTCCCCATTTCTGAGGTACTTGAGAGGTTCAGATTTCCCAAATCTAACACAGATCCCCTTCCAATGTACTCCCTTTTTTCCTTTTCCTTGTGTCTCATTTTTTTCTCCAAATCCAGGGATTCAGCACAGTTTGAGTGAGTAACAGTCTGTGGAATTCCTATGGAATTTATGGTTATTCCCATTGCTTCTTTCACCTCTCTGTATCTGAACTTTTCTACCATCAGTGAAACAAAGGCACCTTCTCACTGCTCTGAGTGGGAAAAGTGCAGCACCAGGAGAGCAGAGCAGGCACCAAACTGATGCTTTAAATTTTAACTTTCATATTTTTCAGATTCTACACTGCATTGTATACACCCTAATAATAATATAAACCCTAATTCTGAACTCCATATAAAGTGTTTTAGCAAGTTCTCCTCACAGCTCAGTCTCACAATCCTTCCCCAGCCCCAGAACCAAGGACAATGCTGCAGCTTCAGCCCCAAAAAGTGCAAACAGCAGGGAATGGGAGGGTGGGACTGCATCACCTGCAGCTGGAATTGCAAAATTAACCCCAATATATAAATAAAACTTATAGAAGTTTTGTAAGTTATAAAACTCAGGGTCTATCTTGGGTGTAGCCTCCCCCAGGCTCTTGGGAGAGAGGGGGAAATGTGCTGCCCAAGGTGGATCCTGTAAAAATCTTTTAATAAACCTTTAAGGATAGACAGACAGACAGACAGACAGACAGACAGACAGACAGATAGATAGATAGATAGATAGATAAAATTATTCCTTTAACTCTGTCCAGCCCCTGTTCCTGGCAGCCTCTCCAGGCCCCAGAGGGGAGCAGAGTGGAGCTGAGCTGCCAGGGTGTCACAGACATCTTTTATAGAAAATCCTTTCCTTAGGATTTTTCCTCCTGAGAAGCTGGGAGGCCTCAGGAACAAAATGGAAACATTGATTATCTGCTGCTGTGGAATG
>JAWWEX010000094.1:4385710-4409260 GCA_035583215.1 Arremon brunneinucha | reverse complement strand
TATATAATATAATATATAATATATAATATATAATATATAACATACAATATATAATATAATATAATATAATATATAATATACAATATATAATATATAATATATAATATATAACATACAATATGTTATATATAACATATAATGTATTATATATAACATATAATGTATAAATACATAAATATGTAATACAAATATATAATATCTTATATGATATATTATTATGATATATGACATATATTATATGTGATAGATACAATATTATATATAATATCTGACATATAATATATAATAGATAATGATATGTATATATGATAAATAAAAACATATAATATATAAAATATATTATATAATATATATAATATAATATGTAATAGAAATTATAACATATAATTTAATATATTAATATATCAATTAATTTCTGCACAAAACTGAGGAGTTTACAGAAAATTTTCCTGATTTTCCTGAATTTTTCACTTTGTTGCTGAAATTACTGGAAGATGAAATAACTGAATTGTATTAGTTTACAATATAGATACTAGATTAATAGATTATACATTATATTAATGTATCATCTAATCTATTATCTATATTGTACATTAATAGAGAATTATGTGAGATTCTATATAATATATATTATATTTAATTATATATATAAAATATCATTATATAGTGTATATATATAATATAATTTCATATATATATACACATATATATATGAAATATATATAATATAATTATAATATAATATATATATTATAATGATGGTATATATATATTATATAATATATGTAATATAATTACGTAGTGTATATGTATAAAATATAATTTCATATATATATATGTATTAAAAATTTGGAATAAATGTTCCAAACAGCTCAAGGAGACCTTAAACACATTAAACACCTTAAAATTCATGCAGGGGAGTTGTTACAAATGAAAAAAAAAATCTATATATCCATAGTGCAAAGCATCCACTGTACAAACATTGTCATGGAAACAGGACTCAGATCTGCTTTAAAGGACTCAGAGCAAGGGGGAAGAGAAAGGGCTGCACTGAACCCAAAAAAAACCCAAATAAAACCCCTCCTAACTGCCCCAAATTTTCTTCTGCAGAGTCCAGAATTCCATAAAAATCAGAATTTCATGGGCTGCACAACCTGGACAGGCCCAACACAACCTGACCCTTCTCCGAGATCCCAAAAATTTCCTTTCCCAGCTGATTTCTCCACAAAAAAAAATCCGAATATCCCTGCTCTGCTCGCAGCCACTGCTTCCAAGGCTGCCCCTGGAATTTCCAGGGGGAATTTCAGGGCTCCAATTGCTGCTCACACAAATTGCTCCAGGGCTTTGTTGTGCTCTGCTCCATTGCCCTTGCAGCAGAACATGGATTTTTCTGTAAAATATCCAAATTCCAGCTGCTCTGGGTCTGCTCATGCAGAATTACAAATGTGGAACAGGAATTTGACTTCCAGGAAGTTTTTTTTTTCACGCTGAATTCCTTCTTTAGCAGCCTGAAGACACAAAATCCCATTATTGAAATGCTGGGAGATGGTTTGGGATAAAAAACACCAGGACTTGGTTGGGAATTCTCATCAAAACACAATGAATGGGATTATTAGGGGATAAATAAATAGGGAATAAATAAATTTTATAATAAATAAGTAGGGAATAAATAAATTTTTCCTGCTATTCTGGGCTCCTGGTTTAATTTTATAGGATGAGAGTTGGCATTGAGGAGTGGGTTAAAAACAATATTCATTATTCCAATGTATTTTAAATGGAAAAAAAATATTCCTCTGGTTTAGTTTAGAGCATTAAATCTATAAATATTTATAAATATATAAGAAAATGTGTGGAATGTGAATTCTGGGACCTGGGTCTCTGTCCAGGACACTGAACAAACACAAATCCAACAATTTCTGACACAGCCTGTGGAACAAACTGCTCCCAATTCCCTGGATAATTCTGGAATCACCTCTCTGTCAGCTCCATTAAGATTTTTGGAGACTCCTGGGCTTCAAATCCTGTTTGTTTCCCTCACACTGAGCAGGGTTTTATGTAATTTTTGATCTGAAAGGAGAATTTCCACGCCCTGGTAAATCCAGGGTGGCTCCAACCCCATCCCAGACATCCCTGAGCTCCAGCCAGGCCCTACAAAGCAGCACCAAAGGGATTAAAAATCATCAGGAGGGGGAAATTCACAGAATTCAATGACACAGCATTGGGGAAAAACCAAAATTCCAGCAGCAAAAAAACTCTGGAAGGGTTGGGAAGAGGCTGAAGCAGGAGATGTTCCCAAATCCAGGATAAATGGATGTGGATTTGTACAAATGGGACACCCAGATATGGGGAAAAACCACCAGAATAAAATAAAAATAGGGAGGAAAATGAGAGGAAAGAAATATTCCTGCAAATTTGCTTCCCCCACGAGGGCAGAGCAAAACAATCACTTAATTTCACAATTCATCATTGTCACAAATTGACATTTCACAATTCATTCTGGGAAATTCAGATTTGTCCCTCCAACAAGGAGATGCAATTTCCACACTCCCAGAGGAAAGACAGATAAAAAAATCCAGTTAAATTCCGGTAATAAATAAGTAATTTAAGGACAAATTCTTCCTAAAAACCATCAGGGACAAACAAAAAATGGAGAACTGCTCTGGACTCAGTTTTGGGCTCTGAATGGGTTATTTGGAACCCATTTTCCCCAAGCTTTTTTTACCCAGCCTCTTTCTTTCCCCTCAGCTTTTGTGCAAAGCTGAAAATATCCAGCCATGCCACGCTGCCTGTTTGTGGAATAACATCAGAGCTGCCAAATTCCCCTCCCTCCATTCTGCACTGCTCACTGCCCATTCCCAGGCAGAAAAAAATGGGATTTTTTTTGTTTTGTTTTTCTCCCTTGATTTGGCACCAGAAGCTCTCTGGAATTGAATGAGCTCATGTTTTTCCCCCCCATCAGGATGAAAAGTGCTCCCAGAATTTCATGGGATTTGTTGGGATCACAAAGATTTGGGTGTGGGGGTTTGATCCAGCAGAGGAGAAACACCTGGATTTATATACATTAATAGATGTGTTTGATACAAATAGAATAATTCAGCAGCAAAATGGGTCAAATCAGCATCAAAATGGGAAAAATTCAGCACCAAAATGGGCCAAAATAAAGAACCATAATGGGACAAATTCAGCACCAAAATGGGTAAAATTCAAGCATCAAAATGGACCAAATTAAAGCACCATAATGGGAAAAATTAAGCACCAAAATGGCCAAACTCAAGCAGTAAAATTGGACATATTCAGCACCAATATGGACCAAATTAAGCATCAAAATGGGACAAATTAAAGAACCATAAATGGGCCAAATTACGCATTAAATTGGGACAAATTCAGCACCAAAATGGGAAAAATTCAAGCACCATAATGGGCCAAATTCAGCACCAAAATGGGTCAAATTCAAGCAGTAAAATTGGACAAATTCAAGCACCAAAATGGGAAAAATTCAAGCACCATAACGGGCCAAATTCAAGCATCATATTGGGCCAAATTCAGCACCAAAATGTGAAAAATTAAAGCACCATAATGGGAAAAATGAAAGTACCACCATGGGACAAATTAGGCACCAAAATGGACCAAATTCAGCACCAAAATGGGAAAAACTAAAGCAACAAAATCGACCAAATTCAGCACCAAAATAGACCAAATGAAAGCACCAAAATGGGAAAAATTCAAGCAGTAAAATGGGACAAATTCAGCACCAAAATGGGACAAATTCGAGCTCCAGAGCTCCCTCAGAGGCTCCTGCACTATTTTTTTCCCCTCTCCTCCCTCACCCAGGAGTGGCAGCTCCTTCACTGCAAGTGTCACTTGAATTTGCTTAAATGCTTTAATAGAGCCTCCTGATTGGGCTCATTTGCATATGCAAATCACACGCCAATAGGAGACACTTAATATTCCCCCGACTTCATTGAGGGCTGCAGCAAGCGCGGGTCAATATCTGAGGGAGGGGGGCTTGGGGCTGAGTCAGCAAATGCTAATTAGCTCTGCTGCTTCCAAGCCTTAAAATCAATTAGTGGGATATTAAAGCAGACTGGCTGGGAGCTCATTGAAGTAATAAAAATCTTTTGTGTGGCTAAAAAGGAAAAAGAAAAAAAAAAAAGAAAAAAAAATTTTAAAAAATAAGAGGAAGGTTTGACTCTTCCTTCCCTGGAGAGAATCCTGATGGGGAGAAAATTATCCAGCCCTGGGATGTGGCTCTGGATTGGGGGACAAAATCAGGAAAACTCCAAATTCAAATGGATTTTGGTGGGATTTTCCCCTCTGCCCTCGTTGGAAAAATGGGAATACTCAGGGACAGCTGGAGCAGCACATCCACAGCCATGAAATCCTGATTGGGAAGGAAAAAGCGGGAAAATCCCAAATTCACACAGATTTCACTGAGATTTTTCCCTCTGCCTTCATTGGAGCAATGGGAACACCAGGGACCTGGTTCTGCTGGGCTGGATTGAGTGAGAAAAGCAGGAAAATCCCAAATTCAAATGGATTTCAGTGAGATTTTTCCCTCTGCCCTCGCTGGAAAATTGGGAACACTCAGGGACAGCAAGAGCAGCACATCCACAGCCACTAAATCCTGATTGGGAGGGGAAAAGCAGGAAAATCTCAAAACCACACGGATTTATGGGGGATTTTTCCCTCTGCCCTCATTGGAAAAATGGGAAGAGCAAAAGGAATGGGAGCAGCAAATCCACAGCCACTAAATCCTGATTGGGAGGGGAAATGCAGGAAAATCCCAAATTCACATGGATTTAAATGAGATTTTTCCCTCCCTGAGTTGGGAACACTCAGGGATCTGGTTTTGCTGGGCTGGACTGGGGGGGGAAAAGCAGGAAAATCCCAAATTCACATGGATTTCAGTGGGATTTTTCCCTTTGCTCTCACTGGAACAATGGGAACAGCAGGAGGAATAATGGGAGCAGCACATCCACAGCCACCAAATCCTGACTGGGAGGGGAAAAAGCAGGAAAATCCCAAATTCACACAGATTTCAGTGGGAATTTTCCTTCTGCCCTCATTGGAACAATGGGAACACTCAGGAACAGCAAGAGCAGCAGATCCACAGCCACCAAATCCTGACTGGGAGAGGAAAAGCAGGAAAATCCCAAATTCACATGGATTTAAATGAGATTTTTCCCTCTGCTCTTGTTACAACAACAAGAACAGCAGGAGGATTGGGAGTAGCACATCCATAGACACCAAACCTCAGTTTCCAGGACAGAAATCCCCAATAAATCCTGGTCAGTGCCATTCCCAGGGCAAGGATTCCAGGATTTTACAGCTCCAAAAATCCCACTGAGCACTCCAGGAGCAACAGCACGGGCTGAATTGTGTGCTCTAAAAATCTGAATCCTGTGCTCTAAAATACTGAACTGTGGGCTTTGGAAATCTGAACTGTGAGCATTGGAAATCTGAATTTTGAGTTTTGGAAATCTGAATCCTGTGCTCTAAAAATCTGAATTTTGGGCTTTGGAAAGCTAAACTCTCAGCTCTGTAAATCTGAACCCTGGGCTTCGGAAATCTGAATTCTGAGTTTTGGAAATCTCAGTTCTGGGCTTTGGAAATCTGAACTCTGAGTTCTGGAAATCTGAATCCCGAGTTTTTATTTCCCTGCTGATGTGTTGAGCTCAGTGATGCAGCACCAAGCTCAGCCCATCCTGCACCTCAGGAAACCCCAAATCCAGGTGTTCCCACCCTGAGGAATGTTCTGGATGAGGTGACTCCACCAGGAAAATCCTTTGGAATCACCAGCTGAGGGTCACAGGCTCACAGGAGAGGCACAGGCCGGAAAATCCACAAAAATTGAGTTTTTAAGGGGTTTCTCCTCTCTCAGCTGCAGCTCCTGCACCCACCCCAAGGATATCTGACTTTGGGAATTCATGGGAAGCTCCTGGATCCAGATCCAAGCTCAGTGAACATCCCCATTCCTCCTTTCTGTCCCTTTCCCCACCTAAAATTGTGAATTCATGAACAAAACCCCCAAATTCCCAGGGAAACCCAGCACAGCCAAATTCCCATTTATCCCTTCACTCTCTAATCCAGATTTTTTTTGCTTTATGAGTTCCTGAGCACCTGCTGCAGCCCCCAGCTCATCACCCCTGCTCAGGGCAGACACCTGGCTGCGTTTTACATCCCCAAATTTATTGGACACCACGGAGCAGCACTCAAACAGCTCCTGCCAAGGCTGGCAAAAAAACGAAACTGCATCACCCCTGCCATGCCAATTTGCCATTCCCTCCCCTGGCAAGGCTGGAGTGGCACTGCCTGCAATGTGCTGGTGACCAGGAGAACAATTCCAGCTCTGTTCTGTCCTTTTTTTTGTTTTGTTCAGGAGCAAAGTGGAAATAAACAGCTAAATGGGATTTAAAAGGCAGCTTTGGATCTCTCAGGTGGCTTTGCTGTGCTCTGGGATTTGGCCAGAAAACAGCAAATGCTGTCTAAATGCTGCAGGAGGAGATTTTTGGGTGTTTTTTGACCCAAAGTAAAGGTTTTTATTCACATCAGCTCTCCCAGTGCTGGCACAGACCCCAAGCACCAGCAGGAATTGGGGTTAATTTGGGATAAAAAGCCCAGGTGAGGGATTTTGATTGCAGATTCCCATCCACCACCCCACACACGTCACTGCCAGGGAATTTTTGTGCCAAATCCTTCATTTCCCAACCCGTGGCACATGGAAATGGACCAGGAGCTGCAGGTTGTGAACATGGCAAAAAAAATAAAAATTCCCCATGAAAAACCTGCTCAAGGCAAACCAAATGTTTTACATGAGGTGGAAACCACTTAATTGGGGACACAATCAATGCAGGGCTAGGCTTGAAATCTAATTATCCATCTCCTCCTGCAGACACTGCCCTGTGCACAACAGCCCTGGCACTCAATACTATTGACAGTCCTGCCCTGCTCTGCTGCTTTTCCATGGAATTCAGGGAAAAATCCCCACAAAAAACCGGCAAATTAAAGTTCCTGCGCTGGCACATCCCAAAATCCAGGATTTTATGGCCCTGCCATGCTGTTTTATCCATGGCTTTATCACCACAAGCTGTGAGGGGCTACAAACTTGATTTTCTTAATTGAGCACAGCTCAGGAGAAGGGATGGGGAAAATCCAATAGATATTCAGGATTTTCAGGAATTGTTTCCCCGCTTTCCAATCACCACAGGAGGTCAGACAGTCCTGAAGCTCAGGAGGAATTTGAAAGCAATAAAATTGTTGAAAGGTGATAAAATTGGTCTGAGCTGAAGGTTTTGGTCAGGAATTGGGATGGAATAATTCCCTGGGAGGGTTGGAGGGGTTGGGATGGAATTCCCAGAGCAACTGGGGCTGCCCCTGGATCCCTGAAGTGTCCAAGGCCAGGCTGGAGCACCCTGGAGGGGTTTGGGATCAATTTTGAACCCAAAACCAACCCAAACCTTTCCAGGATTCCAAATGGGAACTTCCCATCAGCATTCCCAGCTCATTCTGCATTTAGCTCCTTTATTAATATTGGAAATTTGGAATTCACCCTCAATACCCACAGCAGAATGTTTGGGTTGGTTTGTTTGGCTTTGTGGGGTTTTTGTTTGGTTTTATGGAGTTTTTATTTGTTTGGCTTTGTGTGTTCTATAGTTTGGGTTTTTTGTTTGGTTTGTTTTTAGTTTGTTTGGGTTTGTGGTCTTTAATTTGGGGTTTTTGTTTGTTTGGCTCTGTGTGCTCTTTAGTTTGGGTCTTTGTTTGGTTTGTGGTTTTTGGTTTGTCTGATTTGTTGTCTTTAGTTTATTTGCGTTTGTGGTCTTTAATTTGGGTTTTTATTTGTTTGGGTTTATGGGGATTTAGTTTGGGTTTTGTGGATTTTAATTTGATTGGTTTGTGGTTTTTAGTTTGATTGGCGTCGTGTTTTTTACTTTGGGTTTTTTTGTTTGTTTAGTGGTTTTTAGTTTATTTGGGTTTGTGCCTTTTTTGTTTGGTTTGTGGTCTTTATTTGGGTTTGTGGTTTTTAATTTGGGTTTTTTATTTGTTTGGGTTTTGGGGACATTAGGTTGGTTTTGTGTCATTTTAGTTTGTTTGCTTTGTGGTCTTTAGTTTGGCTTTGTGTGTTCTTTAATTTGGCGTTATGTTTGTTTGGTTTGTGGTTTTTAGTTTGGATTTTTTGTTTGAGTTTTGTGGATTTTCATTTGGTTGGTTTAGCGGTTTTTAGTTATTTTTGGATTTGTGGTTTTTACTTTATTTGAATTAGTGGGCTTTAGTTTGTTTTACATCTTTTCATTTATTTGAGTTTGTGGTTTTTAATTTGTTTAGTTTGTGGCTTATTTGTTTTGCTTTTGTGGATTTTCTGGCTGGTTGGCTTTGTGAGTTTTAAATTTCTTTTGTAAGATTTTAATTTGTTTGATTTTGGGTTTTTTTCTTTATTTGGGTCTGTGAGATTTTACTTTATTTGCGTTTGTGGGATTTTAGTTCATTTGGGTTTGTGGAACTTTGGTTCATTTGGGTTTGGGTGATTTTCCTTTATTTGGGTTTAAGGGATTTTATTTATTTGGTTTGAGGGATTTTATTTATTTGGTTTGAGGGATTTTATTTATTTGGGTTTGTGGTTTTTAGTTTGGTTTGCCTTTGTTTGCTTTGGGTTTTCCTCCACCAAGGCCACTCCCAGCCTACCAAACCCAGCAGCTCATTTGGGCAATTTTAGACAAAAATCTCCATTATTGACTCCCCAAATCCCACAACAACTCAAACTGATCCCACAACAGAGCCAAATCCCAGCTGGGAAAAGGGAGAAATGCAGCAACAACATCCCCAAAAAAACCCCAGAGCCAGGAATGCTCCGAGAGGGACGGAAGCTGCAATAAAACCACAATTTAATTGTATTTTCTCCATCTGTTTGCACAACTCTGCAAAGAGCCCATGAAGAATGAGCCCAGTATTTATCTCCAAACAGCTCCAGCTCCTTTCCCTGGGGATTTAACGCCTCTAATTCCTGAAAATGAGCAGTGTTGGTGCAGCCCTAATTGCTCCTTTTCAATCAGCGCTTGCTGAGAGAATTCGCTGCAGCTGCCATCGATGTCTTGGGAAGGGAAAAGTTTCATCCCCTGGATTTCCTCAGGGATCCACAGGGCCCTGCTTCAACCCAGGAATTCCCACTGAATTCTGCTTTTTTGGGGGACAGGAAAAATCCAGACCACCAACAAAAACCCCGCCCTAAAAGTACAAATTTAAAATTTTAATTAATTTTCATTACAATTTTTAATTAATTTTATATTAATTAAATTTTTCATTTTAATTTAATTAAAATTCAAATTCTAAGTTACAAAGAGAAAGGTTCCTAAAAAAAGGGCATTTTTAAAATATTTTACTTAATGTATTATATGTTTGCATATATTTAAAACACTCTGGTTTTTAAACACTGGTTTATATCCCTTTGTATTCCTTTAAAAAAGGGTCCTGGGTCCCTCCAGGAATTCCCACTGAATTCTGCTTTTTTGGGGGAAAAAAATCCAGACCACCAACAAAAACCCTGCCCTAAAATTAAAATTTTAAGTTACAAAGAGGAAGGTTCCAAAAAAAGGGCATTTTTTAAAATTTTACTTAAATATTCATGTATTTTATATTTTTTTATATATATTTAAATTAGTCACTTTAGATCCCTTTGTATCACTTTAAAAAAGGGCCCTGCTTCCCTCCAGAAATTCCCACTGAATTTTGCTTTTTGGGGGTGGAAAAATCCAGACCACCAAAGGGGAAAAAAAACCAGCCTAAAATTAAAATTTGAAGTTCCATAGTTGAATTTTTCTAAAAAAATAGCACCTGACCTTATTGCATCCATCTACTTTTAGAGAGCCCTATTCGTTTATATTTTACTTAAATATAGGTGTATTTTATATCAATTTCTATTTAAAATATTATTTCTTAATTTTTAAAATTGGGTCTTATATCTATCCCTTTAAAACTATATATTGTATATTATATATTGTATATTATATATTGTATATTAACCCCTTTTTAATATATATTTATATCCCTCTTCTACAATTAGATTTATAAATTGTGTCCTGACAAGGATATAAATGAAAATAACCCACCATGCTCTGCTTGGGGATTGCCCCAAAGTTGGATTTGGGAAGTTTTTCCAACCCAAAACCTTCCACAATTGTGTTTTTCCTTAAATCCCTTTTTATTTGTCACCCTCTACTCTAACACAGCACCCAGAGGTGGTGATTTCTTAATAATTGAATTTACTTTAATCATTTAATCTTCTTTTATCCCTTCATTAGTGAACAAATAAACCACCTGCTCTGCATCCCTTGCTTTATTTTTATTATTTCTGTGGAATTTGTGTCACTTTTCCTCTCACTGTCTCAATTTTGTCTGATTTATTTGAAGTCAGCTCTGAGTGAATTCCTCAGGTGTGAGGCAGCAAGGAGAGGAATTCATTCCAGCCTCACACATCTTCCAGGGTAAGCAAAAAAAAATATATATAAAATTGGCATTTCTACATTTTTAGAAGATATTTTTACCACCAGATGAGGCTGTCAAGATTCACAACCAAGTCAAATTTAACTGGGATTATTTATAACTGGCTCCAAAATAAAAAATAAAATCTGCAGCTGAAAGGAAATTCAGGACTCCACAGCTGGGTTGGGGCTGGGAAAAAAGAAAAAATCCTTTAGTGAGAAAAGAAGGAAAAATCCCCCAGTCTGAGGGTGAACAGGGCTAATTAGGAAATCATGCTGAATTCAAGGGACAGTAAACAGGGAGAGAAAACAAATTTAGGGATGCTAAAAGCATGAAAGCATTTAATTTCAATATTTTCTAAATGAGACGTGCTGAAAACGGAGCTCCCTGAACTGGCTGGTGTTTCCTGGAAGCTCCTAAGTAAAAAAATTACCTTGAGATCAAAGCATTTTGTTGAAATGGAAATGAAATCCTCTCTGTTCTCCAGATTTTCCAAGAAATGCTGACAGATTTTCAGCTCCTCAGTCCTTTTTCCACAGCAGCCCCTAAATCCATTTTTGTGCTGGTCCAAGGCTCTCTCCTCTCCCCAAATGGGATTTTGGGGAGTCCATTCCCACACTTTCAAGCTGCTGCATTTCTCCCTTTTCCCAGCTGGAGTTTGGCTCTGTTGTGGGATCAGTTTGAGTTCTTGGATTTGGGGACTCAATAATGGAGATTTTTGTCTAAAAGGTGCCCAAATGAGCTGCTGGGTTTGGTGGGCTGGGAGTGTCCTTGGTGGAGGAAAACCCAAAGCAAACAAAGGCAAACCAAACTGAAAACCACAAATTCAAACCAAACTAAAATCCCACAAATCCAAATAGAGTAAAATCCCAGAAAACCCTATAAACTAAAATCTCACAAAGCCAAATAAATAAAATCTCAACAAACCCAAATAAAGTAAAATCCCACAAACCCAAATAAACTAAAACCCAAAAATCTAAATGAACTAAAATCCCACAGACCCAAATAAAGTAAAATCCCACAGACCCAAATAAAGTAAAATCCCACAGACCCAAATAAAGTAAAATCCCACAGACCCCAATGTACTAAAATCCCACAGACCCAAATGAACTAAAACCAAAAAAATCCAAACGACCTAAAATCCCCAAAACCCAAATACCCAAATAAAGTAAAACCCAAAAACCCAAATGAACTAAAATCCCACAAATCAAACCAAGATTCCCAAGAATGGGGATTTTGGAAGGGATTCTGAAGGAGTTACAGACAGGACTTCTGAGTTTTTAGATGATGTGATTTAATTTTCTTATCTTCTCCACAGGCAGGAAGGGTGAGTTTGGCTCACATTGTTACAGCATGGGTCAGGAGGTCACAACACCCTCAGTTACAAGACTTTTAAAGAATTTATTGACCAATAAAACACTGCTAACAATGATATTTATATTTTTCAGCCAATCCTTAAATATTTCATCTTATGAACCCATGCAACAGCGTTGGCCAATCACACAAACCTACACCACCTGCATTCTAAACTCCTCTGTAATTAATATTATTTTTTCTACATCTTAAACTCCAAAACTCTAAATTTTCTTCTTCTTAACTTAACGTGTCTCTGTTTAAACCCTAAATCCACATTCTCATTTCCAGCACCTCAGTTTGGGAGCTTTTCCCAAGGTCTCAGATCAAATCCTGGGTTTAATTCTAAGCTTTGGCTTCCAGGCCCAAAGTTCTGAGAATTCCCTGCACTTTGGAATCCAGCACCCAAAGAACTGAATCACAATCACTCCTTCAGCCTTAATTAACACCCAAATTAATTATTATTTCCTTTGGGGCAGGCTCAGGGTGGTATTTCACCAAGTGAACCCTTCTCCCACCCTCAAAACAAAACTCTGATTTATTCCAACGCTCTCCCTGTCACTCTGGCTCAGGTTAAGTTTTAAATACATTTATTTTCCCCCTTCAGTTAGAGCCTTGAAAGCCTCCTAATCACCAGTCAAACAAAGCCCAGATCGTTTCAGATGTGTGTGACTAAAGGGCAGCCCTGGCCCCAGCCTTTGTACAACATTTCCTGCAGCATCAAGGTAATAAAAGAACATTACAAAGTGTACAAGGAGCTGTGTGTAAATGCCAAAAAAATGAACTGGAAATGTCAAGAAAGTGCAAAAAGCAGCAGCGTGTCCTCTGCCCCAGGATTTGGGAGGGTCTCACACAGACTGACAGGGTTTCTACAGCACAGGGGCTGGAAATGAGCAAAGCTGAAAGAAATTGGGGAAATTTTGGGGGGGAAAAAGCAGTTTTGTAAATGGATTTGACTTTCCTCCTAATGGGTGAGATCACCTGTCCAAAAATCCTCATTTGTCCTGACATGCTCAGCTGCTACAAAAGCTTCACCTGTCCCAAAATCCTCATCTGCTCCAAAATCCTCACATGTCCCAATATCCTCACCTGCCCAAAACCCTTACATGTCCCAACAGCCTCACCTAGCTCAAAATCCTTACCTGTCCCAAAACCTTCACCTACCCTGACATCCTCACCTGTCCCAACATCTTTATTTGTCCTGACATCCTCACCTATCCCAAAATCCTCATCTGTTCCAATATCCTCACTCGTCCCAAAATCCTCACCTAGCTCAGAATCCTCACCTGTCCTGACATCTTCAGCTGCTCAAAAAACTTCACCTGTCCCAAAATTCTCACCTGTTCCAACATCCTCACCTATTCCAAAACCTTCACCTGTCCTGACATTCTCACCTGTCCCAAAACCTTCAGCTGCCCCCAGAATTTCACCTGTCCCAACATCTTTACCTGTCCTGACATCCTCACCTCTCCCAACATCCTCATCTGCTCTGATATCCTCACCTATCCCAAAATCCTCACCTGTCCCAAAACCTTCACCTACCCTGACATCCTCACTTGTCCCAACACCTTCACCTGCCCCAAAATCCTCACCTGTCCCAACAGATATTCCAAGGAATTCAGCCACAGCACACTTTTAACAAAAAAACCCCACTGTGCTGGAAGGAACCATCAATTTAAATGCTGAAAAATCAGATTAAATGACACAACAGCGAGGCAGAGACGTGCAGCTCCCGGAGCAGACCCTGCAGCCCAGTTCCCACCTCCCAGGTGCAATCCCAGCCCCTCCTGGACTCACCCTCGTAGCTGGCCTGGAAGCCTTGGGCACTGACGGCGTAGTCACTGACGAGCCACAGGGACAGCACCAGGCCCGTGCTGACGATGGGTGCAGGCAGCTGGAACCCTGTCAGCCTGCAGAAACACACACAGGGTCAGACACAACAGGGAAAACACACAGAAGGCCATACTCATAGGGAAAAATCCACAGCGAGGTCAGGCCCAACAGGGAAAACACACAGAGAGGTCACAATCACAGGGAAAACCCATACAAGGTCACACTCATCATTGCTGCCCTACAAAAACCCACAGCCAGGTCAGCCCCGCCAGGGAAAACCCACACAGGGTCACACTCACCACTGCTGCTCTATAAAAACCCACAGTGAGGTCACACTCAGCACTGCCCTACAAAAACCCATAGTGTGGTCACACTCATCGCTTCTGACCTGGCAAGAAACCCACACAAGGCCAGCCCCACCAGGGAAAACCCAAAGCCAGGCCACACTCATAGGAAAAAACACACACAAGGTCACACTCAGCAGGGAAAACCCACACAGGATCACACTCACCACTGCTGGCCTACAAAAACCCATAGCATGGTCACACTCAACACTTCTGACCTGAAAAACCCACAGCCAGGTCAGCCCCACCAGGAAAACCCATAGCAAGGTCACAATTACCAGGAAAAACCCACAGTGAGGTCAGCCTCAGCAGGGAAAACCCGCAGCAAGGCCACAATCACCATTTCTGCCCTACAAAACCCAAAGCCAGGCCACACTCACCAGGAAAACCCACAGTGAGGTCACACTCATCATTGCCCTACAAAAACCCATAGCATGGTCACACTCATCGCTTCTGACCTGGCAAAAACCCACACAAGGTCACACTCACCAGGAAAAACCCACAACAAGGTCACACACCACTTCTGACCTGCAAAAAACCCACAGTGAGGTGACACTCACCAGGAAAAACCCACACACAAGTTCACAGTCACCACTGCTGCCCTGCAAAAACCCATAGCAAGGTCACACTCATCACTTCTTACCTGGCAAAAAACCCACACAAGGTCACACTCATCACTGCCCTACAAAAACCCATCGGTGGGGTTGATCCCATCCCTCTCCTGGAGGAGCTCAGAGCTCCAGAACACCTGGGACAGCCTGAGAGCAACAAATCCTGGGCTTTTCCACCCTCCTGCCTGCCCACAGGAACTGCTCCTATAATTTTTCACATTTTTTCACATTTTTTCCACAGCTTTCCACAGGTTTTTTCCACTCCTGTGGTTCCTCACTGCTCCTGTCCCAAACCTCTCCCTGCTTCACCCCTTGGTCACCAACACCTGCCCTGGGACACTCCACAGACCCAGCCCTGGGACAGAGATTTTGGGGTGCTGAGTGAGCCCAGGGCTTTGTTCAATAATGCTTAAAATATCTTGAGAACCTTGGAGCAAAAACCTGACTGAAGTGTTCTACAAACAGCACTAAACTGAACCCAAAAAACCAGGCAAAAAACGGATGTTAACAACTAATTAAAGCCTTCAGTGTGGTGCCTGCAGAGTGTTTGACATGGAAAAGGCTGGAAGGTTCTGGGAATCCTCCCCAGGACAAGGATGGGGGTTTATGTGGGCACAGATCCAAAATGCACCAAAGGATGGTTCCCACCTCCTCCCTGAGGTAAAATCCAAGCTCACAGCCAGGAAATTGCTGCACCAGAGGGGCTGCAGGAATCCCCAGGACACGGGCACAAATCAGAGTGAAGAGCAGAAAATAAAACTGGACAAATCCAGGAACTCCCACCCGCTTCCCTTATGGGCTCACAGCTACATGACAACTGATTGCATTATAAAAACCTGTTTATTACTGATTTGCATTAACCCCAAACACAAACCCCTGGTGCTGAGCCATCCCCAGAGCAGCTTGTTGACCAAAATGACAATTTTACAACTTCCAAACCTCCTTACACGTGGCCAAGGGGATTCCTGGCCAGATTTCCAATTTAAAGCCATCTCAGGGTGAATTCCTGCCTGCCATTACTGGGACCAGGAATTCAGGATCCATTCCTTAGCTGCCCCAAACCCAAACCTTCACAAACCACAGGAGCAGCAGGAACTGAAGGAATTTGGTATCATTTGGGATCAAGAGTGCTCAAGGGATCACAAGGGCAGGAGCAGCACGAGATAAACAAGGAAAAAAGAGAATTTAAAGCTTCTTACAACACACTCTGAGGTTTATCCTGCCAGACTTTGTGCCAGGGGGGGCAAAGGATCACCAGGATACAAAGCTCTCTGCCCCTTTAGGAAATATCTGTAAATGTTATTTCATCGAGGGAATTTCCTCTCTTCACACAGAATGAAAAGGCACCCACAGAACAAAACCAGATTTGGGGAGTTTAAATTTAAATTTTTTAATTTCTCTGAGCACCCAGCCCAAGCAATTCCTGCTCAAAGTCATCACCAGCCCCTGAGACAGTGAGGGAACTTCCCTCCTCTTCTCTCTGCCTCTCATTGAGCAAACCTAAATATTATTTCACACACATTTGAGCTCTGAGTGATGAGAGCTGACAGGCTCTGCCTGAGAACTTTATTGAAGCAAAATTTCCAGTTATTGGCAGAGCTCACGGAGTTGCCAGCCCATGATTTAAGTTTTAATGTCAGCACAGCAGCACTGACCAGCCCTCAGCATAAAATCCACGCTCTGGACAAGCTGGAAGGACAATTGCTCCTGTTTATTAACAATCAGAGCTTCCAGGAGCCAGAAGGATTCAGTTTTTACTGTGCTGAGTGGAAGTGTCATTGTTTTTTATTAATTAATTTGGCAGTTTAATTAGAGTGGCCTGCTGAAACATTAAAAAAAAAAAAAATCCAGGAAATGCCTGGACCAGCTTTAATAAAAGCAGAACCTGATTTATCTTCCCCTGATCAGCCCATACCATCACAGAGGAATTTTTTAATGCCTTTTCATTACCCAGAGTGGATCTGCTCCCTCTGATTTTTGTGGATTCTGCTCACAGCCCCTGTGCTAAGAGGGGAGAGCACTTTGCAGATGTTGCTTTTAATTCAGGGCAGCAGGAACATCTCCTTTACCTGTAAGGAAGAGCTGCTGTCCCCCAGGAGTCACGGGAATTAAATGGTACCTGAAACAACACTGCCCTGCAGCATTTATTCCAACACAACTGCTGTTTTCTACTAACAGGGCTTTAAGAGAGAAATTCCTGCGCACGAGGGCATGAAATTGTCACTGAGCTTGTGCTCAGAGCCTACAATGGCTGGAGAGAGAATTTCCAGGAGAATCTCTAGAATTTGATAAACTGAGCTTGTTCTCAGAGCCCACACTGGCTGAAAATTTCCATGAGAACATCTAGAAATTGATAACTGAGCTTGTGCTCAGAGTCCACACTGAGTGGAGAGACATTTTCCAGGGGAACCTCTAGAAACTGATAAAATGAGCTTGTTCTCAGAGCTTACCCTGGCTGGACGCACATTTTCCAGAAAGACCTCTAGAAATTGATAACTGAGCTTGTTCTCAGAGCCCACATGGACTGCAGAGAAAATTTCCATGAGAATCTCTAGAAATTGATAAACTGAGCTTGTTCTCAGAGCCCACCTGGGCTGGAGAGAGAATTTCCAGAGGAACCCCTAGAAATTGATAACTCAGCTTGTTCTCAGAGTACACACTGAGTGGAGAGACATTTTCCAGGGGAACCTCTAGAAATTGATAAACTGAGCTTGTTATCAGAGCTCATAATGGTTGGAGAGACAATTTCCATGAGAATCTCTAGAAATTGATAAACTGAGCTTGTTCTTACAACCCACACTGATTGGAGAGAGAATTTCCAGAGGAACCTCTAGAATTTGATAAACTGAGCTTGTTCTCATAACCCACACTGGCTGGAGCGAAAATTTGCATGAGAACCTCTAGAAATTGATAAACTGAGCTTGTTCTCACTACCCACACTGGCTGGAGACACATTTTCCAGGAGAATCTCTAGAAATTGATAATCTGGGCTCGCTCTCAGAACCCACACTGAGTGTAAAGAAAATTTCCATGAGAACCTCTAGAAACTGATAACTGAGCTTGTTCTCAGAGCCAACACTGCCTGGAGACACAATTTCCAGGGGAACCTCTATTAATTGATAAATCCAAGCAGCTCTGACCCTCAGATGTTCCCTTGTGTGTCCCAACCAGCAGAGCAGCACCAAAGGCACCAAACCCTGCTCCACACCCACCAAAAATCCCCTCAGCCCACAGAACATCACAGGTGGCTCCAGTGCAAGCAAACTCAGCCAGGAGGAAGCAGGAGATGCTGCTTCAGACAGGGAAATAAATCCCTGTGCAGCAGCTCCAGCCTTCCCTGGCTGCTCCTGCCCTGGGAATGAGCTGGAGCTGCTCCTGCTCCTCACTGACATCACAATAAAAGCCACTTCTCTCCTCTCAAGCCTCCAGCCAACAACAAAACTGATTTATTTTTTTTTTTGTTTCTCTGATGTCCTTGTCTTGTCCAAGGCAGCATCCCCTTGAAGAACAATCATTTACCATGGCCATGTTCAAAAGCTCAGCTCTGCTGTTCCAAAGCCCCAGGACAGGCAGCGTTGGCAGGAATCCCTGCTTGGTAAGTGTTCTCCTGCCCTCCTCCCTAAATCTGAGGGATTTAAACCAGGGAAAGGCAGACAGAACACGGAATCCCTCCCCACCAAACAGCAATTCTGACATTGCTGATCTTCAGGGCAACAAACACAAAAAACCACAAACTAACAAGGCAAGGAAGCAGCAAACTCCACTCCTTGTTTTTATGGAGGTGAGGGCAGTAATAACAGCAGGAATAATCATATTCCATTCCCTCTGTACCTCCAGCCAAATGGATTATTGAGTGATTATCCCCTTAACGTGCTCGGAGCCAGTGCTGATTGTGTGAGATCTGCAATGTGCTTTTCATTGGCTTAATTTTGCTCCTGCAGCGAGGAACCAAACGAAGCCAGCGCCAGAAATGCCACTTGATAAGCTTGCCCTTGCAAAAAAAATCAATATATCCAAACAAATGAAGCCAGAAATCCTCTACTCTCTTTGCATCCCTCGTGCTCTGCTACAGGTGTGCCACGGATGCTGCAAATCTTCCTGGTTTGGGTCTCAGTTTGCAGCAGGAAAAATCAGTTTTGGGAGAGGTGATGGCAGTGAGAAGCACCCTCCACAGGTGAGAAACCCCACCTGCCACGAGGGGATGAGGCAGAATTCCAGAATCCCAGAATCAGGGAGGTTGGAAAAGCTCTCCAGGACCATCCAAGCTGTGCCAAATCCCCACTTTGTCCGCAAGTGCCACATCCAGCCCTTCCCTGGACACCTCCAAACATCCCTGGGCAATGCCTGACCACCCTTTCCATGGAGAAACTCTCCCTAAAATCCAGTTTAAACCTCTCCTGTTCATCCTGAGGCCGTTCCCTCTCCTCCTGTCCCTGTTCCTTGGGAGCAGAGCCCAACCTGGGGCTGTCCCCTCCTGGCAGGAGTTGAGCAGAGCCACAAGGTCCCTCCTGTTGGGAAGGATGAAAGTTTGACAAGAAAGTCTCACAGATGTGTGTGCTTAGCAGAAAGACTTTTAAATGTGGAGTCTGATGAAGGAACAGAAATTAAAGCAAGTTTTGATATAGAAGAAAAGAATTGCTGAGCCATTACTGGATAACCAAGGAGGCAAAGGGTGTGTTAGTTAGAAGGGGTTTTTATGGCTTAGAGCAAAGGATAAACCCACCCAAAACAAAAATATATTTTTACTAAGCAGAAAGAGAGCACAGACAAACAAGCCTGCTGATGTGGCAAGTAGAAAAAAGGTCTCAGAATTCTCCACTGCAAGAAAACTGAAAAACAACTTCTAGCTTAAACTGTAATGCACTGACTTTTAGTGACTGGAGAACAGTAACATGAATATGGTAATTACAGGAGTTATTATAGGCTGTAGATAAAAGTTAAGGTATAGATTGGTTCTGCTGTGTTAAGATGTTCAGCAAAGAAAAGTAAATAATGCAATGTAACCAAAAGAAAAGTATAGAATGCATTGTGACCAAAAGAAAGGTAAATAATGCAATGTAACCAAAACCAAAGGGTCTCCAGGCCTGCCTGCAGCTGGAGCTGACAGCTGTAGGCACAGCTCTGTCACCACCACCCTGGACTGCTGTAATGTCTTGGATACAATAAACTGCATTTTGGAGAGCAGCCTGGAGTCCCACATCCCTCATTTCAGTTCTTACACCCTCCTGAGCCTCCTCTTCTCCAGGCTGAGCCCCCTCAGCTCCAGCAGGAGTTTTCCAGCCTTCCCTGGACCTCTCCAGCCCCTCTGGACCCCTCCAGTGTGACAGCACCCATGGCAAAGTGCCCCTGTCCCCCATCTGTGACAGGAGCTGAGCCCATTCAGAGCCCCCTGGCTGCTCTGCTCAGCACCATCCAGCCACACCTGAACATTTCCTTATCCCCCAAACCCAAACACCCCCCCAGGCCTGTTCCAAGCCCCCCTCAGCTCCATCTGTTGCACATTTTGCCATCCCCTGGATGCAGCAGGGCCGTGCTGACGCACTCGGGGAGTGCAGGTGCCATAATTAAAGCCCAGCCCATTATTTTTCTGGTAGGATGCCCACCATCAGCTCAGGCTGCAATCAAAACAGTTATTGCAGCTGGCAATCCAGCAGCCTTTAAAGCATAAATGCTGGAGAAGTGTCTCAGAACATCTAATGAAAATGCACTGGATTGTGTCATTTAACCCAGCATTAAATTACAGCACCCCAGAGCTCGGTGAGTTTTTTCCTGCCTGTCATTTCAAGGCACCTATTAGGGAAAATTTCCCCATCAAATGAGGCACAATCCTTGCTGTGTGCAGGGTGAGTGACAGCAGCCTGGCACCCCTGCACCATCCTGGGGTGATGATCCTTGCAGGGCAGGTGGGAGGGAGGGGATGCTGCCCCTCTGGCCAGCCCTGGGGCACATCTGGAGGGCTTGTGCACATCTGGATCCTCCAGGAGCTCCTGGAGTGCTGCAGAGCTGAGGAAGTGTCAGAACCCAGAACCCGGGGGACTCAGAGACCCTGGCACAGAGCCCAAAACACCTGTGGGTTTGATTATGACCCCTGGAGCAAATTACCAACCTTATATGAAGATCAACAAGCCACAAGAGTTTAGGCAGAATAATAGTGAAGTTATCAAGGGGTGGAAAAATAAATTTTGGGGTTTTTGGTATGGGGGTTCAGGATGCAAGATGAAGGAATCTGGATGTGTCCAGCCTTTCTCCTTCTTCTTCTTGGCCTCCACCTTCTGCTGTGATGTTGGCACTTTTAGATTGGTTTAGAGTAGAAGCTCACTGTCTAACACAGGTGATAGGTTTTGGAAAGTAACTGTAAATACTGTACATGTAGTTTTTAGTATAAAAAGATAACACCAGTGTGCCTCTGTCTGTCCTGCTGGACAGACCTCAGCAGGCCAGAGAAAGAATTTTATAGATATGACACAATAAACAACCTTGAGAATGAGAAATGAAGAGCTCCAACTCATTCTTCAAGCACTCAGGCTGGAAAAAGAGACTTTTAACAAAGAAACACCCCAAGAAGGAAGGGCCTGGAGCAGGACAGGTTGGGCTGAGGAGATGTTGAGAGGGTCCCTCAGCCCAGGTGCTGCTGCCTCAGCCTCCCTCACACATCTCATCCCCTCTCCTTGCTGCAGAATTTCCCATTGCCAGTGGCTGTGGATAAAAGCCACCCCTCAGCAGTCAGCTCTGTCTCTCTCTCCTGGCATTTCCTCAGGCTTGGCTGGGGCAGGAATTTCCCCCCTCAGTAGCTCTGTTAGATTTTTTTTCCCCCTGTATTTATTAAAGAAAAACACAATTACAGCGAGATGTCAGCTTTTTTCCAGAGCCCATGGACACGAAGGCTCTCATTAATCATCAATAAAACAAGCAGAGCATGATCTGAGAGCACTCCCAGCTCCCAAATGCTGCAGACACTTAAAAGGCAGCTCTGTCCTCCAGGCACAGCTCACTGGTGTCACTGAGATAGTTGTCCTTTCATTTGCAGCCCTGCAAGGCTGAAATGATGCTCTGGACCAAAAAAAAAAAAAAAATAAAAAATCAACTCTCAAGCAACTTAAAAGGATCCTGCAGTGACACAAGAACAGCTCCCAGCTGGATTTAGCCAAGCTGGTGGAGGGATTTGTGCTCAGAACCCAACTGCTGCTGTTTGGGAGTCGGGCACAGAACAAACACCTGCACAGGAGTGCTTGGATCTGCTCACATTTCCCTCACATTTCCCTCACATTTCCCTCACATTTCCCTCACATTTCCCTCACATTTCCCTCACATGGCCAATTCTATCCCATCCCAGCTGCTGGAGAACTGATTCCAAACCAGTACAATCCACTGGTTCTGACATTCACTACTTTCATTTTTCTCACCACAACAGCTAACAAGCAAAGGGCAACAAAACCTCATTTTTTCCTGTTCCTTAACCTCTCCCAGTGCCATAACACCACCAATTTTCCCAGGAATTTTATCCAGCACTGCTCTCAGCCTCAGGAATGAGCTGCATTTTCCCTCCTTTTCCCAAGCCAAGCTCAATCCATCAAGGCCCAGGAGCCCTTTGCTTACCCCTGACACTGACAAAGCTTCATTAACCAACACGGGCTCGGGGGACACTGACAGAGCTCATAAATCCCAGCCTGGATGGATTTCTCCACTTGTTTAAAGCAGGGTTTGGGTCAATTCCCACTAGAAAAGTGTTATTTATAGAGCCCAGAGCCAGCTCAGATATATGAGGCCTTCATGGCTCAGGCTGGGGACAGGTAGTGAGCATCAAATTTCAATAAATTTCATTTTCCATGCAATGCAATGGACTGGGAAGAGCATGGAGTTGGATGTGATTTATTCTTTCTCTCACATCCCTTCCAGGCTGGTTTTTTCCAAGATTTCCTGGGATTTCCAGTGGGATTTTGTCCCTGCCCATGGGATGAGCTTTAATTCCCTTCCCATCCAAACCCTTCCACAAATTCCATGAAATCCAACAGTGGCACCTCCGTTCTCAGCCTCATTGTGGCAAACCAAGAGGAAGAAAAACACAAATTCACAGGAAAAGTTCATCAAATCTCAGTCACCCCCCTGGCAAATCTGAGCTGACATTCTGAGTAAACAAAGGCAAGTTTGGATACAGCCCAAGCACGGCTCAGCAGCTTCAATTCAGAACTTGGCAGATTGGGGTTATTTCTGTCTTTCTTCAAAAAAAAAACACCAAAAAAAAGGAAAAAAAGAAAAAAGTCACCAGGGGTGTGAAATGGAGTAAATGGGAAAAATAAGTTCTTGGAACGCCCTGGAAATCACAGGGGATGTTTATTTTGTTTCTAGCTTTGTTTATTGCTGAACACAGGGCAAGTGGGGAGCAAGGAGCGAGTGTGGCCACAGTGGAGGTGTTGGGAAGAGCCAGGGCTCCAGCAGCCCTGCAGAGCAGGAATTCAGTGTTCCACAGCCTGCAGAAAGGCACAAATCTCTGACACAGCTTGGATGGCAAGAAGGGCAGGATGGAGAGGTTGTCAGGCCAGCAGCTCCCTGTGATTCTGGGATTATGTCATTTTACAGCTGGGAAAGCTGATAAGGGATTTGCCCAGGGAGCAGAGCAGCTCCTGGGCTCTGGGCAGGAGTGATCCCTGCTCCTGGGAGGGATTCCAGCCCATCCAGGGCTCTGCCTGTGCCCCAAGCCTCTGCTGCACTGCCCTCCCCATGCTGGCACCAAACCCCACAGAGGGCAGTGCCACCACCCTGCTCACTGGCTCAGAAGGACATTGGTTTTGAATCATTTTAAACAAACCATTATTTGCTTAAAATTATTATTATTATTATAATTATTAGCTTTATACTATAATACTATGTTCTCTATTATAATATATATTATATAATATATAACATATAATATAATATATAATATATAATATATAATA
>JAWWEX010000094.1:4357218-4376431 GCA_035583215.1 Arremon brunneinucha | reverse complement strand
CACCAGAGAAACACCTCAAACCTCCTCCAATCCATTCCCCTCCTGTAACACCAGAGAAACACCTCAAACCTCCTCCAGTTCATTCCCCTCGTGTAACAGCAGAGAAACACCTCAAAACCTCCCTCAAATCCATTCCCCTGCCCAAGGCAGTACCTGAACACTGCATCCCAAAGATAAAGAGCCACCATATACATTTACAGGATAGATGAGATTTTGTTTTCTCTCTGGGGGCACAGGTACATGAATGTGTTTTGGGAACAGCCTAAATGACAAATTCCCTTCAGCCTTTTCCTCTCCCTTCACTGCTGCTGTACCTGGATGTCTCTGAAGGCACAACTCACTCCAAACTGCTCCAACCCTCATTGCCTTAGTGGATTAATTCCCCCACACAAAGCCAAATTCCAGACAGCTGAAGGGTCAATCCCATGGCACAAAATCTGAGTTTCACCTTTATCCCCTGAGCTGCTGCTCCAGCTTTTCCCACCCATGCTGCATTGTTTACCCTGCTGATGGGGACAACAGAGGCTTTCAAGTCAAAATGCATTAGAGTAGAAATTACTTCTTTGATTTCTCCTTGCTTTTTTTTTTTTCCCTTCTTTTTTTTCTCAAAGGCATTTGCACTTCTGAGTGCCAAGCAGCTACAGGTACAGAGCTGCAGAGTGGTGCTCATTAAAGGCAATTATAATTAGATTGACCTACTTTGGGTGCAAAAAACACTCCGTGGAACTTCTCCCTGCAAGACGGAGTTTTATGAATCTGAGACAGCCCATCCTATTTACTACCCAGGGAATCTTTTTGTAGCACGTTTATTGGATCAATGAGAGGCAGGACAGCCCCACAATCCACCAGGGATTAAAGTGAGGGAGGCACAGGATTCCTTGCCTGGAGTATTTTGCATTTCTGTAGCACCTGGCTTTTTGTCACTACACAAGAGACGAATCCGCCTCCCTCCTCCACTTGGGCTCCATTTCTTTTGGGGAGTTCACTGGAAAAGCTCAGTGCCAGAAAGCTGCACAGGAGTGGGAATATTCCTGTGATCACAGAGGAGTCAAATGAAGCCCAGTTTGGTTTAAGAACCAAAGATCCACGAGCTCTGTTCTGCAATTCAGTCGAATCCTTTCTCCAACCTCAGCCACGCTCAATAAGCAGCAGGGGGATATTGAACTGTCCCTCCTGCTCATTTTTATTTTAATCATAAGTTCATCAGAACAATTTAAGGCAAATGGGAAATTAAAGAGGCTGTATCTCTCAATTTCCTGATGGTGTAAAAGCTACCAAGGCTGCACAAAGCTCAGGAATAAATTCAAGGTCACAGACACCATGTTTCAAACACTTCCAAGGTCATATGGAAGCTCCAAAATCCACAAACTCAGCCCATCCTTCCCCAGCCAGTGCCTGTGCCACAAATGGACATAAATCTATCTGAAAGAACAAATAAATAATAGAAAAATAAGGCAGAGTTTTATGATGTATCCAATCAATCTACTGAAATATTTGCATGTTCACGACGTTGACCCAGAGGTGCTCTGGGCACAGATAAAAGAAAATTGCTTATTGCAAACAAAGCACAGCTTTGCAAAAGCTGCCAAACTGGGCAGTAATATATTCTGTAATAGCTGTAAGAGCAGAGGACTTCATTTATATTGGACATTGCTGGAAAAAGTCATCAGGCAGGGAAAGAAATCCGGGAAGCTGAGGGAATTTATGTGTTCTATCATTTGCTTCCAGGTCTGAGTTAGTTCAGCTCATCCTTGACTGACAAAACCTTATCTGAAATTCAAAATTTCTCCTGTGAAGATTGCAGAAACAATTCCCTTTATCCCTTTGGCCCAGGAGCACAAACAAGTAGAAAGATATGAAAGGGCAGCACCGGTGCCTGTGCTGTGCAAGTTCCAGGTGGATTTGGGGTTGACAGAGGACAAAATTCTCCCAAAATTTCTGGCACTTTCTTCCCATCCCAAAGTCTGACAGGAGGCAGCTTCAATTCCTCCCCCAGAGATGGGAATGCTGCATCATCCCCCATAATCTGAGGGGTGTTCCTGGGGGTGTTCCAGCTCCTCATCCCTTCTCCATGGGCTGACATTCCAGAGGGTGGGACCCCCGGGGCTCATCACAGGGATGGGTTTGTGGGCATTTGTCCCATTTGGGAGGGAGGGAAACCAGAGCTGAGGCCAGGCTGGGCTCTGCCAGCACCTCCTCTCAATTCTGGAGAGTGCTTTGTTGGGAGTGGGGCCCTGAAATGAATCCCTCAGCTCTGCTTTGGTGCAGGAACTGCAGACAAGGACAAGGGATCACTGAGGGCATCAGCGTTGAGGGCATCAGCATTTAGGGATCATCACGTAGGGAATCATAATTTAGGAGATCATAATTTAGGGGATCATCATTGAGGGCATCATCATTGAGGGCATCATCATTGAGGGCATCATCATTGAGGGCATCATGACTTAGGGGATCATGATTGAGGGCATCATCATTTAGGGAATCGTCATTTAGGAGATCATCATTTAGAGAATCATCATTTAGGGCCTCATCATTTAAGGGATCATCATATAGGGGATCACCATTTAGAGAATCATCATTTAGGTGATCATGATTTAGGGATCACCATTTAGGGGATCATCATTTAGGAGATCATCATTTAGGGCATCATCATTTAGGAGATAATCATTTAGGGCATCATCATTTAGGAGATCATCATTTAGGAGATAATCATGTAGGGGATCACCACTTAGGTGATCATCATTTACAGCATCATCATTTAGGGAATCATCATTTGGGACATCATCATTTAGGGAATCATCATTTAAGGAATCATCATTTAAGGAATCATCATATAGGAGATCACCATTTAGAGAATCATCATTTCGAGCATCATCATTTAGGAGATCATCTTTAGGGCATCATCATTTAGGGGATCATCATTTAGAACATCATCATTTAGGAGATCATCATTGAGGGCATCATCATTTAGGGGATCATCACTGAGGGAATAATCATTTAGGGCATCATTGAGGAGATCACCATTTAGAGAATCATAATTTAGGAGATCATCATTTAGGGCATCATCATTTAGGTGATCATCATTCAGGATCTTCACAGGATCATTTAGACATGAAAACGCCTCCAAACCCATTGAATCCTTTAAGTAAACCCACAGCACTTTGGGAAAACATCTTTATCTGGGACGCCACCAATGCAATTCACTGACTTGTGACTCAATTTCTCCATTTTTTCACAAATTGGTTTAACCAAATCTCCACTTCCAAGAGTTCTTCTGTGCAACAGGCACTCTCTGAACCATCCCCAGACTAACTGGCTTCACCCTGGGCTCCTCACCAGGGAAATGAGGGAATATTTACTCTGCAGAAGAACTGCAGTTTGTAACACACACTTTAATCCACATGGTACAAAATTTAACGTGACCAGACACTGCAGTGAAAAATAAATATCAGCAGAGCAGAGGAGAGCTCCAAACCCCCCAGGCTTCAGTGTGGGGCTGCCATGCAGAGAAAGGAAGGGTGGCAAGAGCAGGAAGCACATCCTTGTGCTCCAGAGCAGAGTTCTTTTGACAGGACAAGCTCCAGGAGTGGAGGCAAGGCTCGGGGGAGGTTTTATTTCCACTGTAAATCCAAAGCCATCTCGACACATGAGCCAGCACCGTTCTGGTGCCAGTCACTGCAGATTTAGAGGGGCCCTGAAGCAGCTCCAGAGCTCAGCCCAGCGTCCCAGAGGTGGCAGTGTGACAGTGACTGCACCCTGACCAAACCCACCAGGAAAAACAAGAGATTCAGCCGTGGAAAAACACCCACAGCAACAGGATTTTTGTAATTCCTTTCAAATAAGCAACACAAACGAGCTGCCCCGGCTGCTGCTCCCTCCCAGCCCTGCCTGACAGGGAATTCCAGCAGCTCCAGACTGAGATAAACCTGAACATCCAAAATGTGTCACTACAAACCTCCCCCTCTGCCAGGAGGTAAACAACAACAACAACAAACAAAGGCGTTCTCTGACGTGACGAGTGCAAAGGAAACCAGTGAGGAAAAAATCATCTTCCACCTACTTGTAATTCCTCAAACTTCAATCCCAGGCCAGATCCAGGGGGGTGTAGAGCAAGGAAGAATTGTAGCTGTTGGTTTACACCATGTTATTATCCAGGCAGTGCTTGAGAGAGAGGGAGACTGAATTTATCTCTGAAGTGCTTCCTGAAATACAAGTCACTGCACTTTGTTCCTCAGCAGAAACAAAATCTAATTTAGCAAACGCTGATGCATGGTCACTGCACCATTCAGCGGGAACAAATATCAAATCATGCACAGTGCCTTGCTCTCAGCAGCATCATTTATGGAGGATCCATGGCTGCCTCCTCCCTAATGCAGCAGTTTGGGGTTTTGCCATTTGCTGTAGTTACTGTTACTCACACAGAAATGCTGTTATTCCCTGTTGTTCTACAGCCCATTCCACAACCACAGGCACATAAAAAACCTTTCCCCAGCAAAACTGAAATGCACAGGCAAACACTGAAACACCAGGGGCAAACCCTGCTTGCCCAGCAGCCCCTCCAAGGTTTGCTCACCTCATCCCTGTCACAGACATCTTTTATGAAAATCCTTTCCTTGGGATTTTTAATCCTGAGAAGCTGAGAGGGCTCAGGAACAAAATGTAAAGATTGATTATCTGCTGCTCTGGAATGCAACAGGTGCATCTGGGATTGGTCTCATGTGGTTGTTTCTAATTAATGGCCAATCACAGTCAGAGAGTCCGAGCCACAAACCTTTGTTATCATTCTTTCCTTTCCTATTCTTAGCCAGCCTTCTGATGAAATCCTTTCTCCTACTCTTTTAGTATAGTTTTAATACAATATATATCATAAAATAATAAATCAAGCCTTCTGAAACATGGAGTCAGATCCTTGTCCCTTCCCTCATCCTCAGACCCCTGTGAACACCGTCACACACCCCAATGCTCAGAGCTCTCCAAACCCACCCACACCAACTCCTCACTGTTTGCACTGCCTCCTAAATAGGGAAAAATGTTCTCGTGGCCATTGTTTAGTGCTGTGCATCATTTATCAGTGCCAGGACATCCCTCTGGCTGCCCTGGGTGACTCCAGACCCTGGCAATGGGCTCAGAGACCTTGGCACAGAGTCACAAACACCTGAGCCTTTGATTTTAGCCCATGGAAACAATTACCAACTTTGTGTGAGGATTTACAAGCCACAAGACTTTGAGTAGAATGATAGATAAAGAGAATTTACTGCTCCATTATCAGAAGAAGCTAAATTCTTCCTGCCTTGCTCAGCCCTGAAGATGCTGTCAGGATTCAGAGGAAGAAGCTGACACTGAGCAGACAGAATCCTGTGTTTGAATGGAATTTATGCATCAGGTATGAGGTGTATGAATATGCAACAGGCTTTGCTTTTAAGGGTTAATCCTCTGTTAATTTGGGTCCTTTTTTGGGCTTATTTTGCCCAGAAAAGGTACCTGGACTGTCCATAACTCTTTGTTTTTATTGTCTCATATTCTCCTAAATCCTAATTATCCAAATTATTATTACTCTAATTATATTCCTATTTTTATAACTTTAATTCCTATTTTTATAACTTTTATTCCCATTTTTATAATTTTATTACTTTTAAAATTTTAAAAACCAAGTGCTTGGTGTTTTTCACGCCTGCAAATCTGATTCCTCCACACTTGATCAATGGGAGCCTGGCTGCCCTCAGGATTCACCTTCCCCGAGCTGGAGCTTAACCTCCAGCCTCCCATCAAAGCCTGCTGGGTAATAAATAATGCAGAGTCATTCCATTAACTGTAACTTCATCAAAAGCCCGTGGATCCAAGAGCATCATCAAGGGGATGATTTCCATCTCAGGTAGTCTGAGCACAGGGAGTGATGAGCTGGGCAATGCAAGGGCACAAAAAAAAGTGCATTTCAGCTGAATTCAGCTCTGCCAAGCCCAGAAGTATCACCCTGATTTTTTAAGATTTTCTAAGCCTTCTGATGTTTACGTTCTTGTAATGAACTTTCTCTCACACTCCCTTCCTTTCCCAATCAAAAATGTTGTCCTGGATAGTTATGAAAATTTCCTACACATGTCTGGGATTCCACAGAAACCCCAACTGAGCCACCACGCACCTGAAAACCACAAAACCACACAGGGAAATTGAGTTTTCCTCCCTGCCAGGAGGAGGGGAGGTTAGATATTAGGAAAATATCCTAATTTTCCTAATTAGGAGGAGGTTCAGGTTGGATGTGAGGAAAAATTTCTTTTAAATTTCTTTCTTTTCTGGAATTGCTCCAGCCCAGCAATTCCATTCTCAGGCCTTCCCAAGCAGGAAGAAGAGGAACAAAAGATGCAAAACTCATCCCTAGTGTGCTCTTCCTTCCTTTCCCAACCAAAAATGTTGTCTTGGACAATTATGAAAATTTCCTACACATGTTTGGGATTCCACAGAAGCCTCAACTGAGCCACCACACAATTGAAAACCACAAACACACACATAGGGAAAGGGAGTTTTCCTCCCTGCCAGGAGGAGGGGAGGTTGGATATTAGGAAAATATCCTAATTTTCCTAATTAGGAGGAGGTTCAGGTTGGATGTGAGGAAAAATTTCTTTCAAAAGTCCAGGAAAAATTGAGGAAAAACCCCCTGAGCTTTCTGCAGTCAAACCAGCAAATTCCTCTGTGCTGGACCCCATCTAAGCACAGGTGTGTCCGTGCTGTGACAAAAGTGAATTTATTTGGTGCCTTTGGCATGAGAACAAGGGACATTGGTTCTGCCAGGCCCACTGATTTCCACAGAGCTGAAGGAGTTCAGACATTCACAGCCCAAAAACCCCAAGGAAACAAAAAACCTGAATGCCCCAGGAAGAGCAACGCTTGAAAAATCAAATTAAGCAGCTCCAGTTGATAAGACTTTAAACACAATGCCAGGTTTCTGCCCTCTCCACTTCTCAGCAAATCCATTTCTTGGTACACATGTTCCACATTTCAAGTCTGGCCCCTGTGGCACTGCAGCAGCTTCAGATTCAGGTGAAATCCTGGAGCTGTGTCACAGAATTCACCCCACACCCTGAGCACAAAAAAACCGAAAATTTCATCCACAAACACCAGAGGTTTATGGCCAAAAAGGAGACAGAGGAGTCCTGGAACTTTATTCCAATCAAGGCAGAGGCCATGGGGCATCCCCTGGGGTCTCTCCAATTTTTGGAGGACGCAGCCTCCTCTTTATCCCAATTTCCCAGCTGGATTTCCCTTCTCTCTTTCCCCATTTCTGAGGTACTTGAGAGGTTCAGACTTCCCACAACACCTGATCCCAAAGATTCCCCTCTAATGTACAACCCTCATTCTTAATTCTTATGGAATTTAGGGGTTTATTCCCATTTCTGAGATACTTGAGGGGTTCAGACTTCTCAAAATGCCTGATCCCAAAGATTCCCCTCTAATGTACAACCCTCCCTTTGAATTTTTAATTCCTATGGAATTTAGGGGTTTTTCTCCATTTCTGAGGTACTTGAGAGGTTCAGACTTCCCAGAACACCTGGTCACAAAGATTCCCCTCTAATGTACAACCCTCCCATTTTAATTTTTAATCCTTATTCACTTTAGGGGTTTTTCTTCCCCAGTTTCTTTCATCTTTCAATGTCCAATTTCATTTCTCAGCCAACCTAAAGTTTATTTGTAATATCAAATATCTTTTTCCATTCACCAATCAGTGGAATCCTTCCCGTTGCTTCTTTTATCTACCAGCAGACCCACAGCTGGTTTGGAAAGACAAATCCCCTGTTCCTCTCAATAAGAAAACTCCCCTGGTTTGTGCAGGGCAGGGGCAGAAAGCTGCTGGGGATGCTCAAAGAAGCCTGAAGGGCAGAAAATGAAGGAGCAGGGTTTGGAAACTCTGGAAAAGCAGCAGCAGCAGGATGGTTCATCCCAAATCACCATTGCAGAGGCAGCCCAGGCTCAGTTGCTAAGCACAGGCACACAGGGAGCAGCTCCAGCTCCTCCTGACAGGGCAACCATCCCCTGGATTCACCTGCTCAGCTCCAGGAATATCCCAATATTCAGCCAGGAAATTCAGACATCTCCTCCTCCAGGGATGAAATTTCCTTCCTCCAAACCTTTCCCCTTCCAGAATTGTCTCTTAATTTTGGCCCCTCTTCTCCACAAGATGATAAACCCAGGAATTTCTGGAGCTGTTTCCATCTCCAGAGCACTCCACAGGCATTACACAATTAATGAACGTGAAAAATGCCAATCACTTGTTTTTAAAATTTTGAAAGTTTAATAGTAATAAAATGGTTATAAAAATAGCAATATAATTAGTGTAATAATAATTTGGACAATTTGGATTAGGACAATATGAGACAATAGAAACAAAGAGTTATGGACAGTCCAGGTACCTTTTCTGGGCAAAATAAACCCAAAAAAGGACCGAAATTAACAGAGGATTAACCCTTAAAAACAATAACCTGTTGAATATTCATACATGATGCATAAATTCCATTCAAACACAGGATTCTCTCTGGTCAGTGTCAACTTCTTCCTCTGAATCCTGACAACAAAAAAAGTTCATTTCTTCTGATAATGGAGCAATAAATTCTTTTTTTCTGAAAGATTTAGGTGTCCTGTGGCTGCTATCTGCTGCAAGTACCTCATTCCTTTCTTTAAAAAAATATCCCACATACACAGTTTCTATTTTAACATTTTGTTACAACCTAAAACTCTATTTAACACACTACTTAAGAGAATTAATACAGCATCACTTTCTAACACAACACATTTAATATTAATTTTAATATTTGCAAAGAGCCAATAAAATATTTTCATTAAAAAATAATAAATTTTTCGAAGTTTTCATTTTTCATAAATTTTTCAAAATTTTCATTTTTTTGTCTATTTTTCACAAAATAGGCATTTTTCACAATGCAGATTCTGGGGTGAGGAACTCACTCTGGGAATTCTCTCTGTGGCCTCTCAGCTCCTCCAGTGCTTTTGAGGATTCAACCTCAGAATTGCCGAATGCTTTGCCTGGGAAGGGACCTCAAAGCTCCTCTGCACTTTTCCTGTCAAACCAAGATTTATCCTCAAAAAAAATATGTTTTAAAATGTGGTAAAGCCACTGAGATGGGAGCTGGGATGCTCTGACTGATCCCCTTGGAGACACATTTGTGACAAACACCACAAAACCAAACCCAAGTTCACAAATCCTTTCCAAAGGAATTTGAGAACCCCAGGTTTACAAATATTTTATAATCCTCTGGAGCCTTCCTAACCCCATTTGAGCTGTGCAGCCAAATTTCCTTTATAAACCCCCCCCGGGCAATTCTCCACTTATTTTGGCATCTAAATATCCTTGAAAATCTTGTCCTGAGAGTCAGAGCCTCAATTAAAATGTTCAGCCTGATTCAAAACCTTCTGAAAATTTTACTGTTATTTTCTCTCTGAGATGAACACAGCAAAGATTTCATTTTTTTTCTCACCTCCACTGCAGATATCTGTAAAAGTGACACAGATCATCTCAACCCCCAGTTGAAATGAAACTCAGAAAACAGAAGGTAATTTGATGAAAAACTTTTTTCCCAGTGTCTGCAAATGGACTCCCACTCATGTGCAGCATTTTTTTACTCAGTCTCACTTACAAGGTGCTAATTATTATCGCCAAAACAAATTTTTTCAATTTGTATTTCAATTATTTTGCGGTAAAATAATATTTGCATTTAAATGGTTTATCCAGGGGGCTTGAAGGCATTTTCATCTCGGGTGTTAGGATCATCTCAAAAAAAAAAAAAAAAAGAAAAGAAAAATTGAAGAAGGTGAAGGAAGATTCAAGGTGAAATCCATCCCAAGTCACAGTGGAGCCAAAATTAAAGAATTCCTCATGAAAATCTTTCATTATTGGTCTCTTTTTGTCACCATTAAACACTCAAAATTCCCCTTGCCACTGGAGCTCTGTGTCCAGCTGTAAAACTCAATGTTCCCTCAAGGCCCAAGGGAGATGTTGGGCTCCAAATCCCATCTCCCTAAGAATTTCCAAGCCCTCAGCCCTTGGAATTCTCCCAGTATCAACAATTCCATCCTTTGATACAGGAATTCTCCCAATATCAACAATTCCATCCTGATGGTTTAAAGAGAGCCCAGTGGGGACAGCTCCTTTAGAACTAAATCTGCACTGAGAAGTTTTTCTTCATCTGAGGGAGTTCTATGGGGTTTCTTCCCCCTTCCCACCATGTTTTGGATTCTAATTTACATTTTACACATCAATTCATGAACCAGCTTGTATTTTCATGCTTTTTTTTACTCCCTGAAAGCCCAGAAGTTACACAAATCCCCTTTTGGTGCTGGCGGAGAGGCCTCAGACCCTTTTTATCCCCCAGGGACCCAGAGAATCTCTGCAGCAGCCAAAACAGAAGAAACCACTTCACCCACTGCCATCCCCAGCATCTCACACCTCCAGGTCTGAACTAAATTAAAAATATCACTCGGAACAAGCAGAGACTGCACTTATTAAAAGCTCTTCACTCTTGCACCACCATCCTCGTCTCCCCACGCTCCGCGAAGTGAAATGTTCTGTGTGTTTACAAGTGCTCTGAGATCTTCCAACAAAACCCCTCTCTCTGCCAGGCAATTGTATTACAGCAGCTCACACTTGTGTGATTGGATTTGAATTACAAAAAAGAGTCCAACAGAAAGCAATTTCTCCTGGGAATTTTTGTTAGGGGTATAAATCCAATTTTTACTTGATTCCGTTAACAGCACTTTCATATTCACTTCCTTTAAGTATTGCAGCACTTGATATTTATTACCTAATGCCTCCTTGTCACCTTGAGCAATCAATGAAAGTCACCTGGAGTTGACAGTACAGAGGAAAGTTAATAAATAAAAGTTAATAATTCACTTCACCCAATGAGCCAAAAAAACAAGCCAGTCACATGCCCCAAAGAATAATAGCTACAGAAGGCTCCTAGCAGATTATGTGGGGAAAGAGTGAAACATTTCAATTATACTGAATTTTTTCAGTTCATTTAGACCTGAGTTTCACATTTACAATGGTAAAACCTCGATTATTGTTTCAGGGAATGGTGGAATGGTTGGGAGGGGATGTTAAAGATCAGCTGTGGGTACTGAAAGCTGGGAACTCTGTTCAACAAGGGACGTCCCTCTGCCCAAACAGGATTTGGGAACTGATGGATGCTCTGATAGCCCAAAACCAGAATTTTTTGGGGTTGTTTTGACCCAATTTACAGCCAAGCACTGATTTTCCATGACTTGTACAACTGTTGCATCCTGTGCCCTCTCCACCTGTGCAGAACCACCAGAGAAACTCAAAACTCCTTCCTATTAACATCACATTGTATTTTATTTTTCTCTTGCCTCCTCCATCCATTTAAAACCTCATTTTCACCCACAGACATATTCCACTTCATCTTAGTTTTCAATCCCCAAAGCAGATCAATACCTTTCTTCTTCAATCTACATAGCTCTCAATCAAGGAGCTAACAGGGGGTGAATTGAATTGACTTCTACGTTCAAATTGGGGATTTTTTGTCAAAAGTCTCATTTGTTAACTGCATTTCATGGAAGAAAAAAGGCAAAAAACTGCCTGTAACAGCCCTCAGTGTTGGACTCCTGGGTAAAAAAAGGTCATCATTTGTTCTCTAATTTAAGATTGGGAAGTGCTCCCAGGAGGAAGAAATGACAGAGCCTCCCCTAAGCCGGCATTTTAAATCCAGCAAAATGAACTTGCTCTTGCTAAATGAATTTGGTTAATTCAGTAGGAAGAAGTGCAGGTGTTTACCAAGAGGTGACAGCAGCAGGGGCCTTGCAGGGTTGGTTTTTCTGCCTTTAATCTTGCTTGGGGTCAGAGCCAGCCCTGCCTGTGCCACTGGAGAAGGGCCCTGGGTCAGGGAGACACCAGGGAAAAGCTAAAAACAGGACCCTGGAATGGTTTGGGGTGAAGAGAGACCTTAAATCCCATCCCATTCCATCCCATTCCATCCAAAAGAGACCTGAAACCTCATGCCATCCCATCCAGAAAAGACCTTAAATCCCATCCCATCCAAAAGAGACCTTAAATCTCATCCCATCCAAAAGACATCTTAAAACTCATCTAATCCCATCCAAAAGATACTTAAATCTCATCCCATCCATGAGACCTTAAACCTCATCCAATCCAACCTAAAAGAGACCTTAAATCTCATCCCATCCCACCCAAAAGAGACCTTAAATCCCACCCCATTCCATCCAAAAGAGACCTTAAACTTCATCCTATCCCACCCAAAAGAGACCTTAAATCTCATCCCATCCCACCCAAAAAAAGAGACCTTAAACCTCATCAAATCCCACCCAAAAGAGACCTTAAATCCCATCCCATCCCATTCAAAAATTACCTTAAATCCCATCCCACCCAAAAGAGACCTTAAACCTCATCCAGTCTCATCCAAAAGAGGGATATATTGGGGGGTTAATTAATTCCAATTACAGCTTCAGCTAATGAAGTCGTTGACCCCAAGTTTGCTCCCCCAACTCACTTTTGTTTCCATCTCTTGGGGCCTGAGGTGTCCTTGATTGCCAGGCCTGGAGAGGAATTGTTGGGTTCAGTGGTTTTGAGGTTTAATTTTGAGATTTGCATCACTTCCCTAAATATCTCTCATGCCAAACCATGCCATTGTGTCTGCCCAGAATGGGAAAGCAGCTCACACTGTACATGGAGTTTAGAGTTCTACACTAAAGAATTGGAGGATTAAAAATACATGAAAAATAGAAAAAACAAAATCCTAAAGCATCTCTGGGGAATGAAGTCCCCACACAATGAGGGACAAACTCCCCATCCTTCAAACCCTTCATTATTCCAGCAGGTGAACCTTATTTTAATATTAACAGCCCAAGTGGTGCTTAACTTTAATGAGAGCCCCTTGGGAATGCTGCTGACAGCTGCCCAGTGTCCAGGATTGTGCCTAACCTTTCCCTAATGGAGACAAAACAACAATAGAGGGATATAAACAATATGCTGTGGGATGCAAGGAGCATCTTTAAAAATGGCATCACCTCTGGAAAAGCACCAGCTCCATTATGCTCCTGCAGGATGGGATGTTTTCCTCCCCTTTCCAGGAGGAAATGGATTTTTTCTGGGTGTTATTATTTGGTGGATAAAGGGGAAAGGGAACATTGAATTGTGCCTTTTGTCAGAGGAGAAATGAGCTGCAATTTTCTGCACCCCTGAGTTTAGCAGCTCTCCACAGCCCCTGCAAGGTGCAGAGCTTCCTCTGCCATAGCAGTGAGAGGAGGGGAGAATTCTGATGGAATTCATGGATTTAAACATGTGGAATGGAAAGAATTTGGGACAGGATGTGAACCCCTGTGAGCCACCACACCCCACCACAAAGCTCCTCAGCAAACTTCCTAAAATCCCATTCCTCCTGTGCCTAAAATCCCGCTCCTCCTGTGCCCAAAATCCCATTCCTCCCATGCCTAAAATCCCACTCCTCCTGTCCCTAAAATCCCATTGCTCCTGTCCCTAAAATCCCATTCCTCCTGTCCCTAAAATCCCATTCCTCCTGTGCCTAAAATGCCATTCCTCCCACACCTAAAATCCCACTCCTCCTGTCCCTAAAATCCCATTGCTCCTGTCCCTAAAATCCCACTCCTCCTGTCCCTAAAATCCCGCTCCTCCTGTGCCCAAAATCCCATTCCTCCCATGCCTAAAATCCCATTCCTCCCATGCCTAAAATCCCATTCCTCCTGTTTTTTCAGATAATAAACTCCACCTCAGGCCAGGCAACTCCAAAAGTAATGACATAAATGCCACCAGGTAAAAAAAAAAAATCTTATTTCAAACTCTGCTTTCACTAAATTAACTAAACAAAATATTGATAAACTGCTGATAAATAACAGGAACCGTAACAAGGAAACAAGTTCTCCATTTGATCTCTGCCATCCTGCAGGCATTCATCTTCATAATTAATTAGATAATACTATTAGTACAGCACTGCTTTTCCGCCTCCATAGACAAGAAGCTGGAGCTCACATAATTTAAGGAACTGCTTCAAAGGCAGAGAGTGTGTGGCAGGTTAAATTCAGAAGGTCCAGAGCATCCTCTGTGCCAATATCCAGCGTCCAATTCCCTGATGCATCTGGCAAATTCTCAGTGCACGCCTCCCCATCTCTGGTGAGCACACTTTGCTTTTAAAAGCTGCAGTCTTTGCATAAAACATGGATCTAAAGGTATGAAAAATACAAAATTCTGTGCAAATTACAGGAGCTGTGCAAATCATCCCTGCAACAGAAACTGCACTTGGTTTTATTCCTGAGTTTTTTTGACAATGCTGCTTGAAGTTCAGTGGCAGACAGACAACTTTCACCTCAAAATGTCATTCACAATTAATCCCAAATTGTACATGAAATGGTTGAATTCCCTCCACGCAATCAAGGGAGAGAACCAAGAGCACATAAAAGTTGAGCAGTTAATCAACCTCGTGCAATTTGTACCTGCTGAAAGCTCCTCACAAACATCCCAAGATCTCTCTCTCTCCTTCTCTGCAGAATAAATCTGTAAATCATTTTGCAAATTCTGTTTATCCCTGTTGTAGGTGTGAAAAACGCCAATCACTTGTTTTTGAAAAATTTTAAAGTTCAATAGTAATAAAATGGTTATAAAAATAGGAATATAATTAGAGGAATAAAAATGTGGACAATTAGGATTTAGGAGAATATGAGACAGTGAAAACAAAGAGTTATGGACAGTCCAGGTACCTCTTTCTGGGCAAAATAAGCCTGAAAAAGGACCCAAATTAACAGAGGATTAACCCTTAAAAGCCATAACCTGTTGCATATTCATACACCTCATACATGATGCATAAATTCCATTCAAACACAGGATTCTGTCTGGTCAGTGTCAGCTTCTTCCTCTGAATCCTGACAGCAAAAAAAGTTCATTTCTTCTAATAAGAGAGCAATAAATTCTTTTTCTCTGAAGGATTTAGGTGTCCTGTGGCTGCTATCTGGCGCAAGTACCTCATGTCTGTGGGATATTTTTTCTTTAAAAAAAATACCCCACAGATATAGTTCCTATTTTAACATTATAACCTAAAACTATATTTAACACACTGCTTAAAAAAAATTAATCCAGCATAACTTTCTAACATAACACATATAATATTAATTTGAATATTTGCAAAAAGCCAATTATAAAATGTGCATTTTTCACATAAGGATGGGGAAGGGAAGATCCCCCAGTGCCCCCAGCCATGGGAGGCAGCAGGAACTGGGCTCTGACAACTCCTGCAAGTCAGGGGAGTGTGCAAATAACAGCAGAGCACTGAAGCAGCAAATCCCCAGTTGTGGTTAATTCTCTGCCTGTGATTAACTCATCTTTCTTGGCTATTCCAGCCCTCCTTGCACCTCCTCATGCAGCTGGGGCTGGGATTACCAGCCTGTGACCGTGCCCTGCTCTGCACTGAAGTGACAGCTGAGCACCAGGTAAAATGTTCCACTGAAACAAAGCAGCAAGGCAGGTGGATGAAACCCAAATAAAGCCGTTTCAGCAGGGCAGAACAGACTTCCCATCCCAGAGGTCAGGGGAACAAATCTTCCCTTCCTTTTGTGTTAAAACGTTCTGGACACAGACACCTTTATTTGAGATTCACCGTTGGTTTATCTGTCTGGAAAATGGGAATCACAGACATTTTGATAAATGGGATGCAGGAATTGTTCTGTTCCAGTGTAACCACTGTGAAAATGCCTTTGCACAGACACAGCTCCAAGCTCATCTGCAGCAGGGAGGCTTCTCAAAAAGCACCTCAGGAGCTGCAGCATCACATCCCCGTGCTGGTGCTCAGCGTGGGATGACGCAGGAGTGACATCCAGGCTGCTCCTGCTGGGTGACCTTGGCCAGGCCCTCCTGCTCCTGCCTCCTTCCTGACTTCCAGCACCTCCCGGAGCACCCGCTGCTCGGCCTGTTATAAATAAAAATCTGCCAAATTTTTTGGGGAAAAAAAGAGTTGCAAAACCAGTTAAACCAGCTGCTGCTAAAATAAAGTTCTACCTGTTATTGTAATCACCGGCCATTCTCATAAATTGCTTCTTTTACATCGGTATAGCCCTGCCTGAATCTAAGTTGTCCTTCTCCCCAGAAGGTAGGTGGAGGGGACATCAGAGAAGATGCAAAACAGCCTCGAGACCAGCATGCCATGGGAAAAAACCTCATCAAACTCACAGAAAAGACCCCAGAAACAACGAGCCAATACAGAATTAAGAGATCAGAGTGATGTCTGGACGTGAGGAACGGAGTGCCGAGGTTGCAGAGATGCTGAGAACCTTTGTGGCACCTCATCCTGAGCAAGAAGACTTCAGCTGAGGCCAAGACCCTGGATGACAGGCCTGAGGGTTAACAAACCCGGGGCTACACCTGTTATAAACAAAATTCTGCCAATTTTTTGGGGGAAAAAAAAGAGTTGCAAAACCAGTTAAACCAGTTGCTGCTAAAGTCAAGTTCTACCTTTATTGTAATCACCGGCCATTCTCATAAATTTCTCCTTTAATATAGGTATAGCCCTGCCTGAAGCTAAGCTGTCCTTCTCCCCAGAAGGTAGGTGGAGGGAACATCAGAGAAGATGCAAAACAGCCTCGAGACCAGCATGCCATGGGAAAGAACCTCATCAAATTTACCAAAAAGACCCCAGAAACAACGAGCCAATACAGAATTAAGAGATCAGAGTGATGTCTGGACGTGAGGAATGGAGTGCTGAGCCTGCAGAGATGCTGAGAACCTTTGTGGTCCCTCACCCTGAGCAAAAAGACTTTAGCTGAGGCCAAGTTAACCAAGAGGGTTAACTCTTGTGAGGATGGGACCCCCAGCTCTGCCCTTTAGTGGACAAATCTGCATTTTCCTCATCTTCCTCCTCCTCTTCACCCTAGAAGAGACGGAGACTGCAGCCCCATCGAGCGTCCCAACCTTGAGCTGATCACTTTTGATAAAGGCAATAAAAGGAGAAAAAGTCTCCTGCCCTGTTCACTTCACTGCCCAGGAGTGAAACAGGAGTGGAAAAAGCCTTTTTACCCAGCAGGAAATGGGGTGCTGTGGGTTTCCTGCTGGTTGGATGAAAAGAGGAGTTCCCTTCTGAGGACACCCAGGACTAACAGAGGAAAAAGCAGAAACATCAGCAAGGATTGAGAAATGTTTTTTGGTTGCAGCTCCAGTCGTGCCCAGGTGGTGCCCACACAAACCAGGCTGGCTCTGGTGGCACTGGTGGCTTTTTCTTGTGTCCTCCTAAGGCAATCCTTGCTTGGCAAGCAGAATTCTGGAAAAAAGCCCCTCTGGGCTGTGATTTTCCATCTTTCATTCCAGAATTACACACAATGCTTGTTGGTAGTTTAGAATGTTCCCTGTGTCACCTCCAGGTGTATCCAGGAGGAATTTCTGCATGGAAAGGGTGGTCAGACATCACAACTCAGGGAGGTGCTGGAATCTCATCCCTGAGGTGTCCAAGGAGGTCTGGATGTGACACTCAGGGCTCTGGGATGGGGACAAGGTGGGGATTGGGCTCAGCTTGGATTTTGTGAGCTGGGAGGGCTTTTCCAACCTCACTAATCCGGGATTTTGGGTGTTTACACCTCAGGAAATGACACTGCTGCTAATTCACACACCAACACCAGTGGAGCAAAAAAAGCCTCACCTGGTTTAAATTCTCCTTAAATCCTGGTTCCCCTTCCCTTCCCATCATTCCTCACTGGATATTGGAGCCAATCAATGGGATTCCAGCACCCCTGACATTTCTGTGCATGTCAAAGAGACAGCTCAATGCTGCACTCAACAATTCCAGCACTAGAGAATCTTTACTACTTAATCATTTCCCTTTTTTTTTTTTTGTAGCCCTTAAAGTCTTATCTCTCCCCTTCCATTTGAATTTGCTCTATTTTCTGTTGGAAAAAAAAAAAAGCCTAATTTAAATTTAGGCCTATTCATGGTGTTTCTGAACCTCCCAATGCCTGGAAACATGGAGGAGAGTAAAGAAGTATTATTTAAAATCCACTCAGCTAAACAGAGCTTTGTTATAATTTCACTAAAGCCTGTGAAAAATTACTCCAGCCCTGTGTCTCAGGATACTCCTGATAAAAATGGAGTTAAAAAGACTTTGCTTGCAATGCTATGGGCTCAAAACCAGTTAAGGCTGCCTGACCTTGCCCCCAACTAACCCTCAACATTATCATAACAATTTCCTCTGGTCAAGATCCAGGCCAAATTCTGGCAGGGGTTGGGAGGGCAGCAGCAGGAACAGAAGCACAGCTGTGAAATTTGGCATTTCCCACCCAGCTGGGCTCTCACAAAGCTGAGAAGGGCAGCAATAATTCCATGGCTGGAAATCCCTGGAATGCTGCTGCAAGTGGCTGAGAGCAGGAACCATTCCCTGGGTGCAGAGAAGTGAGGAATGCTCAGTTCTGCTCATCCCACAGCACTGACATCCCCTGGCCAACACTCAGCCACACCTGGGACACAAATCCAACATAAACAAAATTCATAAACAGCTTTAGAAGAGAAGTCTGGAAAAAAAACTGTTTTCCATCAAGAAAAAATAATAATTACAGGGGTTTAAAACTGATGAGCTGCTGTTTCGAGCTGCTGCATCCTCCCTTAACCCAGTACCAAGCAAGGTGCTACTAATAAAGCACAGTGAGTAAATAATGGTGTCAAGACCCTTTTAGAACAGGCCATTAAAATGTGTTTTATCTGTGTTTATCCACACCCACGGAGCCTCCTGATGGCCCTGATTCACCTTGCAGTTGATTCCCCAGAAAATACCAGAAAGGGGTGAGCAGCACTGCTGTGCCCACCTGACTGACAACCAACAGACAGAATTTCAGAATCAACAGACAGAATTCCAGAACCACCACACTCCAGAGCCCAGGCAGGGCTCAGCACCAACCCACAGCCAAAACGAAAATCCAGAGCCCTCAGTCTATTTTATCCCTGTGAAACCATCACTGCAGCCTTCAGACTGCAAGGGAGAATCTCACAAAGCACTTCCACAGCCACAATAAACTTCAAACTGGAAGGAGGAACCTCACAAATAAAAGGAATGGTGGATTTGTGCTTCCAAACCAGCTGTGGGGCTGCTGGGAGATAAAACCAGCTCTGGGAGATGAAAGAAACAATGGGAAGGATTCCACTGATTGGTGAATGGAAAAAGATATTTGATTTTACAAATAAACTTTAGGTTTG
>JAWWEX010000094.1:4346036-4357118 GCA_035583215.1 Arremon brunneinucha | reverse complement strand
GGATGCCCCATGGCCTCTGCCTTGATTGGAATAAAGTTCCAGGACTCCTCTGTCTCCTTTTTGGCCATAAACCTCTGCTGCTTGTGGATTAATTTTCCTAACCCAAAACATCTTTCACATCCACAATAAACTTCAAACTGAAAGGGAGAACCTCACAAAGCACTTCCATAAACACAACAAACTTCCCACCACCCGGCACCACCTTCCCTCCGCTCCAGCTCCATCTTTCCCCCCAGGGAAGCTCCATCACCCTGCCCTTGGACATGGCAGCACCTCAGGGCACCCCACACCCCGAGCTGGGTTTTAGAAGGACATTTCTGGGCAAGCAGGGCCCAGCTGATGCGATGGGAGCAGGGTTTCTCTCAAGACATCCCAGGGGAATGCCCCATGGCATCCCCCTTTACTGGAATAAAGTTCCAGGACTCCTCTGTCTCCTTTTTGGCCATAAACCTCTGCTGCTTGTGGATGAATTTTCCTCACACAAAACACCTTCCACAGCCACAATAAACTTCAAACTGGAAGGGACAACCTCACAAAGCACTTCCATAAGCACAATGAAGTTCCCACCACCCGGCACCACCTTCCCTCCGCTCCAGCTCCATCTTTCCCCCCAGGGAAGCTCCATCACCCTGCCCTTGGACATGGCAGCACCTCAGGGCACCCCACACCCCGTGCTGGGTTTCAGAAGGACATTTCTGGGCAGGCAGGGCCCAGCTGATGAGGTAGGAGCAGGGTTTCTCCCCTTTTTCTGCAAACTCCAGCCTGATGGCTCCACGCACACAGCTCTGCTGCCACACTATGGGAGCTCCTGGCTACTGCTCCCTGCTCAGCCCCGGAACGGGAGAGCCTGGAGCTCTTGGAACTTTGTTCCACACGGGTTCAGCACATTCAGAACAGGCTGAAATGATTCCCTGGGATTGCACCCCAAACCCACAGTGACCCTGCAAAGGGCGGGTGCCTCCCCTCCCTCCCTGCATACCCACCACCAGGCACTGACGCCCAAGCTGGCACCCTGCTCTCACTAAAACATCCTTGCTGGGGTTTCACCATCTAAAGAGGGGACTCATTGATCAATGCCTCCGGCTCTGATGCAGATAAAAATCCATCCGAGGGCTAAAAAGCTTTCGCAGGTCTTCTGCTCACAAAGCAAAACAACCCAGAGCAGCAACCTCTGGCTGAAGGATCCAGAACAGAGAGCTCAAAATGCAGACAGGAGGGAGCAGGGGCCTGAGAAGAAAGGATTAAATGCTCAGTGAGGTACAGAGTGAAGATCCAGTATGAGTAAGCCACAGACAGCTCAGAAGAAGAGAAAAAGCTGTAAGCTCCTGGTAGAGTAAATCTGAGATTTAGGTATCTCTCCATCAGTGTGCTCGCATGAGGAAAGCTCAACAGAAGCTGCTGGAATGGTTTTCCTCTGTGCACAGGCTGAATGTTCATGCTGGAGAGATGAAAAATAGCCACCAAAATAAATATTCAGCCTTTATTAAGGACCTGTAGGTTGTTTTGGGTGGGTTTGCAGCCTTTCCTAACAGATGCTCCCAGTCAGCAGAACTGTTCAGCTCCACTGCAAGAGTGCTCAGGAGCAGCAGTTAATCCTCATCCCCCAGCCCCTGAAAGGAAACCTGCCTTACATAATAAAATCAGCCTTGCATTCCAGATAAAGTTTTTCCTCAAAAAAGAAAGAAAAAACCCCAAAAGAACAAAAACCCCAAAGCCAAGGAGCTTTCATACACATCAACACCCAAACACACATTCCTCCAGCCTAGGATACAGCAGACAAGACAACAGGACTTGGAAACTTGGAAATGGGGGCACTGCACAGTGTGGAGAGCAGCCACTGCCAAGCTCTCCCACTCTTCCCCCTCCTACACACACAGAAGGACAGTCCCTAAATATTTGCTGTTTACACCAGAAATAAACTTCACTCCCTGGATCTGCTTGGGCTGCAAGGGCAGCTGTGGAAATGAGGCAGGAGACACAAAGCAAACTGCCCCCAAATTCAAGTCTTCTTCTGCTTTCAAGCCCAACCATGCATATTTCATAAAAACCAGGCTGCTGAGGCCAGCCAGCTCATATATAAGAGATATTCAACTGGGGAGGCAGGAGGAAAAGGAGGAAAGTGCTTCCATCTTCATGCAAGGCATCCAGAAATCTGTTCTATCAGCTGTGGGCAAGCAGCAGGGCAGTGAAATCCTGAATTGAGATGCCAGGGAAAGGCAGAGGGGAGAGCAGTGCTGGCATTTTTCACAGTCATGCTGCACATCAGCAGCTCCTGAAGCAGCTCATCCCAAACCTGACCCAGCAGAGCAGGGGAATGAGATCATGGAGAGCCAGAGCCTTCCTCACACGGCAGCGCTGGGGGAAAACTGCTGCTCCTGAAGGATGCAGCTCCAGAGTCTGGACCAAACACCCTCAGTGCCGTGCCCGAGGTGCCAGGGCACAGTGTGCCAGCACCCCAGTGGCACAGAGCACAGTGACACCACCCCAGTGTCACACAGCCTATTGCCAACACCCCAGTGCCACACAGCACAGTGCCACACAGCCTATTACCATCATCCCAGTGCCACCACCCCAGTGTCACACAGCCTATTGCTACCATCACCCCAGTGCCACACAGCACAGTGTCACTACTCCAGTGCCACCACCACAGTGCTGTCATCCCAGTGCCAAACAGCCTATTGCTACCATCCCAGTACCATCACCCCAGTAGCACACAGCCTATTGCCATCACCCCAGTGCCACCACCCCAGTGGCACAGAGCCTATTGCCATCATCCCAGTGTCATCACTCTAGTGCCACACAGCCTATTGCTACCACCTCAGTGCCATACAGCTCAGTGCCATCACCTCAGTGCCAAAGACCCCAGAGCCACCACCTCACTGCCACCACCCCAGTGCCACACAGCCTATTGCCATCACCCCAGTACCACACAACTCAGTGCCACCACTCCAGTGTCACACACCCCAGTGAGTGCCACCACCTAGTGCCATCATCCCAGTGCCACACAGCCTATTGCTATCACCTCACTGCCACCACCCCAGTGCCACACATTACAGTGCCACCACCCCAGTGCCACACAGCCTATTGCCACCCCCCAGTGCCACCCCCCAGTGCCACCCCCCGCACCCCGCTCCCTCCCGGGCTCCATCCCCGCTCCATCCCCGCGCAGCCGGGGCTGGATCCGGAGCTCCCCGGCCGAAGTTGCCCGCGGCACTCACCCATGGCCGATCCTGCCAGCAGCCCCAGCGAGAGCAGCAGTGCCCGGCTCCAGGCGCTGCCCTCGGCCGCCAGCAGTGCCACCATGCCCAGCTGCCAGCAGTGCCTCCCGAAGCTGCAGCTGCATCCCGGCCGGTCCCATCCCAAGCAAGGTTGCATGTCAAAGGGCAGCGGCACCAATGGGGCGTGCTGGGGGTCCGCTGCTCGTCGCTCTTGGGTTTTTCCCCCTTTTTTCCTTCCCCTCGGCGATTGGGATAGTCCTCGGCTCGGCTGGATGAAGAGGAGAAAGGAAGGAGGAAGGGGGAGGTGAAGGGGAAGCGGGTCAGGCTTGTGATTTTGATTTATATATTTTTTTTCCCCTTAATTTTTTTTTTCAGCCCGGGAGGAGGAAAAAAAAAAATCCCACCGCATGGAAGGCTCTGAGCTTCTGCAGCTGGAATGAACCAAGTGTGGCAGCAGCTCGGGGAGAGAGGAGAGGAGAGGGAAGGCGAGGAGAGGAGAAGAGAGGAGAGGAGAGCAGGGGAGGGCTGGCGCGTCCCTCCCGGTGGCTGTCTCGGAGCCAGCTCCTCGGCAGCAGCAGCACCACCAGCACCACGCAGCCCGCAGGGATTTATACTTCTTTTTTTTTTTTTTTTTTTTTTTATTAAGCCACTTGATTAATCGTTCCCGGAGCTTTGTTCCCTCTCTGGATGCCGGGCCAGGGGGGTGTTGTGGATAAGGGAGGAGGGGGATGCTGTGTTACCCACCCCAAACCCGGCATCCAGCCCCACAGCGCGTTTATTTTTGATAGTTTCTTGATAAAGAACGAACCCCCCACCCCCATTTCTCTCTCTCACACACATCCCTGTTACTCACCCCCTCCTTCCCCCCATAAACAACCTGATGCTATTGACACAATTCTTGTGATGAGGCGAATTTTGTTGCAAACACGGATCACGACAAAACCCCCCCTCCCCTCCTCTCCCTTTTCCCTGTCTGTGCCTAGTCCCTGATACTGGTGGGACTGGTCCAGGGGCATCCTGGAGGTGGGAAAGGCTGTGCCCCCCTCCCCAGAGCCAACAGGGGGGCTTGGCAGGGCTGGCAGAGCCCCTTTTCTCCCCCATCACCAGCAGCACCTCCCCTTGTTTTTGTTTTAACATCTCCCGGCACGCCGGTCCCTGGAGCTGCAGGCAAGATGGGGAAAAGGGAGGGAGGAATGGGAATGCAGCCACTTAACGCCACATTCGGGAACTTCATTATCTTGCTAATGATGCTCAGATCCAGGGACAAGGAAAACAACTCGAACATGACACCAGAGCTTAAGGAAATAAATAAATAACGAAGAAAAAGGCACTCTGGAAAACGCTCGAGCATCCTCCCCCTCCTCGCCAAGCACCGACTTCACGTTCGTGACAGCCTCGGAGCCGCCGCTCTCCCCCGAACCCCTGGGGAACACAGGGGGTGTCTGCCAGCCCCACACCCCCTCTCCAGCCCTGTTATCCCCTTTTTCCCCCCCGTCCATCCCGATTTCCCCCCGGGATGCGGGGCCGGGCCGGTGCCCCCGGTTCCCAGAGCGGACCAAGGCCGCTCCCCCCGGGCCTACCGGGGCCACCTCAGGGGCTGCCCTGGCACCCATCCCCCTGCTCCCCCGGCCTCGCATTTGCTGCAGTTTCTTGCTGCAAAACCCCCTTCTTCGGCCGTGTTCCGGCTGCCGTGAATGAGCTTATTTGACAGCTAAAAAAACCCAAATTATAGATCGAGGGGGCTCCGCAGATCTGGGCTCAATCCTCCTTGTCTGTCCCTCTGTCCGCTCTGCATTTCAATCCTCGCACTGCCCACACCGGGAGCCGCTGCCAAGAGCCAAGGCAACCGCGGCTGGCACATGAAAGAGTTGCTTTATGTCTGTTTAAGCTGCAGCATCAATTCAAACAGCCCCGATTGTGCACAGGCACAGCTCCCTCAGGGAAAGCTCCGGGCCACAGCTCCATCAGCCGCTGTCCCCTCGCTGTCCCCTCACCACTCTGCGATGTCCCCCTGCCCAAAATCGCACCCTGTGCTGGGGCTGCTGCAGGGCAGGGGCTGAGCCAAGAGCCCTGCATGCACCAAGGCATAAAAAAAGGAATTGAGGAGCCAAAATCCCACTTTATAGCCGGGTAATTGTATGGCAGCTTTTACAAATCTAGGGGTTCCTCCCGAGCAGGTTTACATCACCAAAAAAACCCGGAGGTTTAGGGTTGAACGGTCTCCAGAATAATTAAAATAATAATTAAGAAAAAATGCTGCGTTTATTAACGGGAAGGACAAATTGTGGCACAAACCATCCCTGGCATCCCCAACTCCTCATCCCCCAGGGAGGGATGCTGGGGTTCCAAGGAGTCTCACCTTGCCACATCACCTCTCCCTACACTCCCAATCCCTGCGAGGACACAAATCCTGCTCTGCACTGCCACCCGCAGCCCAGCCGGGCTGCAGGGACACATTCCCCGCTGATTTTATCCCGTTTTTTCATGTCCCGCTCGCCCCTCGCTAAAATTCTGCTCGGATTTCTCCCCAGGAACCCCAGCAGCGTCCCCAAGGTGATTTGTGGGGTGGGTTTGGGGAGGAAATGCTTCCCTGTGAGGGTGAGGAGGGGCTGGCACTGGGAAGATGGGGTTGTGCCATCCTTGGAAGTGTCCAAAGCCTGGCTGGACAGGGCTTGGAGCAAACTGGGATAGGGAAAGTGTCCCTGGGATAAGGAAAGAAGTCCCTGGGATAGGGAAAATATCCCTGGGATAGGGAAAGGATAAGGAAATGTGACCCTGGGATGGGGAAAGGAGTCCCTGGGATAGGGAAAGGAGTCCCTGGAACAGGGAAAGTGTCTCTGAGATAGGGAAAGGGTCCCTAGGATAGAGAAAGTGTCCCTGGGATGGAGAAAGGTGACCCTGGGATAAGGAAAAGTGTCCCTGAATAGGGAAAGGCATCCCTGCGATAGGGAAAAGGGTCCCTGAGATAGGAAAAGTGCCCCTGGGATAGGAAAAGGTGTCTCTGGGATAGGGAAAGGGGTCTCTGGATAGGGGAAGTGTCTCTGGGATAGGGCGTGGGGTCCCTGGGATAAGGAAAGGTGACCCAGAGATAGGAAAAGTGTCCCTGGAACAGGGAAAGTGATCCTGGGATAGGGAAAGGTGTCCCTAGGACATGGAAATGTGACTCTGGGATAGGGAAAGGGGTCCCTGAGATAGGGAAAGTGACCCTGGGATAAGAAAAGGGGTCCCTGGGATAGGGAAATGTGACCCTGAATAGGAAAGTGTGACTCTGGGAAAGGGCAAGTGTCCTTGGGATAGGGAAAGGTGTCCCTGGCCATGGCAGGGTCACAGCCCAGGGTCCCTGAGGGACACCAAGGTGACCAGAGGGATGGAGCAGCTCTCCCATGAGGAAAGGATGGCAGAGTTAGAATTTTCCTGGAGAAAAGAAGGCTCCCAGGTGACTTCATTGTGACTTCCAGGACCTGAAGGAGCCAACAAGAAACACAAAGAGAGACAATTTCCAAGGGCTTGGAGTGACAGGACACAGGGAATGGCTTCCCACTGCCAGGGAGTGATTTTGGTAGAATTTTAGGAAGAAATTGTTCCCTGTGAGGGTGGCAAGGCCCTGGCACAGGGCATTTGTGGATGCCCCATCCATAGAAGTGTCCAAAGCCAGGATGGACAGGGCTTGGAGCAACCTGAGATAGGAAAAGGTGACCCTGGGATAAGGAAAAGTGTTCCTGGGATAAGGAAAGGGGTCCCTGGGATGGGGAAAGTGACCCTGGGATAGGAAAACTGTCCCTGGGGTAGGGAAAGGCATCCCTGGGATAGGGAAAGAGGTCCATGGATAGGGAAAGTGATCCTGGAACAGGGAAAGGGGTTCCTGGAACAGAGAAAGTGTCCCTGGGATAGGAAAAGGGGCCCCTGAGATAGGGAAATGTGACCCTGGGATAGGGAAAGGGTCCCTGGGATAGGGAAAGTGTTCCTGGATGGGGAAAGGTGACCCTGGGATGGGGAAAGTTGGGATGAGCTCAGCTGATTTCAGATCCTCTCCCATCCAGACCCCACACCTTTCCAAAGGAATCACCTGTTGAACCGAAGCCTGAGGCACAGGGTGCATCCTCCTCATGTTGAAACAAACAATTTCCACTTTCTTCCACCACAACCAATTTTCTTTGGGAAAAGTGTGTCCCATGAAACCCGACTACTTCAAATTCTGAAGCACCCAAAGCAGCTGCTGCTTTTGCTTCCCCACAACATTTAAAGGAAAACAACCAGAGACACATCAAAATATTTACAGGAAGAAGCGAAAGCAGCATTCAAAGGAGCAAAATTGAAAATTAAAGTGTTATAGGGAAGCTACTGTAAACAGCTGATCTTCACAAAGAAAAGCTGAATTTAGCACAGAAAAATTTATGCCAAATCATGTTTCACAGGACAAATAATGGGGAGAGAGGGAAGGATGCTCTTCACATTAATTGGATAATATTTACTGTGTGCTCCCGAAATAGAAAAAGTAAAATTGACAAATCCAGCTCATAATCAGCAAAATTAACACGTGGCCACTTCTAAACATCCCAACAAAACATCTTGCAAGCCTGGCCTGTCCTGCTTGGGATGTGGAAGTGTTAAATTGTATTTTACCTTCCAAAAAATAACTTCACAGCTGAGGAAACAGAGAATTTTCCAGATGAAGCCATGGAGGAACAGAAGGGGAAAGCTGCAGCCTGTGAAACCACCAGACAGGAATCCCTTTGAGAAAATGGGGCAGAAAGTTGTTTCTGTACTCAAAAATAACCTAACAATGTTCTATTTTCATACCCATGGCACAAATCTGTTGAGGTTTTTATTACACAGAATATCTCTGTTCTTTAAAAATAGAGGGGAGCCAACATCCCACTAATTACAGTGAGCCTATGATTAGAGATAATTAGATACATTTACAATTTAGAATTTCCTAACTTGAGCTGTTTATGAGCCATAGATGTGCCCATAGTGTGTGCACAGAGCATCAGTCATTCCCTGCAGCTATGAGGAGTAAATTGATAACACATTAAATTATTGAACATGGCAGCAGCAAACCGGAATTTCAATGGGGGTTTGGGGGAAGGAAGCACAAAGATTGGGATTTTGGAGCAGGTGACCATCACAGGCAGGTGCATGTGGCTTAAAGGAACACAAAACTTCAATCTCTTTGCAAGGAACACAGAACTCTTCAATCCCTCTGCAAGGAACACAGAACTCTTCTGCAAGAAACACAAAATTTCAATCCCTCTGCAAGGAACACAGAACTCTTCAATCCCACTGCAAGGAACACAAAACTCTTCAATCCCTCTACAAGGAACACAGAACTCTTCAACCCATCTGCAAGGAACACAAAATTCTTCAATCCCTTTGAAAGGAACACAAAATTTCAATCCCTTTGCAAGGAACACCAAACTCTTCAATCCCTTTGCAAGGAACACAAAATTTCAATCCCTCTGCAAGGGATTCCTCTTGAATCCCTCTACAAGGAACACAAAACTTCAATCCCTCTGCAAGAAACACAAAACTCTGCAATCCCTCTGCAAGAAACACAGAACTCTTCAATCCCTCTGTAAGGAACACAAAACCTGAATCCCTCTACAAGGAACACAAAACTCTTCAATCTCTTTGCAAGGAACACAGAACTCTTCAATCCCTCTGCAAGGAACACAAAAAACTTGAATCCCTCTTCAAGGAACACAAAATTCTTCAATCCCAGAGCAATCTGGGGGATTTGGAGGGTCCCCACTGCCATATTTGCTCTGTGGTGATGCCCAGCCCAGGTTTGGAAAGTGCTGGAATGGCCTTTTCCACTCAGAATTGTGGAATTGTGTTCCCTGCCAGGGGCTGCAATCCCACTTTTCTATAATATTTATTCCAGGATTTCCCTCTTGTTGAAGTGGAGCAGAATCCACCTGGCTGGAGGTGTCTCACACCTCCAGAGTGGTGAATTCACTCCAGAATCCTGGACAGGAGATTCTCCAATTCACCAATTCTCCTTTGCAACATCTTCATCGCAGAGAGCTCTGAGCTTTGGGCAGAGTGTTGGGTTCTATTCCTACAACCTCATTTGGTCTCAATTCCTCACATTTGGTTCCATTCCTACAATCTCATCTGGTCTCAATTCCCCAAAAAATTCCTCAAATTAGGTTCTATCTCTACAATTTCATTTGGTCTCAAATTCTCAGGAAATGCTTCAAATTTGGTTCTATTCCCACAACCTCATCTGGTCTCAAATTCTCAGAAAGTTCTCAAATTTGGTTCTATTCCTACAACCTCATTTGGTCTCAAATTCTCAGGAAATTCCTCACATCTGGTTCTAGTCCTACAACCTCATCTGGTCTCAAATTCTCAGGAAATTCCAGCTGAGAGTTTCATGGCCCTCCAAGGGGATTTCTCTGCTAATTCCCAACTTTTGGGGCTGTGTTGCACAACTTCAGTAACTGACCTGAACCAGACTTTGCTGACAGGCCAAGCACATCCTCCCAACTGCAAATATCCCGGGGAAAATGAAGAAATTGCATTTTTATTAACACCTTTAACCTTGTGTTGTTTTATAGGAGCTCCTGCAACACTGCAGAAAAAAATTAATTCAAGCACTTCAGATTTTCTACTACATTTATTCCCAGCAGTGGCCAAGGCTGAGCTTTCCTCCCTCCCTATATTCCAGTTTTCCCAAATATTCAAATTTCCCACTCTTTTAGGGAATAAAACAGACCCAAATTTGGTGAGGAGGGAGCAGAACAATCACAGACTTGGGGCACAATACTGAGATTTGCAAAAAAATCAAATTGAGGATCCTTGTCCTACAAAATATGAAGATATGGGACAGAGAGGAAAAGCTCATCCTTCCCTCTGGATCCCCATCCCAGAAAATAAAATGTAAAAAATAACCCAGCCAGAAATGGATAAAGGCTCCTAGGAGCTCCATTATGAAGAAGAGAAAGAAATAATTTGGAAGTTTGATGTAATCCCTTGAAGCTGGACTGAATTCCTGGGTTAAATTCCTGGAGAAGCTGCAGGGACAAACCTCAAACTCTGCAAAATTTTCAGGGAATTCTGTGTTCCTGTCCTGGTATTGTGAGGAAAAGCTGCCATTTATCAAAGTCCCAGAGTCCTAGACGGACTTCATGTTTTCCCCAAAGTGAACATTTCCATCTCCAATAATCCCCTATGATTTATAGGGTGAGGAACAGCTGGATGACAATTCATCTGAAATGAATTTTTTAAGGATGACAGAATAAGAAGGGGGTTTTTTTCTTCTCTTTTTTTTTTTTCTGTATGAGAAGATGGAGACAAATAATAAAAATGTTTTATTAATGAAAAATGCCTGAGCTGCTCAGAATTGAGTGGTGGTGCAATAAAGATGGTTGATAGAAGAAGAGACTTGGCTGGGAAATTTCAGAGATAGGGACTTTATTTGTGTGTTCAGAGGGAGATTAACACAAAACACTCAATGCCTGGGTGGTGCATGACTGGGTCCTGCCTTATTCCCTCCAACTCCTGTTAATCCAGAGTTTAAAAATGGAGTTTTAATAGTAAAGAAACTATTATATATATAATACATAATATATAATATATAATATATAATATATATATTATATAATACATAATATATAATATATAACATATAATATATAACATTATATTATACATAAAATATAAAATATAACTCTGCATTCAAACTATAAAGCTTGGATGTGGAATTATATTTTATATTACATATATATATGCTTAATTATATCCCTTGACTTGCTCCGGCCTTATTCCTTCAAATTCCTGTTAATCCAGAGTTTAAAAATGGAGTTTTAATAGTAAAGAAACTATTATATAATATATAATATATAATATACAATATATA